>OX393553.1:10395697-10719832 GCA_947650365.1 Chamaelirium japonicum | reverse complement strand
ACACTAGATCGCGTGTTTGACAAGAGCCCAGCCACCTCCTTCGCCACTGGCGTGAAGCCCACTGCCGCCTCCTCCTCTCTCCTCTTTTTCTTCCTCCTCATAGAAACCCAACACTTGCCCAAGGTGGATTAGGTTTTGATGAGAAGGGAAGCAAGAGAGGAGGATGAGAAAGAGAAGAGGCGGAGACGGAAGCGGTGGTATGTGGGTTGTAATCAAAATAAAAGAAAGGGCGGCGGTGGTGGATGTATGTGGGCTGCCCCATCAAAATGGGGGCCCTAGTAAGGTGGCCCCCATTTGTCGGGCTCAGGTCAAAGAAGTCAAAAAAGACTGGTTAGAGGGTTTAGGGTAAAAACAATTAAAAAAGGACATGTGGGAAATTTTGAAATATTTCTTAATCTAACATTTCATTTCGAGGTCCAGACAAATAGGAATATTTTGAAATTTTTTGAAATACTTTAAACCATGTACACAAGTATTGAAAAATCTAACTTCTACAAGGTTACGGGTCATCATTCTTTCCGCACGTTGAAGTCTTTTAAGAAGGGACCTCAGTATGTTCTGAGAGGGGACTTCATCATTGAAGGTGAAGATCCTAGGCCTAAGTCTAGAAACCTAAGATAATTTCTCTCTCTCTCTTTCTCTCTCTCTCTCTCTCTCTCTCTCTCTCTCTCTCTCTCCTCTCTCTCTCTCTCTCTCACACACACACACACACACACACACACACACACACACACACACACACACACCACACACACACACACACACACACACACACACACTTGATATTGGAGGATTAGTTGCACTCAATAAAGTAGAGGGCGGAAACGATCCTTATATGTATAATGGCTTGGACCTCATCTCAATACCTGGATTTTGAGATAGAGATAATCTCACATGGTATATGAATTTAACCATATCACTCACGTGTTGGGTGTGGTCCCCATACACCCATACATCTATCATCTTTGTGACAAGGACCACAAAACTATTGGCCTGCACATGAAAGGGGGGGGGGGGGGGGGGTGGGTTAGTCCCACTCGATAATGTAGAGGGCAGAAACGATCCTTATATGTATGATTGGACTTCATCTTGATACCTGGGTTTTGGGATAGAGATAATCTCACACTATTTGCCCCCAGAAAAGTACTAGAGCCCCAACTTAACAAATAATTAAATATTGGATATGTCCCCGAACACTCCCAGGTCAACTGGCAAAGGCACAACCACCTCCTTCGCCACTTGCGTGAAGCCCACTGCCTCGTCCCCCCCCCTCTACCTCCTTCCCTCTCCCCTTTTTCTTCCTCCTCATAGAAACTCCAACACATGCCCAAGGTGGATTTGGGTTTTGATGAGAAGGTAGAACATGGAAGAAGGGTAGGAAAAGGAAGAGGAGGAGAAATAAACAGAAGGGTGGAGAGGAAGAAGCAAGAGGGGAGGATGAGAAAGAGCAGGGTCGGAGACGGAAGCGGTGGTGGATGTATGTGGGCTGGCCCATCAAAATGGGAGCCCTAGTAAGGTGACCCCCATTTGTCGGGCTCAGGTCAGCCTGGCTCGGCCCAGGAACGAACATTTCTACCCCTGGATGCTATTGAGATTGCTTATGGGCCAAAAACAAAAACCACACAACCAGAAATATTGGGCTTGCAATGAACACAGACCGATCACGCAGTACATAATAACTTCGAATACAATAAGAACACACCAGATTGCGCCAGGATCACAAACAAAGGCTAGCTGCAAATAGACCACCACCCACCCTCACTAACAAGGGGGTTCCAACATTGACTTTATTAGGAACAGAGACCTCACCCTATAGACCTCGCCGGTTCCTTCAGACAAGGCGGCCGAGGTATTCATCCACGGTGGTGTACTTGACATCAGGGTAGAGCTCCGCAGCCTCCACCCCGAATGACGGTTCGATCTCAAAGTTGGTGGTGTCTCCTTTCACGAGAATGGAGTAGTTGATCGCCAGCACGATGTTTATAGGGAATGGGGCCTCTGCAATTCAATAGGATGAAGCAATTAATGAACCAAAAATCCAACATTTGATCGATCACCTTGGATCTCAAAGAGATCAAAGAATCGGTACTCAAATCCTGTACTGATCAGATTCACATCGATCACATCCAATGGTCTCCTATAACTCGCATCCAAAGTTTGACAAGACAAGAAAGTTCCTACTCACCTTGGATCTTCTTCAAAACCTCTTCCTCGGGGACGTAGATCCTCTCCAAGGTCTTCCCGGTCTTCTTCTCCCACAGGGAGACGAGCTCGTTGTGGGTGTAGATGTTGGCCGGTGGTCTGATGTACAAATTCTTGTTCAAGGTTCTCGGGTCATCCACGGCTTTGATGGTGTATGTACCAATGTCACGCTCATCCACAAAGATAACTGATCATGATGGCAAAGAAATGAGCATTAGCTGTGCAATTTGAAAACCATCCAAGACTTATTCTTCGAATACAATGTTACGACAAATTTCCTCCCGCTCTGTAGTGGTGGGCATTTCTCTCGCTCTTGCGGCGAGTTTCGATCCTTGGTCTATCTTGTGCCAAAGCACCAAGAGGTGATGTACTGACCACTTAATCCCTTCCAATAAAAAAAAAATCTCGCCTTTTACAGTCCTAGTATATACTCTTTTCTTGATAGTCTGGAAGAAGCAACAAAGTAGATCTCCTAAGTGCCCCTAGGCAGTGCCCTCTATTGGCAAAAGTTGCCATGGTCAGTTTTTCGACACCAATCTTGGAGAGTCAGGTGTCAGAGGTTAATAGCTGGTAAGAAAATTCTTGTCAATCTTTTGTGGAACCTCGAGGTACTAGTTAACTAAATCTTTATGTGAAATAACTCGATGATGGTGTAAGATTGGAAGTTAAAAGAGAGTGTGTATACCTTTAGGGTTCCCGTCGCCTAAAATGACGACTTTGTCTGTGGGAGGACCGGTGGCTTCTGCCTGGGCTAATGTCGGGAGGGAATAGCCTGCAAAGTAGTTGGAGGACACGAAGGTGTAAGGGATGCCCGCCGCCTCAACAGCTCGCCTGATCTGAACCTTGACTGCAAATACCGACTTCGCTGGCTCCACAGTGTGAGCACGATCCACATCAATTCCAAACTCTGATGGCAAAAATCGCTGCATACCACGTACAACATCGTCAGTGTTTGGCACGTGTATGTCAAAGATCACACACATACGTTCTGTGGGCCATCTGATTCACTCGGGTCATCTGACGATTGGTGGAGCATATTGTTAGCCTACATCGTCGGATTAACTAATCTAACAGTCAAAATTCGAGGCTACAATAAGGACTAACCCATGACAGAAATACTCTTACAATATTTGCTAAATAATCAGTTTTGCATCTTTTAGTTTTGGGTATGGTATTGAGGAACCATACAATATTTATGGGTTTCATCATACCATACAATGTTGGTTTAAGGGCTAATCCAAGGTGGAAATAAGGTTAATGAGCTCACTCCAAGCTACCTCTCTCCAATATAATCCTTGCCTACTTCATAATTATAATTCCTACCGTCATCGGGTGGGTCCCACCATCCATCGTCATGTTTTTTTATTGGGATAAATTACACTTTGCCCCCCTGAAGTTTAGCTCAAAAACACTTGACGCCCATGTAGTTTATTTACTATGTTCCAAATCGCTCCCTAAAGTTTGAAATGTTAGCACAAACCCCGTTTTGTTGACTACTTAATTTCCTCATTTGAGTCATTTCATAATTTTTGTCTGAATGACTTAAAATAGTCGCCCCGAACCACGGAATCATCGTGGTTCAAGGTCCCACCAACAACACTTGTCACCACCCATTTGATTCCGTGGTTCGGGGTCCATTCAACGACACCTGCACCACCCATTTGATCAGCCGGCCCTTATGATGGGAGCCCTGGGGTTCTCCCAGTGGCATATAGATCTCAACAATCCGGAACTGTCCAAAGGGACAGAACTAACAGGTGTCGATGGCCGGACCCGATATCGTGGCTCGGGCTACTAAGTTAAGGGCTTCAATTTTTATCTGATAAAAACAGAATTGAAGGGGGCAACTGGCAACATTTAGTTTTTTAACTACAGGGCGGTTTAGTGTTTTTGAGATAAACTTCAGGGGGACAAAGTGTAAATTATCCTCTCTTTTTTTTTCTTTTTTAAAAAGAATCGATACATTTTTCGCCAACACCTTATGGTACAGGATCCCGTGGAAATGGAAAAGAGAAATGATTCAGACATGCAGGGACGGATCCAGTAATCGAACCTTGGGAAGGGGGGCAAATGTTAGAAAAATATTTAGGGGGCGGGGTCTAAAATTTTGATAAAAATTCAGAGGGAGGGGGGGGGGGGGTGGGGGGGAACTAATGTAATTTTAAAATAATTCTAGCTAATAATATTATAATAAAGGGTTCTCTTTCGAATCTAGGGGGGGTGATCGCCTCCACACGCCCCCCTGGATTCATCCCTGCAGACATGATTCATCAGAGATGTTAGGGAAATGATTCATCAGAGCTAAAGAGAGCCTTGGCAGTATGGCACAAGGCACTCTGTCTCTTTGATCCCTGTCCTCTGCCGGCCTGGCCAGTCCATCAAAAAATATTTTGGAGATGTTTGATTATTACTTTTTTTCTGGCGCGAATCCGAATCTCTCAGTGCCCGGAGAGGATCAGTACTCGTTCACCACAGCCAGATGACCAATATCAGCGGTGACCAGATCCGATTGCTTTTTGAGAGAGAGAGAGAGAGAGAGAGAGAGAGAGAGAGAGAGAGAGAGAGAGAGAGATTCTAACCTTGATGTTTCCAGCTTCTTTAATGGCGTCGATGATCTTGGTCTGATCCGCCAGCTGCACCGCCCCGACGGTGGAGATCACCACATCCACCTGCTTGATCGCCTTCACCAAGCTCTCGTGATCATGCAAATCCCCCTGCACGCCACCACCACACGGAGGGAAAAACGTCAAGGGGAGTTGAATCCCCAAAGATCGAGATCCAGGGTGCTTCGATCGGATCGTACATGGACTAAGGTGACGCCGGAGCTCTTGAAGCCGTCGAGGATCTGTGCCTTGGCCGGGTCGGAGGCGGTGCTCGCCCGCACCAGGGCGAATGTCGGGTGCCCCGACCGTGCGCTCGCCTCCACGATGAACTTCCCGATGTACCCCGTCCCTCCGATGATCAGGATCTTGCTCTTCTCTCCGGCCATGGCTCGATCGGAAACCTACAAACCAGTGGTGTCCTAGAATGGATGAAAGACCTGAAGGCATCGATCCCCTTTTATAGAAGAAATCGATAGTTGGTGTCCGGTCACCGACAGTTAAGCTTACCCTCCCCTCCAAATTCTCCGGTAGGAGCGGTGGTTGGGATTCACGTACCCTACCGGATATGGAAAATACAAGTTGTCCAGAAGCTTCTATACCGAATATGTCAATCAGATTGATGTCTCAGGATCACAGCCGTCCACTGCATCCAGTACATCACAGCCGTTCGTTACCTCTATCCTCACCTATCAGTGGCACTCAGCATGGAAGCGACCCTATTGGGGCTGGGACTTCGTTGGGACGAAAACGATCAACCTGACTAAATTTTGAATTTGAACAATCACAGATTAAGAATTTCAATGAGTATGGTCAAATTTTTTTTTAACCGAATTCGAGTTTGGACAATCATGATCATTCATATGACCAATCCGAGGAGCCAAAAACCATGTGTGTATATATATATATATATATATATATATATATATATATATATATATATATATATATATATATATATATATATATATATATAGAGAGAGAGAGAGAGAGAGAGAGAGAGAGAGAGAGAGAGAGAGGTATGCTTGGTTGCGCTGTGCGCTGCCGCGAGGAAATGCGCTGCGGAGCCACGACCGTCCGATTAAATCGGATCAAACGGCTGAAGGTAATCCCGCTCCCGCTCCCGCACTGTGCACAGCTGCACCGCACCGCAACCCGACCGTCCGATCTGCCCACCCGTCCGATCGAGCGACAGTAACAGCTTTCGCTGTTACTGTAGCGGCTACAGTAACAGCGAAAACTGTTACTAGCCGTTCGATCGAAAATGATTAATGGGAATCGAGTGGCCAGTAACAGTTTTCGCTGTTACTGTAGCGGCTACAGTAACAGCGAAAACTGTTTCTGGCCGTTCGATCGAAACGGAATCGACGGCCAGTAACAGTTTTCGCTGTTACTATAGCCGCTACAGTAACAGCGACAGCTGTTACTGCCGCTCGATCGGACGGGTGGGCAGATCGGACGGTCCGGTTGCGGTGCGGTGCTGCTGTGCGCGGTGCGGGAGCGGGAGCGGGATTACCTTCAGCCGTTTAATCCGATTCAATCGGACGGTCGTGGCTCCGCAGCACATTTCCTCGCGGCAGCGCACAGCGCAACCAAGCATACCTCTCTCTCTCTCTCTCTCTCTCTCTCTCTCTATATATATATATATATATATATATATATATATATATATATATATATAGAGAGAGAGAGAGAGAGAGAGAGAGAGAGAGAGAGAGAGAGAGAGAGAGAGAGAGAGGGGGGGATGCTTAGATGTATTCCGTGCGATCCATGGTCCGCAGCCGTTCGATGCACCACTCCGTGCATCGGATGTACACGGCCGGTGCATCGTATCGCTTAAGTAAGTTGAAAGTTTTTGAAAACCAATATTAATCACGTTGGAAACCAATCAATTTTTTTGTGAAAGTCTAATGCTTAAAACAAGTTAAAAAATAATTTTATTTCGAAGAAATTGCTTAATGACAGTTTTATATTTGCTTAAGTTAGGCCCAATCAACCAACCGGATTGACTGAATTTAGACAACCCGAGGAACCTGATGAACTTTCATGGTCCAAATCGGATAAAGATGTCCACCCCTTGACGCTATCATTGGGGTTGAACTTTTGTGTCCAAAAGTTTCAAAGCCGAATGATTTGGCATCCAATTACAGCGTCCCTTTGCCAGCGATCCAATGGACGGCTGTGATCTTGACAAGTAGAACAATAAGGATACGTCACATACGTGTCATGCTACGGTTTGCCGTGATGACGTAGCATAGTCTTGTTTGGTGAACAAAGTGGTCTAGGTTGGTCGAAAAATGATACTTGGCGACCCAAATATCAATCGAGTGCATGGGCGCGCAACGCATGCAATGGCAACAATGGCCCAACCCATGAACGGGACGGTATGAGCATGAATCGCATGACACCACCAAACGCACTCAAACCCCACATTATTGTTATAGGGTGGGCATTGCTTGTCCATCAATGGGGGTGTACTCGAAAAATAAGGTTTTTTAACTAAATGACCACCAACTTTGTCGTATTTGCTTAAACAAGATGCATAGTACAAAATAATTACTTTTATCACCACTAATAAATTTTGGATAAAAACATCTTCAATATAGTAAATCACTTCTTCTTTTATAAAACTAGTACTCTCAAGCGTAACTCTTTATGTTGAGTTGCGCTTGAAATTTGAGTACCCTTCGACGAAACAATGTGAGAGAGCACGTGGTGATCTTCTAAAGATCTTTGATAAGGTTTCGTTTCAAGAAAGAGCGCAAGTAGTGGTGTTTTCAGCAGTCTTCGATGAATGAAGAAAGAAATAAAACTCCCAATGACTTTCCGACGATCTCAGATGAAATAAAACCCCCGGCAACCTCCCAAAGATTTTGTTGGGACTACCCGACAGTTGAGATAGTCTTGTGATGGTGGTTAGCAATTCTTCCAATTCAAGGAAGATGAAGTTTGAAGATATTGTGGGAACTTGATTTACTGAGTGAAGAAGCACATATGAAGAGTTCATGTACTTCTGCAGAGACTTCCAGCCATGCGATGATGGTGGAGTGGGATGCAAAGAGCATGAAAAATATTAATTACTTGTTGAAAGTGCGGAAAGCCCGAGCACTCGAAAAATGAGTGCAAATAGAAAGGTGGAGCAAGTTTCGAAAATAGCTCTAGGTAGACCAAAAGCAATAAAGATACTGAGGCTGAGGAAGACTCTAATCCCGTATCGATAATTTACTCCGACGATGGGGAAGTCTTGGCAGCTATTGAAAGTAAAATCCAGGACTGGATTGCGGGGCTACACGTACATCATGTGTGCTCACACATGGCATGATTCAATAGCTATGCGGGCTATGAGGGTAGCAGTATGACAATCAACGATGGATCTAGGATGATGACCAGGGAGTTAAAAATATTCGCTTAAGGATGCCTGATGGTTTTGTTTGGACACTCATGGATGTTCGTCATATTCTGGGTATGATAGCAAATCTAATTTATCTTTCTAAATTAGATTATTTAGGGTATGTGATTATTGATTTATGTGGAGCATGAAGGTTATGGATGTCACTTCTTTTGTTTTGGAGGGAGTCTGCAGTGGTGGCTTATATAAAGTCGCAGCAAGGAAAGCTCCGAAAGCGATGCGTTTGATGAAGAATAATTTTGTAGGTGGAGCAAGCTCGGGTGCGCAAAAATGAAGAAGTGGGTTTTAGTCAAGTCTAATAGCAAATTGGATTTGGTCAATCATCAATCTAGATGATCGGTAACCCTGTATGGGTGCACAGGTAGTGACAAAGGTTGGCAATGGATTATCATAATGCTTTCAGAACGGTGGCGATGGGCGATGGTGAAGGTAATGCTTCATGGTGTTGGCTTTTAAAAGCCACGGTGGATATTTGTTCGGATTTTCTTGTAAAAGGCCGACCCTGTGGGGGAAAATTATGGTCGTCGTACGATCTCCCAATAGAAGTTGATTGAGAGTCAAGCTTTAAGTGTGGTGTACCGTGGAGTGCTGAGCTGTCACTCGCTTAGCTGTCACGCAGACAAAGTTGAGTATATGAAGAGAAGAGGCAGACCAAAGAAGGGGGAGAGAGAGTTGACACAAGATGTTGTGACGAAGTTCGACCGAAGCCTACGTCTCCGTGCAGTAAGACGCAACCTTTGAATCCACTAACTCTGAAAAAAGTAATGCTACTCTCTTCAGGTCGAGGCGTGTTTACATAAGTAAACAGAGGGGACGACCATAGAAGGCGTTGGAGCAATGCCATTAAAGGGGCAAACCGACAAGAGGCGTAGGGCCGACAGGAGGGGCAACCTACCGATCACGGTTGGTCGATTGGGTGCTAGCGATCGATCGATAGGTCGGTCGAGTGCTAATGACTGACCGATCGGTCGGGAGGTCGATCGAGCACGAACGACCGACCGATCGGTCAGTCATCACCAACCTACCGAGGTCAAGGGGGTCGTGCGCCAGAGGGGTTCTGGCACCCAATCCTTTGAAAATGGCACATTATTGATCGACCGGTCGGTCGGTCACCGCCAATCGACTGAGGTCGATGGGGTCAGGCGCCAAATGGGTTCTAGCGCCCGACCTTTGAAAATAACGTCAGGCCGATCGATCGGTTGATCGGGCACTGACGCCCGATCGACCGGTAAATGGGGCTATGTCAACCGATCGATCGGTCGGTCAATCGCCATCAACCAGCCGAGGTTGTGGGGGTCGGGCACCAGGGGGTGGCTGTCTGTGGGATCTCCCTCTAGCAGTCGATTGAGGGTCGAGTTTTAAGTGCGGTGCACTGTGGAGTATGGAGTTGTCACACGTTTAGTGGTTGTGTAGACAAAGTTGAGTATAGGAAGAGAAGAGGTAGAGCAAAGAAGAGAGAGAGAGAGAGAGAGAGAGAGAGAGAGAGAGAGAGAGAGAGTTGACACAGGATGTGATAACTAAATTCGATCGAAGCATACGTCTCGGTGCGGTAAGACGCAACCTTTGAATCCACTATGTTTGGAAAAAGTAGAGCTATTCTCGACAGATCGATGAGTGCTTATACAAGTAGACAGAGGGCAAAGTGGGTTTGACTAAAGTCTGATTGTCAGAAGGCTCAAGGAGCTCTGGAAAACAGAAAGTAGATTTGGGAATAATGAATTTTGGTCTACATTATTTACAAGATCGACTATTTATAGAGTTTTGAGAATATCTAGGACTTTGGTAAATATCTGTGAAGAATTTACCAAGCCTCAGACCTTCTATGTGGACCCCAGGCAGGGCTGGTGGGTCTAACCATCATTTTCATGGGCCCCAGACAAGGCTGGTGTGTCCTACGATTGTCCTCGTTGGCCCCAGGTGGGGCTAGTGGGTCCGACCATCGTCCTCATAGGCCCCAAGCAGGGTTGGAGGGTCCCACCAATAAGCGTTAGCTAGATTTTGCACCCACAGAACCCAAAATAGCAAAATCTAGGAAATTCACCTGTGCGCCTAGCAGGTTCACACGAGTACCCCGGGTGTAGATAGTAAGTTTTTTTTTAGGGATTCGCTCTAGCACCCAGAGATTTTGTTCGGGCGAATCCAGGCACAGGCGGGAGATCGTGCTGTGCAGTGATTTTACCGGGGCCAATTGCGACGGGGTAGCAGTCTGGGGCTTGCGAGATCGAGTTATGGACGAATATGGTAATGCCAAGTTTATCTTCTTGTACTCGGATGAAGACCAAGGTAATACCCAACCATATTGAGACTCCTAAAACCAGGTGATTCTTATATATCATAAAAGGAGAACACGTGACAAAGGGAAACTCCAACGAAAGAATGTTAATATCGTCTACAAGAGAAGACGAGATAGAGAAAGAGAGAGGGGGTAGCAAGGAGACACAGTCAAGGGTTCTTGTTAGCCGCCAAGAAAGATAAGAGAATGAAGGAAGAGAAAAAGAAAAGAGAAGACGATGGACGAAAGAAGGGGGAGGAAGAAGTGAAGAGAGGTTTATCTCCGAATCTCGTTTTGGTCATTCTCCGATTCTCCTTTGGGTTCCTCGATGTGACTACCTCGGCTCTCGATGTGTCTGCCTCGGCTTCTACTTCGATGCATGCTATCATCTCTTGGTGATCCTCTAGTATTTCTCTGTATCTCTTGAGCGAGTTAACTTCTACTATGTGGTTGTGCGGTGTTATGAGAGGAGTAGGAAGATAGGTTTGTAGGGTCTAATAAACGGTGACCATTATCTGGTGTAATTTCTTGTGTGATAATCTAAATATTTAATTGTTGGTGATATTTGTGTTGTTCGTACTATTGTGTCGATGTATTGAATTCTTTGTGTCTATTGTTGTTGTGATCTCCATAGGACTCCGATCCTCGATCCTCCGAACAACCTTGATGTTTTTTTGTAACAACTGGTATCATAGTTTAATTTTGAATCCAACATATGGCTCGTCAGGATGATGTCAACATCAAGCAAATCTTGATGTTGTAATAGCATTGCTTGGATGCACCCTTGCAATTTATAGAAAACCGAGAAATGAGTAATTGTTGGGTTTGGCAACCCATGGAGTTCGGTCCACATCCTCCGTGTCCCGTTAGGGAAACCTAGGGTGTGAGCGTTGCAACCTAGCGTATAGGAGTTGTTTCTTAGAGGAGAAGCCCCCCCCCCCCCCCCCCCCCCCCCCCCCTTGGAGCTCCTATAAAGGGAGGTGTGCATCGGAGGATGAGGGACGACGACTTCGAACCCCAGAAGGCCTGCAGTCAAGAGGCGAGCAACCGAGGTGCGAGAGTTCGGGGGGATGTGTGGTCGAACCACCCCCATGGTGCCATGGAGAGGTTACCAATGACGGAAAGCGAAGGCCCGAGGGCAGTGCTGGTCTTGCACCACCCCGGTGGAATCCTAGAGGTTTGAGGGGATGATCGTAGGGTTTGAAGCCATGAGATATTGATCCATCCCCGGTGTTGGGTTGGAACTCGGTGCGATGTGCACCGCAGTGCACACCCCGATGACAGGAAACCGAGGAGTGATGTTGTCTTGTGCCTTTTCCTCCCGGTTGGCGGTCTGTGTTGGCGATAAAGAGGTATTTGCAGTGGGGGCATGTGTTAGTCCCCGAAGGCCGGTTTGACGACACCAACTAATGGATCGCGACAGAAGATGTTCAAGTTGGATGACTTGTGTTAGTCTCTTTGAGGGCTGGTTTGCAAAGCGCGATGACATTGTTTAGTGCGAGTGCCGGCCGGATCGAGCGGGAGTGTATCAATTAATGGGGAACGAAGTCATCGGCGATCGGCGACTTGTCCATGCATTGACGGGTGGACGTAATGGAGGACCCAACGGACGACGAAAGCAGGCACCGAAGAGTGTCTGTAGTGGCGACCTCGACCGCTGGCATACCTGCTGTATTGCAAGGGTGCGGAGACTAGTACGGAAATGTTGGCCGCTGGGCGACAACTTAGAGCACTACCTGCTGCTGATAGCGTGGCGGAATATGGCGTTGGACCTGAGCGTGGAGACGTGACGATGATCCATCGATCTAAGCGTCTGAGCGTGGTGTACTGTAATTCGAAAAGTGATATCTGTGAGGTAGCCCGCTTGCCACGAGCGAATCACGTTTAATATGTAATCACATGATTTGTAAGTCTTCCGGGTCGTTTGGAATATTCCGCAATAACAATGCTATTTAGCCATCCCGTTTTTTACCCGGATCGGTCCATCCTGATTTGATCACAACCGCCCCTCGGTAGGATGGTTCGATCCGGGTGGAAAACCGTATGGCTGAATATCAATTTCCTTCTAGAAGAGCAATGGGTGGGTCGTGGCTTTCGTGGGAGACGACACTTCGATGTTCCAACCGAATGCTAATCATTTTCTAGTATTGTTAAAGGAACCCAAAAACAATCCCCACCCCAAGCTGACAAGCTGACACATACAAGAAGTTAGATAATGTGGTTAGATTTCCGGGTGGGCCAAAGTCTTTGTATCTGGAGGTTTTTACCGAAATGGCCACCAACTCTCAACTATTGTTGAGAATGGACCCCGTCAAGAAATCTGAACGAAAATGGCCACTGGCATGTGGGAAACAGGTCGCACGGTGACACTAACTAGGTAAAAAGACATATTGACCCTTACCACTGTAAAAACCTATCGTGGCTGGGTAACTTGGTTTCTTACCCACTGTAAATGGACGAAAAAATGGACGAAAAATGGACGAAAAAATGGACGAAAAATGGAACGAAATTGATAAAATTAACAGCACATTTTAGGACGAAAAATGGACAAAAAAAGGACAAAAAAAGGAACGAAAAATGGACGAAAAAAGGAACGAAATTGATAAAATCGGCTATTCATCATTATGGTTAGGACGAAAAAGGAACGAAAAATGGACGAAAAATGGACGAAAAAATGGACGAAAAATGGACGAAAAAATGGACGAAAAAATGACGAAAAATGGACGAAAAATGGACGAAAAAATGGACGAAAAATGAACAAAAAATGGACAAAAAAAGGATGAAAAATGGACAAAAAATGGAACGAAATTGATAAAATTAACAGCACATTTTAGGACGAAAAATGGACGAAAAAAGGACAAAAAATGGAACTAAAAATGGACGAAAAATGGACGAAAAAAGGAACGAAATTGATAAAATGGGCTATTCATCATTATGGTTAGGACGAAAAAGGAACGAAAAATGGACGAAAAAATGGACAAAAAATGGACAAAAAATGGACAAAAAAAGGATGAAAAATGGACAAAAAATGGAACAAAATTGATAAAATTAACAGCACATTTTAGGACGAAAAATGGACGAAAAAAAGGACAAAAAAAGGAACGAAAAATGGATGAAAAATGGACGAAAAAAGGAACGAAATTGATAAAATTGGCTATTCATCATTATGGTTAGGACGAAAAAGGAACGAAATCAACAAAAAGTGGTTGATAGATTAACAGCACATTTTAGGACAAAAAATGGACGAAATTGATAAAATCGGTGACGAAAACTAGATGAAATTTGCTATTTCGTCCGATTTTCGTCACACAGGCCATAGCCAGTCTCGGCCAGAACTGACTGTGATTTTTCGGCGACGAAAACTATACGAAATTTGTTATTTCGTCCGATTTTCGTCAAACGGACCATAGCCAGTCTCTGCCAGAACTGACTGTGATTTTTCGGCGACGAAAACTAGACGAAATTTGTTATTTCGTCCGATTTTCGTCAAACAGACCATAGCCAGTCTCTGCCAGAATTGACTGTGATTTTTCGGCGACGAAAACTAGAGACGAAATTTGTTATTTCGTCTGATTTT
Source organism: Chamaelirium japonicum (assembly GCA_947650365.1). Classification (NCBI taxonomy): domain Eukaryota; kingdom Viridiplantae; phylum Streptophyta; class Magnoliopsida; order Liliales; family Melanthiaceae; genus Chamaelirium; species Chamaelirium japonicum. Next base: position 10,705,772 of record OX393553.1, on the reverse strand, counting down.
CGTTCATTTTTCGTCCATTTTTCGTTCCTTTTTTTGTCCTTTTTTTCGTCCATTTTTCGTCCATTTTTCGTTCCTTTTTTTGTCCTTTTTTTCGTCCATTTTTCGTCCTAAAATGTGCTGTTAATTTTATCAATTTCGTTCCATTTTTCGTCCATTTTTCGTCCATTTTTTGTTCCTTTTTTCGTCCTTTTTTCATCCATTTTTTGTTCCTTTTTTCGTTCCTTTTTTTGTCCTTTTTTGTCCATTTTTTGTCCATTTTTTGTTCCTTTTTTTGTCCTTTTTTCGTTCTAAAATGTGCTGTTAATTTTATCAATTTCGTTCCATTTTTTGTCCATTTTTCGTCCATTTTTTCGTCCATTTTCGTCCATTTTTTCGTCCATTTTTCGTTCCTTTTTTTGTCCATTTTTCGTCCTAAAATATGCTGTTAATTTTATCAATTTCGTTCCATTTTTCGTCCTAAAGTTGCAGTCGAAAGAGGTGGAGGAAGCTGCCGTCCAAATGAGGATAGTTTGGTCCCAAAGAGTTTCAGTGGTCATTTTGGTAAAGCCAAAAGCAACCTGGCCATTCTTAACAATAGTTGAGAGTTGGTGGCCATTTCGGTAAAAACCTCTTGTATCTGCCTCCCCGGAGTCCGGACTCGCTTCTTTTCTTGAAGCGGGATGAAGGTGGACGTGATCTTGGGAGGTTCACGTATCTGTCCAGGTTCACGTATCTTCTGTCGTTGCCAGTTGGACGCTCTGGGCTGGAATCCATGATTTGTTTACTCTTTTTAAGTGTTCAGATCTTCTCCAGTCGGTGGGCCCCGGCCGGTGGGCCCGCGTGCCTCACAACCGCACGATGGCTGGCGATCCGAAAATGAATCGTACTCCAGCCGACTGCGTGCGGCTGTGATGCGCGTCGGGCCCACCGACCGGGCCGGCCGACTGGAGGGGATCCGAACTCTTGATTTAGCTTTCGGCTTTCAAGTTTCAACAAATGTCGTACCTACACGTCGTGTGGGCAAACGTTCAGACAACACGCCGCACTAGCCGTGTGTGATCGTGTTTGGTTGCTAGAAATTGTGATCAGTGTCAACTACTACTTCAAAGACGTCAGGGGCAGTTTGAAAATTAGGATGGCTTGAAATACAATATGTTGGTTTGGCGTAATTATAATTATTAAAATTCAAAACACATTGTTTGGTTTGAAGTAGTTCTGGTGATGGCATTCTAAATTGACAATTTGGTTTGATGTATTTGTTGGGAGTAGGGCTGGCAATTTCGGACCCGACACGAAGTTAGCGGGTTGGGTCCGGGTTTAGGGTCGGGACACGGTAGATCCTGGAAGACCCGTTTAAAATTCAAGGATCGTGTCGGGCAATCCAATACTGTAATATATAGTATCAGAGGATTTATTGGGTTAGGTCAGGTCGAGTCGGATTGGGTTGGATCGGGTCAACTGAATAAACCCGTGTGGTAAACGGGTCTTATCGGGTCTACCCGTTTATAAATGGGTTGGGTATGAGTTTAGGATTTCGACACGATTAGTTAAACAGGTCAGGTCCGGGTCTAGGGGTTTTGGACACGACCCGATACTAGACACGACACGAGCCCGACCCATTGCCACCCCTAGTTGGAGAAATATTGTTCAGCCCGAAGGTTTTCATCGATTCCCCTCAGCCCGATTGACGTGGCCGTCTACGAGTGGTTGGGGGTAGAGATTTAAATGTCGCTAGTGATATTCAATCACCACTCTTAGATGGCCACGTCAATCGGGCTGAGGGTAATCGGAAAAAACCTTCGGGTTGAATAGCATTTCTCATATGTTGCGGATTGGTAGCCGGTAGAGGCCATATGCGATACTTTCAGGCAAGGAAGGCGCCCAGTCTAAAAGTTTCAAATCATTTTCTTGATATGAGTGTTCATCGGAGTAGAGACGGTCGGCGGTGACTTGGTCAAACAAAAGCTACAGTTGTAGTCAATAAGACGGAAAGCCGTCTTCAACTGATAGCTCGGTTGGTAAGAGTATGTAATCTGTGGCTTTGCTCAAGGGTTCGAATAAGTGCTATCATATTTTTTTCTCACTGCAATGAGCCTCCTGCTTTTTTGGTAACACACTTTCCTATCCGTGGGGTTAATCAGGATAGCTATTTCTCTTGCTTCTATGGCGAGTTTTGATCATTGGTTTATCTTGTGTTAGTACACTAACATGTGATATACTAACCCCTCTGGTAGTCCCTTAAAAAAAAAACCCTCAAAACCAATGTTTTAAAATCGGATCAGAAGAAAAACAGAAAAGATCACCCGTCCGATTCAAACCGCTGATTCAACCGTTTGAACAGCATGACAAATGTGTCTTTTGAACTAAATGGACACTAAATACTTTAATAAAAAGTATGATTTCTTGATTAACAAGTCATGTGTTAAGGGATTTCTAGCCATAGGTCATTTGTTCAAAATCGAGCCACCTTATTTTTTTAAATAAACCAAAAAAAAAGAAAGAACAAGCTCATTTTTTTTTAAAAAAAAAAAACCTATTTTTTATGGTATTTTATGAACAAATTGGTTTATTCAAAGGCCAAACTGGAACATGTTCTAGTTCGGCCAAAGGGTCTAATTAACCATCTGGTCCGGTCTTCAAAACATTGCTCAAATTGGAGTTTCAAGTTATGTGGCTACACATGACCCCAATGTTTAGTAAAGTTAAAAACGTATCAAAAGTTGGTTTGGTGTAATCAACTCTTGTTGACTACTCGGAAGTATGTGGGAACCCCCCCGCTTTTTTTCTTCTTCTTCCAGACCTAGGGTTTTGTAGCTCCCCTCTTGGTATTCTCGGATGCCGGCGACAGCTCTGGGGAGGCCAGGACCTTGGTTCGTGGTACGTTCGGGGTGTGATATAATCCCACTTCATCCCCCTTGTACATAGGGTCTCCTTCGGTGACCGACATTTTGTACTCGTCGCGCCGGAGACCCAATGACGATCCACTGCTCGGTTCAGTGGCTCCCACTTGGCGTCGGGGTTGTGGTTTCTCGCCGAGTATAGTCGGAGCGTTAGATTTGGCCTCGGCCCCCTCAGATGGTGTCAGTGGTTTTCCAAGCCGCCTCCTCTGGCTGGCGGCACAGGTCCCGGAGTTATGATGGCGGCGGCGTTCGATGACAAATGGTGAGTGGCCGCGGATCTTCCAAGTTTTGGTCACGTTGCCGGAGCCGCTGGTTTCTTTTTGAGGTGGATGGTTTTTGCCCCCCCTGCCTGTTTTTTTTTTTCTCTTCTTCCTCTCTGCAGACTCCGCCAGCGGCGGAGGTTTTGTGTCTGCCTGTGTGCAGTGGTTGTTGCCGACGTGCGGGGGGTTTGCCGTCGAAGTGGCGGGGCTAGTTTTGTATCATCGGGTGGCGGTGTGTGTTTGCTCCGACTGGGTGGCTATTGGTGTAGCCTAGCCGGGGGACGGGTTTCCCCTTGTTTGCACTGGCATGTGGCACCTCCTGGAGGTCCGATTGTGACCTTTCCCTTTCTATGAACAAAAAAAAAAAAAAAAAAAAAAGACTATTTGGAAGTTGGGCAAACAATGGACTTATTAGTAGGTTGCAGTTTGAACTACAATATTTAAAACTACAAATTGGCCAAACAATGGATTTTGATTGATGTAATTGAGGGGTCAATATTTTTTTTGATAATGTATATGCAATTCTTCGACTTTATCCTTGGCTCGAAGTAGTAGTCCGATTGAAATAGCGACGTACAGTACAATATCGGATCAAGTCATGAGTTTTACACTAGTGCAGCACCTCATTGTTAATAATTATTGGACTCTTCCACATCCAAGAAACTACAGGACAAAGTCTTTGTTTGATGCAATTAGAGAAGCCATTAGCATCTCTTTGGAACCTGATGAAGACTTAACCTAGGTTGATGGAGGTTCATTCACATTTTCTTCAGCATAGAATGGTTTTTTTTTGGCTTCATGGAAAGGGGAGGTTAACAAACCTCCAGGAGGCGCCACATCCAGGCGCAAGCGAAATTAAATCCACCACCACCACCAGGTGTAGGATAGGGGACAAGGCCCCAACACAACCCCCGCTCGTCGGCGGATTCACACCACAACCACCGCTCGTCGGCGAAAAAACACCGCACACAGGCGGTCGAAGACAACAGAAAGCACATCGGCGGGGATCAGCATGGAATGTTAGTAGAACTAATTATCTTGCTATAGACTGGACTCAAGCAGTCTGGAAGCATCCTATACACTCACTTGTTTTTTGAATGCCTCTACTCTTGAATCATTTGGAGAAACTGTTGCAGAGTTATGAAAGCCCCCTTTAATTTTCCTCCTATCGGATATTGTTCACCAAATGTTCTCTAGTAGAATTGCTCTCTACATATTAAGCATTTCTTGTGCTATTTACAGCACGTGTGAGGAAAGAAATCATAGAGTTTTTGAAAATCATAGAGTTTTCTTTAGTTTTAATAAAATCCTTACGGTTTTTTTTAAAAAAATCTTCAACCACATGATTATCCAATGTGGGAGCATTCTTGACACCATTGATGTATCCAAGTTTTAATTTCCCAATATGAGAAAGAAAAATCGCTCGTGACCACAAAACATAATTCAACCCATTAAGAAGCACAAATGAAAGCCTCATGCTTGTGGTATTACTGATGTTGGATTCAACCATAATGAAAGAAGCCACAAGTGGAGATGCTCAGACAATCCTTGTGATTCTCTAAGTTGCACAGGGGTACTGTATTCACATGGAACTACAACTTCAAAAAGGTTATGCTTTGCGACAGATCTCAATTGGTGGTGACTTGTGTTAAGATGTCACTGGTAGATCAATGGGTTAAAGGTCGTTTGGTTCCTATGTTTGTAGTGTTTTTAGTCTGTGATTCTGAAAACACATGTGCAAATAGTTTAGAGTTGTTTGGTTAATGGGGCATGATGCGTGTAAATAGATGCACACTTGCTTAATTTGTACAGCTTTTATACATAAAACTGTGCAAATAAAATTTTACCTAAACACATGAAATTTTAATTGCACATGTCACATGTGTAAGAAGATGTATGAACATAATTTGCACGGCAAACAAATGACCTAAATATCACCACCTCAGTCAATATAAATGAATCAAGTTACTATGAACAGATAAGTATTAAAGTCTTATCATATGTAAAGGAATTCGGAAGGCCTTGGTAGATCAATGGTATAAATTACAAGCTTCGCGCTTGGCTGTAGATCAAAGTACCCATTGGGATAGCGATCGAGGTTCGCCAACAGAGGCGAGCATAGTAGCGTGAAGTTAAATTAGAGAGGGTGCTCAGAATTTGTTGGAGCAGTAAAAACAAGCCCACTGTTCACGACATTAACTCCTTCACTATTGTAGAGAGTCGGTTGGAGACGCTCTAACTACTATGACCCACCTATATGGCTGCAATTTTTTTCCTTGGAAATTGGAATTCTCCGAAATGGATCCATTCTGTGAGATGTTTTACTCCCACATTAGTTAGGGAGCAGGGGTAGGATGCTTCATATACGTACCTTTTGGTGCAACGCACTTTACGAACCAGGTTTTGGGGTGAGGATATCTAACATGGTATCAGAGCTGGGGCCTGCCCCGCATCTCTCGAGTGTGCCTTGCCATGCGTGTGATGCTTGAGAGAGAGAGAGAGAGAGAGAGAGGGGGGGGGGGGGGTCACTGTGACAGAGAGAGAGAGAGAGAGAGAGAGAGAGAGAGAGAGAGAGAGAGAGAGAGAGAGAGAGAGAGAGAGAGAGAGAGAGAGAGAGAGAGAGAGAGAGAGAGAGAGAGGGGGGGGGGGGTTACTATGACCAAGGCCGGGCTCAAGCCCCCCCCCCCCCCCCCCCCCCCCCCCCCTTAAATTTTGGAAAATATAGTAGTAGTGCTATATAGCCAACTCATTTGACAATTGCCAAACTTCACGTGGAGCTGCTCATTGGACATTTTGAATCTCACTAGTGACCATTTGAAGGTAGACATTTTGAATCTCACTAAAGACATTTTGCAACATCGTGCCAAGCAAAGTTGCCAACCTGATGTTGGCAAACGAGTTGGCTACCTATCTCCATTGTACTAGTTGGCCTCCTCTCCCCTCTTATGAATTGGAATAACAAATTTGTTGGCTTGCAGTGGTGTTCTGAATCCTGAGACCGCACCGTGAGTACGTGACCCATCTACGCCGTCTTTATCACCGTTCAAAGTAAAAATTTAGAATGTGGGTATTTTAAAATTTTTTGAATCGGGGCATCACGCCCGAACCCTAGAACAGGGGGCTATTGGCCTCCTATAATCCCCAAACCCCTTTGGCATGGGTGTAAGTACTATAACTATAAGTCCCTCCTAGAAATTTCTGGCTCTGCCACTGACCGTGACGTTTATCACAACGGTTGGGAAGCAGGGGTAGGGTGCTTCATATACCCTCTGGTGGATCTCTCCTTACGATCCGGATTTTGGGGTGAGGATATCTAACAGATTTCCATGCTCTTTGTATAAAACCACTTGCTTTTCATACCATGTGTTAGGGCTGCTACCCCATGTCTCTTGAGTCGCAGTGGGCCCTACGGTTGTTTGGTACGCAGGGCGTGCTGAAAATTTTCCCCTTCGGCAAAGAGGTATATCATGTGTTGATGTTTCCAAGACTTGAGAATTAGCTCTAACATCCATTTGTGCTCCAGAGAAGTGCAATGGATGTAAATGCTGTTTGGATTGGTTAATATAAGATAGAATGAGAGTGATTTTTGCTTTGACTTCAAAGCAAAATTATTGAGGGTTTTTGTCAATATGTTTTGAACTTTTCATTCAATACCAAAACTCTTTGATCAAAAGCGAAATGTTTCTTCTGTCATCTTTCCCTCCAAAGACTTACCGTTGGATGCGAAATGTAGTAGCACATTGATTATGGGAAATAAGTGATGTTAGTGATAGAGTGTATAGCATTGAGATACAGATACCCGTAGATACCTGTATAGGATACCCCTTTTGGTTCTTTTCTTGTATCCATATATATTTGGCCCTTGGCCTAATGAGACGGTTAATCCATTCTCCCAAAACCCTAGCCTCTCTCTCTCTCCCTCTCTCTCTCCATGCTAGGGATTGTGACATGGTATCAGAGCGCTCGATCCCGAGGACCTCCGATGAGATCTGATCCCCAGCTTCCTCCGGTCCAGATCTGAGCCGTCTCCTCCGGCGAACTGAGGCCGTCCGACAGCCTGATCCGGGTTGACCCGGCGAGCTCTCCTCTCCTCTCCGGTTCTGATCTGGTCCCTCCCGGCGAGCTCTCCTCTCCTCTCCAGATCAGATCTGAGATCGATCTCCTCTGCCCCCGGCCAGATCCGAGCGTCAACTCTGGATCTGAACCTGGAGCTTGTCTTCCCCGAGCCAGATCTGATCCCTTCCGGATCCGACGAGCCGTCACCGGATCTGTGACCGGATCTGCACCTCAAAGCCGGCAGTGACGGTGGCGAGATCTTCTTCCCCGATCAGATCCGGAGCTAAGTTGATCGCCCAGATCTGATCCCTTCCGGATCCGACGAGCCGTCACTGGATCTGTGACCGGATCTGCACCTCAAAGCCGGCAGCGACGGCGGTGAGATCTTCTTCCCGATCAGATCCGGAGCTAAGTTGATCGCCCTCGAGCTTCATAGCCCCTGCACAGCTTCCTCCGATCAGATTCGGAGCTTCTCGCACTCCAATCGCTCGAGCCTCACAGCCCGCAGCCAGTGCCTCACGTGCGATCAGATCCTGCGCCTCTGCCTTGCGTGCCTTGCGCCCGCAGACCGGCGCCTGTGCCTCGCGAGCCTCTCGCGCCCTCGCTCCTCTGCCTCGCGTGAGATCAGCTCCTCCGACCAGCAGCAGTTGCTGCCAGCTCCTCCGACCAGCAGCAGTTGCTGCCAGCTCCGGCCAGTCCTGCGTAGCTCCTCAGCACCTTCGAGATCAGCTCTTGGACTCCTTATCAGCACTTCGAGATCTTCTCCCTTGTGGGTCTGGTTGAGCTCCTCCGCGGATCTTCTCCCTCGCGGGTCTGGCAGATCTGAAGACAGATCTGGAGGCATCATCGAGCTCCTCACAAGATCAGCACCTTCGAGATCAGCTCTTGGACTCCTTATTAGCACTTCATGACTCCTTATCTGTTTTCGTCGTGAGATCAACTCCGACCTCCGGCCTGCAGCCTTCGAGCTCCGACCTCCGAGTGAGCCGCCATGACCGACTCCTCCAGCCACACTGACGTCCCCGCTGCAGTCCCGGCTACCTCTGCTTCTGGTCGTGATCGATTTGTGTGCACCCACTGCCACAAACCAGGTCACGTTGTCGCCACATGTTGGAAGCTGCATCCCGAGAAGCGGCAGATACCTCGGAGACGTGGTCGACCCGATGGCCCTACTACTGCTACTACCACCGCTCCGTTTTCTCCTCGCACAGTCCCATCACCTGACGCTACTCAGCTCCTTCAGCAGCAGCTTGCACAGCTTCAGTTCCGCCTAGACCAGCAGGCGAGCTTCAGCTCCGCCGAGGCTTCCAGCGCCTTCAGTTCCTCTGCTCACTTAGCCACTCCCGGTACCTTCGACACTTGGATTCTGGACTCTGGGGCATCCCATCACATGACTTCCAATGCTTCCTTGCTTACCGACTGCCGACCGGCATCGCACATCCCATCGATACACACTGCAGATGGCTCTTCTTTAGCCATCTCGCAGTGTGGATCGATTACCGCCACTACAGAACCGAGCGGTCGTCTCTCTTTACCCAATGTGTTGCATGTACCCCAGCTTCGCATGCAGCTCATCTCTATTAGCAGTCTTTGTGACTCTGGCTATGTTGTGACCTTCTCCCCTTCTTCTTGTGTTGTGCAGGATCCACGTACCGGACGGGTGATTGGCACTGGTCGTAGGTCAGGCGGGCTGTACCATCTCGAGCATCTCCACCTTCCCCTCATTCCACCTTCTGGCGTCTGTAGTTTAGTTTCTTCCGATGCCGACCTGTGGTACCGAAGACTAGGCCACATTTCTGAGTCTCGCCTTAAGAGCTTACTCCAGACTGGAGCTCTAGGTCGTTGCTCCTCTTCTTCTTCTTTATCTGCATGTACCGGTTGTAAGCTTGCCAAAGCTACAGCCTTACCTTTTCCTTCTAGTATCTCTCAGAGTTCTGCTCCCTTTGACTTAGTACACTCTGATATCTGGGGCCCTGCACCTCTTCCTTCGATGTGTGGCTATCGCTACTATATCTCCTTCATCGATGACTTCAGCCGATACACTTGGGTCTACCTTCTTCAGCACCGCTCTGAGGTTCCTCAAGTTTACCAGATTTTCACCTCGATGGTTCACACACAGTTTGGTTGTCGCATTAAGACTTTTCGGTCTGATTGCGCCCTCGAGTATCTCTCTACTGCTATGCGGACACTTCTTCAGTCCCATGGGACCTTATTCCAGCACTCCTGTCCTCACACACACGAGCAAAACGGAGTAGCCGAGCGGAAGCATCGTCATATCCTTGAGACGACGCGTGCTCTTCTTCTCTCTGCTTCCGTTCCACGCACTTTCTGGGCTGAGGCTGTCTTGACCTCCGTCAACCTCATCAACATCACCCCTTCGTCTGTTCTCCCGGGTAGTGCCTCTCCCCACGAGCGTCTTTTCTCTTCCCCTCCCGACTACAGTTTGCTTCGTACCTTCGGATGCACCTGTTTCGTTCTTCTTCCACCCCATGAGCGCACGAAGTTGTCCGAACGTGCAGTTAAATGCATCCTTCTAGGAATCAGCGCCGAGCACAAGGGTTATCGTTGCTATGATCCCTTGACTCGTCGTCTTCGCATCTCTAGACACGTCTCCTTCGTCGAGGATGCCCCTTATTACTCCTCTGCAGCTCAGGACCTCACCTTCTTGGAGACTCCTTCCACTCTGTCTCCGACTCTCGAGCCTCTTCTATCACCCCTCTCACCCAGCTCTACTTCTCCCCCTGTTTCTAGTGATTCTTCCACGGAGTCTTCCTCTGTCCCCTCCTCTCCTCCGTCACCGGTTGCTTCCGTAGATTTTCCTCATACTCCCGATGCCTCTGGTACTCCGCCTGCTACGCCCAGTCCGCCGCCGCCGGTCGTGGATCCTCACCCGCCGCCTCGCTACCCTCAGCGCGAGCACCACCCACCTGATCGCTTCAGCTTTAGCTCTGGCCCACCTGACCGTTTTGGCTTTGCCACGGTCACCTCCTACTCGCCTCAGTTTACAGCCTTTCTTGCAGCCCTTCACACAGACCAGGAGCCTCGGTCGTACCGGGAGGTCGTCCAGTCCCCTCAGTGGCGACAGGCTATGAGCGAGGAATTTCAGGCATTTCAGCAGACTCAGACTTGGGATATCGTTCCCCTTCCTGTTGGTATTGAGCCTGTCAGTTGCCGGTGGGTCTACAAGGTCAAGCGGCGGCCTGATGGTTCCATCGAGCGGCACAAGGCTCGGTTGGTGGCTCGTGGCTTCACTCAGGCCTACGGCATAGACTACGAGGAGACTTTCGCACCTGTCGCTCAGATGACCTCCGTTCGTGCACTTCTGGCAGTTGCAGCAGTCCGTCGATGGCCTCTTCTTCAGATGGACGTGAAGAATGCCTTTCTCCATGGTGATCTTTCAGAGGTCGTCTACATGCAGCCACCCCCTGGTTTGCATACTCCTCCCCAGCATGTCTGTCGCCTCCGTCGAGCTATTTACGGGCTCAAGCAAGCCTCTCGAGCTTGGTTTGAGTGCTTCCGACGAGCCGTCACCGAGATCGGCTACATTGAGAGCTCGCAGGACCACTCACTTTTTGTACGGTCATCACCTCAGGGCAGGACGATTCTCCTATTATACGTCGATGACATGATCATCACAGGTGATGACTCAGCTGCCATCACTTTCCTTCAGCAGCATCTTCGGCGCCGGTTCCAGATGAAGGATTTAGGTCCTCTTCGGTACTTCCTTGGGCTAGAGATCGCCCACAGTGAGCGAGGGATTCTGCTATCACAGCAGAAGTACACAGCCGACATCCTCAGTCGAGCTGCACTTTCCGATGATCGCTCTGCTGTCACCCCTCTCGAGCTTCACGTGAAGCTTCGTCCCACCGATGGTGAGCCTCTCTCAGATCCTACTCGGTACCGACAGATCGTTGGCCAGTTGGTTTATCTCTGCATCACCAGGCCCGACATTGCTCACGCCGTTAGCATCATCAGCCAGTTTGTCGAAGCCCCTCGCTCTGCTCACTATGCTGCCCTTCTTCGGCTTCTTCGTTATCTCCGAGGCACCATCACCCGGTCGCTCCTCCTATCATCGACTTCTCCTCTGGTCCTGCGTGCCTACTCGGATGCCGACTGGGCTGGTGATCCGACCACTCGTCGATCGACTACCGGCTATTGTCTATTTCTTGGAGATTCTCTTATCTCATGGCGCAGCAAGAAGCAGAGTGTTGTCTCTCTCTCCAGTACTGAAGCAGAGTTTCGAGCCATGGCCTCTACTACCAAAGAGATCGTTCACTTGCGACGACTTCTCGGCGATCTAGGGGTTCAGATATCTGAACCTACAGCCCTTCACTGTGACAATCGGAGTGCTATACAGATTGTCACCAACCCGGTCTTTCACGAGAGGACGAAACACATCGAGCTCGATTGCTACTACTCTCGCCAGGAGTATGAGGCCGGGACCATCTCTCTCCCTTTTGTTTCCTCCGGAGAACAGATTGCCGACTTCTTCACGAAGTCACATCCTGCTCCACGCTTTCAGTTTTTGCTTAGCAAACTCATGGTGTATGACCCACCTTGAGTTTGAGGGGGGCTGTTAGTGATAGAGTGTATAGCATTGAGATACAGATACCCGTAGATACCTGTATAGGATACCCCTTTTGGTTCTTTTCTTGTATCCATATATATTTGGCCCTTGGCCTAATGAGAAGGTTAATCCATTCTCCCAAAACCCTAGCCTCTCTCTCTCTCCCTCTCTCTCTCCATGCTAGGGATTGTGACAAGTGAGATGGATATATATATTTAAATATATATATCGAAGCTACTCTAGTTTATTTATATGGAATGAACAAAAGGGTGTTTTGCGGTGTACTTGAGCCATGTTCGATGTACCGCATTGCACACACGTGGTATAGGCATTGGACTACAGGGCTTTTGGAACTTATTAGGTGCACTCTACGTGCATTTTGCACTTGCTCATTGTCACCTGGGACTACGGCCTTTTCTTTTGGGGAAATGGATGTTAAGTCCCATACAACATATCAGGTTAACATATAGGACACTCATAAGATCCTTTAAGGGGAGGTCCAAAATCAGCTTCTTAATCCTCTCCCCTTCTCTCTCGAGCAGCTGCGGCGAGTAGCGACAGCGACAATGACGGCGAGCAGCGGACGGAGACAATAGCGGCAACGAGCAGAACGACGCGAGTCGCAGCGGCGAGTGGGTTCGGTTTGGTTCGGATTAGGTTTAGGATTAAATTTAGGACTCTAGGGTTTCATCTCATGGCATGTAGATCTTAAGTTTTAGGATTCAGATTAGGTTTTAGGGTTAGAGGTTTTAGAAATAGGTCTAGGGCTCACCCCATGGCTTGTAGATCTTAGGTTTAGGTTTAGTTTACAGGTGATGGCATGGAAATGAAAATATGAAGTGTAGGGAGGGACATTTTCATCCTTTATCTTTAGGCTTAAACGAACCTCATGTTTTGGCCTTTTCGCTAAGTCCCCCTTTTCGATCTTTTTCCCAACCGAAACTGTGTTGGCCAGACTATGTTCGGTAGGTTGACTCGAGTGCGAGTTGGAACCAAGTTGACTAAACGGCCCGTGGATCAAGCCGACTCGAGTTCGGACGGTTGGGAACATTTGAACTAGACTAAGTGGTTGGCCCAAATGGCGCTTGGAGGCACCCGTTGGCTAAGGTGCTTTCACCCGCACTAGTGCATCTGTTGGTCCTCAAGGGACACCTTGGTTTTTATAAAAGAAGACTCATACCAGCTATTACTCTAAATCTGATCATGTCTTTCTTTTCATACAACATTCTGCCAAATAGTAAGAGATTTGTGTCTTGTTACAATACGCTTTCTTCGTAATTTTTACACGTAGAAGCATGAAAGCGTGTCGTATCTTAGAAGTGATTCGTCTGCAACCCATCAACACTCTCAAGAAATTGAGAGGGGCAAATAACTACTTAAAAAAAAAAAGAGTATCACATACATGATTCAAACCTTTCTCCTTCGATTTGCAACTAGACTAAGCCCTTCCGCGAATCGGGTAGTACACCTTCAGCCCAACCTGCTGAGATATTCATCGACAGTGGTGTATTTCACATCCGGATAGAGCTCGGAGGCCTCCACCCCGAACGATGGCTCGATGTCAAAGTTGGTGTGGTCTCCCTTGACGAAAGCCGAGTGGTGGATCGACAGCATGAGACTCAGGGGGGCAGGAGACTCTGCAGTGGTTGCAAAGCAAGAGTAAGGAACCAGCAAGCAGTGCAATGTATGATCTGTACATAGATGGGAGATTCCTACAGACCTTGGATCTGCTTCAGAACTTCTTCTGGAGGGATGTAGACCCTCTCGAGGGCCTTGCCGGTCTTTCGCTCCCAGAGGGCGACGAGCTCGTTCAGAGAATAGATGTCGCCGGGTGGTCTTAGATACAGAATCTTGTTCAAGGTTCTCGGGTCGTCCACCGCTCGGATAGTGTATGTGCCGATGTCTTCCTCGTCGACGAAGATTGCTTTAACAAGGAGGACAATGCAGATATAAATCAACAAATGGTTATCTAAGGTTTGAGAATTCGGATCGAGAGAAAAAAGAATCAGTTCAGTTGGATCACGTTTGAATTTAAAAGCTAGAAAAGGGCAGAAATCTGTTTGATTTGGCACATCTATGATACTGCTCTCCAAGCATGCTCGGTGTTTCAAAACGAACATACCGCGAGAAACTTGATCGACTGGGACTTACGAACTTGAGCAATCCGATCATATTCTAAATTTGGACAATCACGGGCAATGATATTTGATAGGCATAGGTAATTTTTTTTATCCGACTTTGAATTTGGACAAACATGGTCAGTCGTACGACCAACCCAATAAGGTTTCAGGTTTTGGTTCTGGTTTCAGGTATGAATTGGGTATAATTTTGTCTCTTTTTCTCCACCATATATGCTCTAGAGGAAAAAAATCAAGATATCACAAAGCATTGGAAGCTCTTTTGGTTTCTTATTACAGTGGTTTTAGTAGATACAAGTTTGGGTAGCGATATGAGTTCGGTTAGAATTTGGATACATGACAATGAGTCTGGAGTGAACTGTATAATTAACCAGTATACACAAGTTAGAGGGGCAATTGGGTTTCGGGTATGGATATTGATGTACCCATGCCTACACCCGAAAGTTAATTAGGTAGAGTTTCTATACCCATACACTATCCAAACCATGTTTCGGGTACCGAATATATACCCATACTCGATGTTTTGGGTCGGGTTTTCGGGATCCATTGCTACTCCGAGACATGGTTTTTGGGAAGGGTGAAGCAGTTTACCTTTGGCATTCCCATCGCCGAAGATGACGGCCTTGTCGGTGGGGAGGCCGGCGGCTCCGACCTGCGCTAGTGTCGGGAGAAAATACCCGGCAAAGAAGTTGGAGGAGACGTAGGTGTAGGGGATCCCCTCGGCCTCGATAGCCCGCCGGATCCCGCCCTTGGGTGTTGCAAATGTAGACTTTGCAGGCTCCACAGCTTGCACACGATCCATATCGTTCCCGAACTCCGACGGAAGGAATCTCTGCAAGCAGTTCAGGGTCGGAACAAGAGTCAAGACGTACGCTGCTAAACGGAACGGAACGGAACGAAATTTCTAGCTCTATCGCCACTAGTTGAACCCAATAGGGGTTCTCTGTATAATCCCAAACACTAAGGTTTATGCAGCTAATGACCTTTAGCCTCTCGCCCCCTTTCCTTTCTTAGGGTTAGGGTTTCGCCATTGGAGTCTCGGCCTCCCCGGCCGCCGCCAGCGGTTCCGGGGAGGCCGGATCTTGGATCCAAGCTTCGGTAGGGGTGAGATTTGCCCCCCTTCATCCCTTCTGTAGATAGGGCTTCTCCTTCTACCGGTTTTTTGTGTTCGGCTCGACGGCGTCAAGGCGGCGTGTCCCCCGGGTCGGGTGTCGTCCTCGACTCAACTCCGGGGCCGGATCTTCAACCGGGTACGACGGGGGAGGTCAAATATGGCCTCGACAATGATGTTCCGTCGGTGGGTTTCCAGTTCGCCCCCGTTGGACGGTGACGGTGCCTGGCAGTGCAACGAAGGCGGCGGTTTCGACATACGGTGGTGGGGCGGCTCGTCTTTGATTCCACCACTTCATCCGGTGGAGGGAAGGATCTGGAGGTGATGGTCCTCCTCGTTTGGGTTTTTCTTTTAGTTTTGTTTTGTGATGTATGGGTGTAGATCCCGGGTTTACTCCGCCGGTGTGCGATTTTTTTTAGGTTTTTTTCTCCTTCCCCCTCGCCACTGGTGACTCTCCATGGGTTGTGCTCTTGTTTTCCGTCGGAGAGCTGTTTTCTTCTTCGACTTGATACGGTCGTCTTCTACTGCGCCGGCATGTGGCGCCTCCCGGAGATCCGTTTGTGACCTCCTTTGCATAAAAATACCCAAAAAAAAAAAAGGGTTTATGCAGCTATGCTTATGACACTTTCCCCCTGACGTTTTGAAAATTATATTTTGACCCTCTATCAGTTATATTTATTGGTTAAAATATTGTTAAAATCATGGTTACGAAATTGTAATAAAGACTATTTCATATATTTTTTGCATGTTTGAATGGTAAAATGGTCATTAAAACTAAGATTTGTCAATAAAATGTTAAGTTTAAAGTGTCAGTTTAGTCTTGCAATATGCAAAAAAAAGAAGTATGGAATAGACTTTATTACACTTTCGTCTTTAGAAAAGCCATGATTTTAATATTTTTATAAATAAAGATGACTGACATAGGGTCAATGTAATTTCAAAAATCTCAAGGGGAATAATATAATAAGCATAAACCTCAGTGGGTCAAACTGTAATTTATCCTATTAAAAAACCTACTCTTTCATCGCTTCCAGTAGAGGTGGCATGGTCTCCGAAAACCCAAACCCAAACTAGGAACATTGAGTATGACACAGATTTTGTACCTACAACATAGTTTGGGTATGGTATAGGTATAAGAACTGTAGATATCCTCATGCCCCAAAACCTGGATGGTAAGGGGTGATCCACATAGGGTATACCAAGACATAATTGCCGATGTGGGACTAAACCCAACAATCCTCATCCACACGAGGCAAGGGTTGCATGAACACCCACCAGCCCCCCTCTTGTGCGTGGAGACTAGAAGAAGATGCACAATCTGGGCACAACCTGACCACACCTTGGCCTGACTAGAACCAGCCTGGCTGGATGGAAATAACCTCACTCTGACACCATTGTTAGATACCAAAAAAAAAAAATTGAAAAAGACCAACCTAACCTTCACATTTCCAGCTTCTTTAATGGCAGCGATGATCCTGCTCTGATCCCGGAGCTGCGCGTGCCCCACCGTGGAGATCACCACATCGACCTCTTTGATGGCCTTCACCAAGCTCTCATGATCGTATAGATTCCCCTATTATTAACACCCAAATAATAATAATAATAATAATAAAATTCCAAGAGGCCTCCAAGATTTATGAATAAGACTTGGGGTACGTGAGCCCGGCCGTGTTATCATACGTAGAGGAGGGTGACGCCGGAGCTCTTGAAGCCGTCGATGATCTTGGCCTTGGCGGGGTTGGAGGCGGCGCTCTCCCTCACCAGAGTGAAGGTGGGGTGGCCGGACCGCGCGCTCGCCTCCACCATGAACTTCCCGATGTACCCCGTGCCGCCGATGATCAGGATCTTGCTCTTCTCTGCTGCCATGGCGATCTCCACTCTATCCGGTACAGACTACAGTAGGCGCACGATAGTACACTGTCCCGCCGGTACTGCTGAGGCCAGCGGGTGCACCCTTTGTATTTAACGGTATACGCTCACTCGAGGTTAAGCTTACCTCTCTCTCCGTTTGCCCTGTTCAGCCTACGCTGTTCGTTGTCCAAAAACTAAAAAAAGGCCTAATTTACAAATAAACCCCCTATAATTTGACCGATTATCACTTCCACCCCCGTCCGTTTAAAGCGCTACAAATACCACCTATAGTTTGAAAACCAATACACATAACCTATAGTTTGGAAAACAATACACATAGGCCCCTCTCTCTAGAGGGGTGCAACCGTGCAAGTGATGCGTTTTTTCGAACTATTGGAGTCATTTGTATGGTTTTGTACATGAGGGGGTGTAATTGATAATAGGTCAAACTATAGGGGTCTATGTATAATTTATCCAAAAAAACTAAGCTGCAAAATAGTAAACACACCCAATAACTATGAGGCTTCCCGAACTCGAGGATGGCGATGCCGAATGGACCCTCCTGTTGTCGCCATGGTTGGGGACCTTCCATCCTCGATCTGCGGTTGATTAACACCTTGTCAATCCGGCTGATTTCTTGGAGGCTTATTGGCGGGGTATGCTAACAGCTTTTTTTGGTTTCTTGTAGTTGGCACTATACGGTGCAGTGGGGACGCAACGCGTGTAGTTGGAACATACTACATGTTTTTATATATGATTTTGTACATGCAGGAGTTTGAGCTACTGTGATTTTTGAAAACTACAGCAAACCAAATAGCAGGCGGAGCGTAGTATTGGCTTCTACATTCCAACTGCAGCGACCCAAATAGGGTCTAAGAACATCTACAATGGGCTCCAATACAATTCATCCTTCTAAACTATAGCGAAATAAAATGGGCTTGGGTTTAAAATGCTACTCAAATGCATTCCAAACCTTTCGCCATAGTACCTTTTTCCTACTCCTTTCGTTGGGGATGTTGAGAGTAGTATGGAAGAGATTTGATCATGGGCACCCCTAGTTTAAATAAAACAAACCATTTCATTATTAATTTTCTGAGCAGCTATTATAAAATTGAAGTTGTTGAGATTTGAAGATCCTGTAGGAGCACTCTTCAATTCCCACTCCATAATTTGTGTATGTGGCTGTTAGAATAGGAAAGGCACCTAGGAGCTTGCTGGAGATACTCCTAGAGAATCCCTAAGGAAATGCTCTAAAGCATTTTCAAGGGGTGTGTCATATTTGCTCATTTACTAGAAGTGGCAAGCAAAATGAGAAAACACTGATCCAATCGACTTCAACATCGATCGATATGGTAACGGTTCGCTATTCCACTCGTCGCTTTTGGCGAGCCATATTTGTTTGCGACCATTGGACCCCACTACTTGCACAGTATAAATGTTGTAAAAATATAAAAAAATAATAAAATGAATAGGGAGTGGCTTGAGGACTCCTCCCTTGAAGATGGTTCCAAAAATATGGCTCCCCATATGGCTCTATAGAATAAGGAGTAGCTCTAGGAGTCCCTTGGAGATGCTCTCTCTGAGGCTATGCATCCAATGATTTTTTGAGTTTTTCTTAGGGATTATTAGCTATAGGCTGACTGTAAGAGTGTTGAGTTACATTAAGTGCAGTCAATAGATTTGGTTTACATGCAGTCCACGAAATGTTTTCAAATTAAGAAACATTCCATGTATAACAATTGAAGGCTTAAGGGATTCTTTGCTAACCGGTTTTTTTTTAAACTTTTATTTTTCAACATGCCAAATATGTCCATGAGATACTCCCCCACATAAATCACCGCACTTACGATCGTCATTGTTGCTACATTGATTTTGACTATTACCATATTTTTAGACTGCTATAGTATTTTTGAATTGCTACAGTGATTTCAGACAGCTACAATGGTTTGGCTTAAATTGAGATTAGGGATTCATTGTTGGGAGTATATAGTTAGGGTTAGGGTTCACTATTTAGGGTATACAACAAGGGTTAAGTTTAGGGTTAGGGTTCACTATTTAGGGTATAAGAGGGTTAGAGTTAGGTTTCATAACACGATTAAAACGTTTTAGAATTTCGGAACGTTTTTGTCGTGTTGTTAAATTGATTTAACTATATAGTAAATGAAAACGCATATGTGTTCTTTTAAAAACCGATGGATCTATTATAATTATATCTTTTATTGTGGATCTTTTCTGATATTTTGGTCATGACAAGATCAATAATTAATAGACTGTTATTTAAATGACCTAATGTAATCTTTTGTGCATTATGTTGGACCTAATTATTCTTTGATGTCATTATCGTGTAAACACTTTTTCACAATAAAAAAAGAAAGAAAAAAACAATAGCCACCCAATATTTGCCAAGTGGGACCAGTAGGTGATGATATTTTTTTCATCAACACACCAAACGATGACCCACTCACGCACGGGTGGTCCCCACATCCGTAAGTCCGACAGCTGGTGTCATCATTTGGGTTAGTTTTCAAAGGGTGCCTAAAGCTTTGTTCATGTCGTCACTCTCCCCACTCTTTTTCGTTTCAATGGTCTCGCGATGTGGACTGGTGGCCTAGAAAAATTAATCTTTGCTTAGAGAACGATTATATGGTACTTATCATTAAGCTGTCTCTAATTGACAGCTCAGTTGGTAAGATTGGGTCTGTTGATTGGTTCGGTTTGACCCGGCAGGCCTAATTGGTTCGGTTTGGATCAGGTTTTTCAAACACTCTATTCGGTTCGGTTGTAAAAAAAAAAAAACCAATTAGCTCGGTTCGATTCCGGGTCCTAATTTTTGTGACCGAACAAATCCGAACCGAACCACTGAGATATATGTGTGCATTAAACAATTACCATTATAACCTTTTGCTTTGTCGGATTACATTAGGCTTCATGGATTGTTAATGTATGAAGTCAGTTGTATCTTTATACAACATTATTGTCATTTGGATATTTAGGTGTTTGGCATTATTCCGGAACAGGCTATTTCCATTCCCAATTTTTTGATTTGAAATTAACGGCTAGTAATTGTTCGGTGGAATGAAGGACATGGAAACTAAAAAATCTTACTCCCGCTGTTTCTGTACCAACGGGAGAGCTGGACCATCAAATTGCATTGAAAATTGTAATGACGGTAATAACCCCTTCTGGAAGAGGATTAAGGGGAACAACTGTTCCACATATCAACACCTCCTTAGTTGCAAGGTCAAGTAAGTAGTTGCTACTTATATTAGTTATTTAGTTCTACGTTCAAGGTTGACATGTGGAACCAAATTGAACTTTTTCGGTTTGATTTGGTTTGGTTCAGTTTTTACCAAGGAATGATTTGGTTCAATTCTATTTTTTTAGAGAACCGATCAACCTTGGTTCGGTTTCAAATTTCTCAAAAAAACGAACCATGAACACCCATAGGTAAGACATGCAACTTGCCTTGTCAAGGGTTGGAATAAGTTCTCCCGACACATTTCCCCTGCTCATTGTGGGGTTAATTAGGCTATTTCTCTCACTTCTATGTCGAGTTTCGATCCTTGGTCTATCTCGTGCTGGCGCACTGACAAAAGACTGACAAGAGATGTACTGACCACTCCAGTGGACCCTTATCTCACAGTTGTTTCCAGAAAAGCTTGATTCTTGTTTCGCACAGACAACTAATCCAACAACCAATGTTTTTAAAACCGGACTGAGGCAAACCAGAAACGCATCCGGTCCAGTCCAAACCAGTTCAAACCATTGATTCAACCCTTTGAGCTGCATGACAAATATGTATTTTAAAATAAAGATTTATTACATGCGAACCTCTTTTTCGAATCCAAAAGGCATAATTGTTTGCTACTACAATTATGTCTATTTTTCAAATTTTTGCCTCCAAATAATAAATGATAAAAGCTCATTGCTGCAAATTTCAGCTTATTTATCGATTAATGTCAAACTTCCCCGTTTCATGAAAAGATACAACAGCAACGATAGCAGTAGATTGATGATGTCATTATTTTATTTTTTTTTTGATAAATACATCCACATCACATCTGAGGAGGGTTAAGATTTGATCACAGCACCCTCAGAATGGAGAGCTTTTATAAGAGGGTATCAAGATACTCACTCACAGTGGTATACTTGACCTGCGGATATAACTTGGTTCCATCCAATCCAGATTCGTCGATGTTGAAGTAGGTTTGATCGCCGGTTATGAAGGCAGAATATATAAAGATCAACTCCAAGTTGTTTGGAAATGGTGTCTCTGCATTTTCACCAAAAAGATTTCAGAATTATAAGATGGAAAAAAAAAAGAAAGTTATTATCCTTGTTACGAGATGTAATACACGAAAACATTAAGGCCTTGCTTGACAACGCTGGTCCGGAAATCCGCATGGATGGCTACTTTGCTGAAACGTGCACCGCTGCAGCAGATTTTGCGGAAAAGTGCATCTGAGCCTCGGGCTGAGATGGGTTTTTCAACGATTTTGATGAAAATCGGTTCGAGTGAAACCGTTTCAGCGTCATCAAACATACAAAATCTGATAAAACGTTGAAGCGCGGGTCCGCAGATCTCGTTTCAGCGTTATCAAACAAGGACTAAGGTTGTGTTCTCTTCTTGGGAATTGGAATTCCCAGGAAATGGGCTCATTACATATCTTTTCGTAAAACCACCAGGTATCCAGGGATTTACAAATCTTTGCACATCTGATTTTGTATACAGGTACATGCTTTAACCATGAGGGTGGGGAAAGTACATTGGGATTTACAAGTCTTACATGTTCCATTGAGAAATGAAATCCCACAAACGGTGGGCTTTCATTTCCCGGAGAACAAGCAAACATGCAAGCGTTGTTATTGAAAGTACATGGGGATGTGCCCATTTCCTGGGAATTCCAATTCACAAGACAAGAACACGGTAGAACTTGCTTTGTATACTTGGCTACATACGACAGGTAACTCTTCTATAAAGTACCTTGAATGCTCTTAAGGACCTGCTCCTCCGACACATCAATCCTCTCGAGCCTCTTCCCAATCTTCGCCTCCCACATCTCAACAAGCTCATTCATCGAAACCACATTACCCGGAGGTCTGAAATACAATACCTTGTTCAATGTCCTTGGGTCATCTATGGTACTAATCGTAAAAGTAGCAACATCACACTCCTTAACAAATACAGCTGCAGAGAACATTCCACCATTAAATAAAAATAATAATAATAAAATTGAGCAACTAATCACTCTTGAATATAAAGGAACAACAAAAACAACTTTCCAAGGAAAAGAGAACTAAAATTTATTTTGCATAAGCTTTGTACTAAGTGCTCTGTAGCTATGGTAAAGTAGCCGGAGGTTTCAAGTTATGCAAAGAGACCTTTCGTGTTGCCATCACCAAAGATCTTTACTCTGTCTCTTGGGAGAGTCGTTAGGCCTGGTTGCATAAGTGATGGAAGCAACAAGCTCATGAAAAAGTTGCAAGAGATGCAAGTGTAAGGAATGCCTTCGTTCTCAATAAGACGTCGAACTTCAGCTTTCTTCTCGTAGAAGCTGCAGTCTATCTTGCTAAGTTGAACCTTATCAGGATCAGTTCCGAATTCAGATGGGACAAACCTCTGTGGGCATCAAAGACATCAACTTGCAGGTTAGAAGTTCTCACCATTATTCTTACCTCCACTATGAAAACTACCTTGATTTAGCTCACAAGCCTATCCTCACATCTTCTTATAGACATTAAAGCCTCATAAAAAATTCCGTTACTTCCCTCGTCTAGCACCCAGAGAAGTTTATGAATGTAAAAAAACACAATTAATTTACCTAATATGCAATTTTATGAGTATTTTCATATCAATAACGACAACCAACAGACCTTATGCCCAGATATTTGGGTTAGCTATACAACTCCTGTTTTTCCAAACATTCTAATCAACGGCCACATCCTTGCTCAGAAAAACCATCGTTAGGTTTTGTTTTCAGTTAGGTGAAGTATGACAGCTTCGAAAGCTCAATCGTAAGACTTTCACGATTCTTACTCCACTTTCATCTTAGCCTTTGTCGGTCTTCCACCTTCTTGGGTCTTCTGGTAACCGATCATATTTAGAGAAGGCTCCTGTTGCATCAGCCCTATCCAACAGCTGGATCCTGCGACAGGTGAATGGCACTAAGCCCCGATTGACAGCACTACATGCATCAGACCTGCCACCTTATGGTACGGCACTAGATGCATTGAGCAATGCCTGGGAAGAGAGAGAAAAAAAGAGGGGGGGGGGGCATATTCCTGTAGCTCTACAGTAAGTCAGTAACCCGGGGTTTGTTATATAATCTGGTATTGATATCTGATCCCCTTCCTAGAGATGTGGGACACTAGGCATTTGTTTAAATGCTTGAAAAATTAAAAGCTTCTAGTATGAAATCGAAAAGATCAATTTTCCGCTTCCTGTTACAAGAAGAATGCAATTCTCACATGAGAGCAATGATGTAAAGGAAGTATTGTGTGTAGAGTGTATATAGTTGTCGCATTTGTTTAAATGCTTGAAAATTAAAAGCTTCTAGTATGAAATGGAAAAGATCAATTTTCTGCTTCCTGTTACAAGAAGAATGCAACTCTCACATGAGAGCAATGAAGAAATGAAGTATTGTGTGCAGAGTGTATATAGTTGTTTTTAAAGTAAATACACCATAAACTCACATGTAAACGGAAACTGTTACCTCCTAATCTAAGAGTCCACATTGTTCTAATTCCCCCCCCCCCCCCCCCCCCCCCCCTATTGAATACATTGCAGTATTGCAACTTTCCAACACTTGCTGGTTCTTCGTTATAGCTTTAAAGACCTACTATGTGACACTATCTAATTCTTTATCAATATTCACAAATGGATTTCATACGGCCTCGTCGTCCTCTATGAAGCGGTATTTTCATCAGGAGTTTTAACATCAATGTAAATCTATTCTTTGAACATAGGACTGGCTTTCTGAAGCACCAAGTGCAAAACAGTATTGGCCTAAGCATAGCATTGCATGCCATGGAACTCCAATAAGTGACTTTCCAATAGATGGCACAACTGTCTGCACTCTTCACATTATTCAAATTGCCACACATACTTAGAAGAAAATGCTGAAGTTGCTTTAAAAGTTTATCTACATTTAACAACAGTATCTAAAAGAATTACATGTGCCCATACAACATATATTCGCATGTATAAATACGCACATACATGCATACATGTGGATATGTGGATAGACAATATTGTCATGGACAGCATACACAACATTTCGAATGGCGGCTATAATCCATGGTTGCCCACCTAACCAATAACCGCCTAGTATTCAATTGGACAAAGAGGCTACCCAGAGGTTCAAGCGAGCACCGTATCCAATTATTTGATTGCTACAGATAGCCTATAGCCTATAGCCCCGATTGACAGCACTACATGCATCAGACCTGCCACCTTATGGTACGGCACTAGATGCATTGAGCAATGCCTGGGAAGAGAGAGAAAAAAAGAGGGGGGGGGGGGGGGCATATTCCTGTAGCTCTACAGTAAGTCAGTAACCCGGGGTTTGTTATATAATCTGGTATTGATATCTGATCCCCTTCCTAGAGATGTGGGACACTAGGCATTTGTTTAAATGCTTGAAAAATTAAAAGCTTCTAGTATGAAATCGAAAAGATCAATTTTCCGCTTCCTGTTACAAGAAGAATGCAATTCTCACATGAGAGCAATGATGTAAAGGAAGTATTGTGTGTAGAGTGTATATAGTTGTCGCATTTGTTTAAATGCTTGAAAATTAAAAGCTTCTAGTATGAAATGGAAAAGATCAATTTTCTGCTTCCTGTTACAAGAAGAATGCAACTCTCACATGAGAGCAATGAAGAAATGAAGTATTGTGTGCAGAGTGTATATAGTTGTTTTTAAAGTAAATACACCATAAACTCACATGTAAACGGAAACTATTACCTCCTATTCTAAGAGTCCACATTGTTCTAATTCCCCCCCCTATTGAATACATTGCAGTATTGCAACTTTCCAACACTTGCTGGTTCTTCGTTATAGCTTTAAAGACCTACTATGTGACACTATCTAATTCTTTATCAATATTCACAAATGGATTTCATACGGCCTCGTCGTCCTCTATGAAGCGGTATTTTCATCAGGAGTTTTAACATCAATGTAAATCTATTCTTTGAACATAGGACTGGCTTTCTGAAGCGCCAAGTGCAAAACAGTATTGGCCTAAGCATAGCATTGCATGCCATGGAACTCCAATAAGTGACTTTCCAATAGATGGCACAACTGTCTGCACTCTTCACATTATTCAAATTGCCACACATACTTAGAAGAAAATGCTGAAGTTGCTTTAAAAGTTTATCTACATTTAACAACAGTATCTAAAAGAATTACATGTGCCCATACAACATATATTCGCATGTATAAATACGCACATACATGCATACATGTGGATATGTGGATAGACAATATTGTCATGGACAGCATACACAACATTTCGAATGGCGGCTATAATCCACGGTTGCCCACCTAACCAATAACCGCCTAGTATTCAATTGGACAAAGAGGCTACCCAGAGGTTCAAGCGAGCACCGTATCCAATTATTTGATTGCTACAGATAGCCTATAGCCTAGATGGCTGCTTACTCACCATAGTATGCTTTAATAAAAAATTTAACATCTTAATATATGATTATGTTACACAATTACAACTCCATCTAATTTACATGTAATTGTTATGACTAGATTAAGTATTAATTATAATAGCTTTACAACTTGCTCCCCATTCATCCAAACAATGCATGGTTTCGCTCAGTGCCCTAGTTTGTAAGAGAAGAGAGACTTGATCGCTAGCCCCCTGGTAGGTCGGCCACTCGGCCATCATCAAGACCGCCTCTTTTTCTTCCTTATATTTTTCATTTTTTTATTTCCCTTTTCTCTCTCTCTTATTTCTCAGTGTATTGTTTGTTTTCCTTTTGATCTCCTAGCTTCTTTCCCTTTCTTTTATCTTCAATTCCTTTTCCCCTTCCTATTTTCTTTTGTTCTCTCCTGGTACCTTCCACTCTTCCAAATTTTTTTTCTTCTTCTTCCTATGATCCTATCAATCTTCTACCTCTTCTTATAGAACGAAGATCCCAAGCGTAGACAATTTGCCGCTTCACTTATGGGCCAAATATGTTTTAGAGATGCAGACCACCTTTCCGCTTTGACAACCAGTGCATAGAAGCTTACATACATTATGCAAACGGTGAAGTAGAAGCCAAGATTAAAGAGTGTAGTGATCATCCCCCCGCCCCCCCCCCCAAAAAAAAAGCAGCTGAAAGAAAGCTTCACCATTGGTGGAAAGAATTCCTAGAATTTGAGGAAGAAACATCTGACATTGGATACCTCATCAGAAAAGCTTTCCAATGCATGTAGATTTGGAGTTCGTTGAAGGACTCGGTGCTTATTTCCAGCAATTATCCTAGTTATTCATAAATTTCAGTAACTTTGCTGAATTTTTTTATACCTTTTGCTCGTCTTCTCCAATTGGTTTTTTTGCTGATCTTTCTCTTTGGATCATCAAAAGGCATAAATTGATATTAATTTCATCAAATCGATATCCAGCTCCTTCACTGCCTCTAATACATATTGCTAATGGGTATCTAATCAATTGGTCAACTAATTAGTTTCTCCCCATTAATAAACGGAGATAAAAAATCAAGAAATATTTACAATACATCAGCCATTCAAAAAGTACTTGGACAAAATGAATATTTAGGTGCTCAAAATAACCAAATAGCAGATGGCAAAGCTACTTTTTAAAGTAAATGAAAAATGCACTGACATTAACGTAGCGTTAATATGGTGTTACTGTCTAACCATTCTAGCAGTTTTTCCACAATAGCCATTGTCTAATGACATATACGCATGGAATCCCTCCCAAATAGATATATATCCCATAATTAAAACCCAACAACAAAACAAATTCATGACTTGGCTCTGAACAAAAACAGACTACCAATATTGCTTACTATCAAAAATAGTCCACATAGATAAGCCCCCATCTCTCTTGAAGCAACGATTATGATTCATATTTGTAAGAATAGATTTTGACTCGGAAGTCAGAACACCTTCCATTTGGTTTTTGTCAAAAGCTAAGGATGTATGAAAGGTTCAAGATTAAGATGGGTGCTTTAGGATCCTATAGGATCCTATCTCATAATCGATGTTTGATAGCATACTTTTTTATTTCAAAAGTTCAAAACAATGCCCTTTAACCAAAGAGACCTCTAATATTATGCAGGAACAAAGGAAGGCATACTCAAAAGGGAAAAGATAAAAAAGATTATATAATCCTGGAGGTACCTTGATGCACCCTGCTTCTTTTATAGCTTGAACGAGAAGCTTTTGATCGAGGGCTTGACTTGATGGCACTGCACAAATCACAACATCCACTAGCTTGATGGCTTCAAGAAGACTTTGGAGATCAGACAGAGAACCCTAACCAATGAAATGGAAAATATGAAAATACAGAAGGGTCAAGAAAAGAATAATTATTGGCAGGGAGGAAAGGGTTAAAATTCAGAAATTGAATTGAATCAAATCTTAAGGTTAAAAACAAAAGGAATAAAGCTAACATTTAAGCTTACTAAAAAGAAATAATCTGAATAAGATAGCAGTTATTAAGAAAATCTAGCTTAAATCTTACTAGAAACAACCAATGTTTATGGAACTCGATTGGTACCACAAACCATTACCTTGTCCCAACTAGTAGGATTAGCCATTAGGCTCCCAATTTACATGGCCCTTGTTGCTGGGTACAGAGAATAAAAATGGAGTCCTTAGGAACTGTTGGGGGTAGCTGAAACCCTATATCTCGGATAGCAATGTGTCACGGGTCAAGCTCGCGCAAGAACTCGACTAAAATCGCACAGGAGCTTTCATAAGCTCGCTCAAAGGCTAGCCCCCCCAAGTTCGCCAGGAGCTCGCCTCCTAGCTCGCAAAGAGCTCGCCTCCTAGATCGTAAGTAGCTCGCCCCCAGCTCGTAAGGAGCTCGCCCCCAGCTCGTTAGAAGCTCGCCTCTCCGCCCGCAAGGAGCTCGCCCCCAGCTCCTCGAGTTCGCCACCAGTTCGCCCCTGCCTGTGGATCTCATAAACCCCAGGATTCCAATGGATGGGGAACTCGCGCGGGAGCACGCCCTCGTCTCCCAGCTCGAGAAGGAGCTCGCCCCCAGCTCGCTAGAAGCTCGCCTCTCCGCCCGCAAAGAGCTCCCCCCCCCCCTCTCACATTGGAGCTCGCCCCAAGGCTCGTGCGGGAGCTTTGACCATAGAGAAAACAAACACCGGTAGAACGCTCAAAGAGATCGCCAGGCCACTCCGGTTGTCGAAGAGGTCGCCCTCTCCGGAGCCCGCCTCTTGACAATAGGGAGAAAGTGGCGGATCACCCGAACCCGTCGTCGAAGGGGTCGCCCTCCTAAGAGCCCGACTCTTGACAAAGGCGGCTAGGTATCGAAACCCCTCTGAAGCTACGTGGACGATTGAAGACCACGGAAGCCGCCCGAGTCGGTTTGAGACCTCCCAGACTTGAACATTCCAGAAAATTCACCTGGCAGCGACAGAACAGTAACTGTCCCCCACTACATCGCCAGGCGAGCTAGGCGACAAAGGCTGTCAGGAGCACATGCGTCCAAGGCTGCCAGAGGCCCATGTGGGACGGAACGTGGGGGTCTAGAAGGTGCCCGAAAGAGCTGCCACACGTCGCACCCCGATAGGTCGCAGACGGCTATAAATGCCCACCCCCAGGCTCCAAAGTACAGGTTGGAAAAACCCTCACCACTACCATTTTCGTTTACGGCCACATTCCATCAATCTCCTAAGACTGACTTGAGCGTCGGAGGGCCTGCGCTCCTAAGGGAGCCAGCCGTTCTTACGTTTTTCTTTGTCTTGCAGGGAGACCGCTCGAGCCAGCGAAAATTATCCCCAAACATATACTGGCCCTTGTTGCTGGGTACAGAGAATAAAAATGGAGTCCTATGGAACAGTGAAATATTTGCGTAGTCCATATGAAAACAGTTATCCTAAATAAGCATGTACATGTGGTAGTAATGAGGCAACTTGAGTTGTCAACTTTTGAATTGTTTAATAACTGCAAACATATATGATGGCCACCACTAGTGGTTCATGCATTATATATATAATTTTTGAAAGCTTCATGCATTATATTAAACTCAAAAACTTCAACTTCTTAAGAGATAACCACGCTCAGGCTTCCGAGTTTACTCGACTGAGTAGTACCTGTGTCATAATCTACTTGTTATCTAGAACACCTAACTCACACAAGAAGGCAGTTGAATATCCAATCGAATGAACAGGTTGATCAACTACTTTCATCAAATCAAAGTATGTCATGCTGAAGTTATATTTGTTAGCTGTCGGTCGAATGGGCCTTAGCTAGTGGGTACTATCTTTTAAGAGACTCATGTAAATTAGTCGAAAATGTGAACATAATACCTATTTTAAGGCTTGGAACTAATTATGTACACTTACATGACTCAGGTAAAAAATAAGGGTTCGACACAAAATGAAAAGGCGTACAAAAAACAACTATATACATATAGATAGGAAAGAGAGAAAAGAAGGTACATAGATGTAAACAATATCTACTAAACCACATGTTTGTTACAACCTCACACACCAAACCTAGGATGGCTCCTGCATCTGCATGAGCTAGCAACCAGAACGACGAACAAACCAGAAATCAACATCAGCAGCATAAGCAGATCGGTGCTAGTTAGAAGAAACATTAAAGGATGTACTGCAACAAAAATAGTATTATAGCTGCGGAAGATGACTTAAAGTGCAAAAGTTTGCATAAGGGGTTGAGTGTGAAAGGGTATCTGCCACCAGGAAGAAAAGATCCATGGCAGACTGAGATGGCACCAATGTAAATATGATGTGCCATCAAAACAGTCACCAAGAGAGATATGATGGCACATATCACCATGCTAGATGATTTCATCTGCCAAAGTATCAAAAAAACTATAAAAATACATTGGGTGATAGGACTCCTTAGAAAAAAAAAGAATAGCAGAAGGATACAACATATGCTGGTATGAAGAGAGGCAAAAGGACAAACAAAATAACATGTATAAAGGAAGCTCGAACACCCTATCAGATAGATATTGAAAATTAGTCAAGTGCCATAACACGACAAGGCAAGGTTAGGCGGGCCCATACACTAGAACGTGTCTAGATGCTATTCTATTGTTAGTAATCTTGAATTTATGATTTGGATTATACTAAAACCAAGGATATTATGATATTATCTTATAATATCATGCTTGCTTTTGTTTTTGTTAATCTTGAGCTTATGGTTTTGTAAATTGTTAGGAGATGACGGCTAGGGTTTGGAGAGGAATGGAATGCTCTCTATTGAGGGACTCAAGCCCAATATATATGTACATGTATAACCATACAACTCGACCCGACTATACATGTAACCCGACCCATCTCTATACATTAACACTCCCCCTCAAACTCACGGTAGATCATGAACTGAGAGTTTGCCGATAAAGTGCCGGAAGCGAGCAATCGTAAGGGGCTTCGTCAGAAAATCAGCAGTCTGCTCCGATGATGGAATGAATGGCAAGGAGATGGTATGGTCGAGAAACTCTTGGCGAACGTAGTGACAATCAACCTCAATGTGTTTTGTTCGCTCGTGGAAGACCGGGTTGCTAGCAATTTGAATAGCACTCCGGTTGTCACAGAAGAGAGGCGTGGGCCTGGATATCACAACTCCCAAGTCGAGTAGAAGGCAGCGAAGTCATACAAGTGGACAGTAGCAGTCGCAGCAGAGGACGCGGCACTGCTGGTGACAGAGGAGGAGCCGGAGAGGACAGCTGGAGGAGGATCATCGCCGGTGATGTGACCCCACAGATCACGACTGGAGAGCGCGGCCTCGACGGTGAATGACCAATCAGGCCAGTCGCTGGCCGATGACAACTGAAAGGCGACCGCCTTCAACGGTGGAGAGATCGCAACGACGGACGGCACGGTAGGAGATGCCATGGAGGAAGCTCAACAGAGGGGGGAACCGGGAGAGGCTATCGGGCGAAGGAGAGGGGGCGGGTGGGCTGAGGAGGGGGAGCGTGGGGGGGGCCGGTCGGGTGGAGGAGGGGAGTCGGGGGGTGGAGGAGGGGGGTCGGGGGACCGGTCGGGTGGAGGAGGGGGGGTCGGGGGGGGGGGTGTCGGGTGAGGAGGAGGGGCGGGGGGGGTGGAGGGAGGGGGCGGGGGGGCCTGTCGGGGAGGGAGGGGGGCGGGGGGGGGGGGCCTGTCGGGTGAGGAGGAGGGGCGGGGGGGCCAGGCGGTGGAGGGAGGGGGGGCGGTGGGCTGGCGGCTGGAGGAAGGGGGGAAGGGTGCCGGGTGGAAGGGGGCCGGAGGGGAGGGGCTGCCGGGTGAGGAGGAGGGGCGGGGGGGCTGCCGGGCGGGTGAGGAGGAGGGGCGGGAGGGCTACCGGGCGGGTGAAGGGAGGCCGGAGGGAAGAGCCTGCCGGAAGGGGAGACCGTCGTCGTCGTCGTCACGCGGGAGAACCCTAGAGCTCTGATACCATGTTAGAAGATGACGAGCTAGGGTTTAGAGAGGAATGGAATGCTCTCTATTGAGGGACTCAAGCCCAATATATATGTACATGTATAACCATACAACCCGACCCGACTGTACATGTAACCCGACCCATCTCTATACATTAACATAAATGATATCTACTCTTTAAAACAATGATTGGGATAAACTTGAATTTAAAGTAATTTTAAAACATATATATAATTATATAATATCAAAATAATAATTAGAATATTTTTTTTAAAAAAAAGTCAAACGCTTAGGAGCTAGAAGGCTCCTCACCGGAACACCGCCTAGACGGCCTAGGCACTAGAAGGCATCCCACTGCCCGACTAACGCCTAATGCTCTTTAGAACATTGCAAGGGGAGTGGCGAACTTACTTCATGTTTGAGTAGAACATATATATATATATTCTCCTTTCTTCATGATGATGACAAACATGCTTGATGGTGATGGTTCCTTCAACCTTAGGTGATGACTTCTAAGTTTATCTAGTGGTGAAAACCTCACTAGGGTTATATTTCTTCTTCGACTTCCTACTGGTGAAATTTCTATTCAATTGTCCCTACGGTCCTAAACCCTAACCAAATGTCATCCATCCATCTATAATTTTTCCCTAGATTCACATTAGTAAAACTTAGTCAATTACAGCTCCGCTAGATCGTTCAAGCAAAACCTATTTTAATTATTAGGTTAGAAACTTGTTAAAATCCTAAATAACCTCACCATTTGCTTGGTTTCCATTATCAGAAACCAATTCCTTATATTTTTCCAACCAAGGGAGTACTTGTAGAATTACACTTTTGGTCAGACAATAAATTCATTACATATATATTTATAGGTCAGTAAATAGTCTAGTTGAAAAATAGGTTGTGGTAGGCTAAGAAAAGTACATCCCAGTTTCGGTGATATCAAAATCTTCAATGCAGCAAAGACACAATTAATGAGTTGAGATTTAACAATTAAGGCTTTGACACCCTTATGGGCTGTGTTTTGGGATGTAGTGATTAGGTCCTTAAATCATCAACATGGTTTCAAAACTCGGTCGATACCGAGTCAGGTTTCTATTGGCTGAACCGCGACAATGACCGGCAACAATACTTGGCTCGTATCGGCCGATACCGAGCTGTATCGGTCCGTATCGATCGAGTCAATCCCGTACAGCCGATACGGCCGAGTCGTATCGGTGTGATTCCTATTCAATACAATGCAGAGATTATATATGACAACTCAAAAACGAGAGAGAGAGAGAGAGAGAGAGAGAGAGAGAGAGAGAGAGAGAGAGAGAGAGAGAACCTTGAGGAGGGTGACGCCGGCGGCAGCGAAGGATTGGAGGAGGAGGGATTTATCGGGGTGGGAGAAGGCGGTCTCCCTGACGAGGGCGAGGGTGGGGTGGCCGGACGCCAGGCTCGCCCGGACCAGCTCCTGCCCTAGCCTCCCCGTCCCCCCGATCACCAGGATCCTGCTGCTCGACATTCCTGATTCGTGAAAAGAGGGCGGGTATTAAGACTTTTGGAACTCGTTTTTGTTGAGGAATCCGTCTATTTGGAGAAAAAAATTCGGCAAATTAGGTATAGGTCCTTAACTATTTTACAATGTTAGCCGAAGGACAGCATAATTTGCTACATGAGCCACGGTCCCTACACGTATATATTGTCTCCGGAAAGTGTATATATTCGTGTTCAGAAACGGTATATATTCGTCCTTAGAAGGAGTATATATTCGTCAAGAGGGACTTAAGCTATATTTTGAAATTAATGTGTCATGCAACTAAAAGTCACCTCTCAAAAAGGCTTTTAGTCACCTCTCAAAAAAGGACTTATGTCAAAACGACCGGTAATTACGACCGACCAGTGGCATTACGCCATGTATGCGAGTGAGGGTAAAGAGGCAATTTGGTTTAAATTACCCCTTTACCCTCACTGGCGTATGTGGCCCAATGCCATTGGCCGTCAAAGCTGGTTTTCAATTTTTTTTCCTGTTTATTTGCACCCATGGAAGTTTTGATGGCACCCCAAAAAAATAAAGCTTTTTTATTCTATGTTTACCTTCATCTCCAACATTCGATTGGTTGCAATTGATGCCGCCCCCATTGCTTTCCGCCTCGGTAGCCGTCGTCGTCTTCTTTTCTGACGACACCCTCTGCCACCCTCCTCCTCCTTTTTATATGCCTAAATAGTTATCGAGCACAATCTCTATCAACACTGGAGCTTTTGAAAAAACGATCAGATTTGTAACAATTGGTGGTCGAATGCATCTTTAATGCATTTTGCCAGGATGAATGAATGCACAGTAGATACATTCGGACTGATATGGCCGAATACAACAATTTTAGAGAGGACAAGACGAAAAGAGAAGGAAGAAGAGGAAGAAAAATAGGAGGAAGAAGGGGAATAAAAAGGAGGAGAAAGAAGAGGAGATCGACAGCGACGACATGTTGGATAGGCGAGGGTGGACAGTAGGTGGAGGTGTGCGGCAAGCGGCACAGGCACGACGAAAAAGAAAAAAAAAAGGGGGGGGGAGTACTCTATAACCGGGGTTGCCCATGGTAAAAAGATATGTCGCCTTTAGACGGGTGCAACTTTTGATATTTCGTGGGCTGTACTAGCCCAACCTGTGTGTACTTTAACAAATAAAGAAGGTGGAAGCACCTGGCTGTGTACTTCGCCCGATCGGCTGCGCACCTTGCCCCGATCGGCCGCGCACTTCGCTGCGCCCGGCCGTGCGCTTCACCTCGCTGCGCCAGACCGCGCACTTCGCCCGCGCATCTCGTTGCGCCCGATCACGCACTTCGCTGTTCCCCGACCGCGCGCTTCACCTTGCTGCGCCTGATCTTGCACTTCACTGCGCCCCGACCGTGCACTTCGCTTCGCTGAGCCCAACCGCGCACTTCGCTGCTTCCCGGCTGCACGCTTCACTTCACTGCGCCCGATCGTGCACTTCGATGCGTCCCAGACGTACACTTCATTTTGCTGCACCCGGCCACACGCTTCGCTTCGCTATGCCTGACCGCGCACTACGTTGCGCCCCGGCCGCGCGCTTCGCTTCGCTATGCCTAACCGCGCACTACGCTGCGCCCCGGCCGCGCGTTTAACTTCGCAGCGCCCCAGTTGCACACTTCACCTCACTGTGCCCCAGCAGCACACTTCACTTGGCTATGCCCGGTCGCACGCTTCACCTCGCTGCACCCGACCTTGCACTTCACTTCACTACGCCTAGCCGCACGCTTCACCTCGCTACGCCTGGTCGCACATTTCACTTCGCTGCGCTCGGCCGCACGCTTCACCTCGTTGCACCTGATTGTGCACTTCACTTCGCTGCGCCCGACCGAGCATCTCGCTGTGCCCGATCGCGCACTTCGCCCGCTCGGTCGCGCATCTCGCTGCACCCGACTGCACACTTCGCTGCGCCCCGACCGCGCGCCTCACCTCGCTGCACCTGATCGTGCACTTTGTTGCGCCTCGGCTGCGCACTTCACTTCGCTGCACCCCGCCGTGTGCTTCACTGCACCCCAGCAACGCGCTTCGCTTCGCTGTGTCTGACCGCGCACTTCGCTGTGCCCCGACCGCGTGATTCACTTCGCTATGCTCCGGCCGCGCACTTCACTTTGCTACGCCTGGCCAAGCACTTTACCTCGCTGCACCCCGACTGCGCACTTTACTTCGCTGCGCCTGGCCGCACGCTTTACCTCGTTGCGCCCGACCATGCACTTCACTTCGTTACGTCCGGCCGCGTGCCTTACCTCGCTACGCCCGACCGTGTACTTCGCTGCACCCCGATCGCACGCATCACCTCGCTGCGCCCGATCGTGCACTTCACTTCGCTGCTCCTGGTCGTGCGCTTCACCTCGTTGCGCTCGACCACGCACCTCGCTGCGTCGGGCCGCACGCTTCACCTCGCTGCTTCCGACCACACACTTAACTGCGCCCAATCGCACACTTGGCCCAGCTGCACCTCGAACGGCCGTGTATCTCAGTCGGTCATGCGTCTCGCCACGACTATGCAAGAATTCACGTGCAGCTCTGGTATTCATGGGAAGTGCTGGCCCGAAGATCGCGCACCGAGACTGAGCAATAACTACTCCCGAGAATCTCGGTCGGGTGACAGTTACGGGAAGATAGCTCATGCCCCGAGATTTTTGACCGATCAATAAGGCAAGTATCACTAGCTCTGACTACCTAGCGCAT
Source organism: Chamaelirium japonicum (assembly GCA_947650365.1). NCBI lineage: Eukaryota > Viridiplantae > Streptophyta > Magnoliopsida > Liliales > Melanthiaceae > Chamaelirium > Chamaelirium japonicum. The sequence continues at coordinate 10,670,109 of OX393553.1, read as the reverse complement.
GCAAGATGACACTCGCCCACGTGCGGGGTAGTTGCGCAGGTCGCGGAACACTATAAAAGGGGGCCCACCCCCTCAGAGAGAAGGAAGGGAAGTCTGGAAGGGGAGGTTCTGCCTAATTCTTTTCGGAGTTTTCGGTACTTTGAGAGAGATAGACTTGAGTGGTCAGCATTTTGGGAGGTGGGTCCTCTCCGGGTGTAAGTAGGTCAGGGTGAGAGATTGTAACCCGTTTGCCTCGTTAGTGTATTCTCGCCTCGCCCCGCCCCGTGGTTTTTTCCCCTTTGACGTTGAGAAGAGGTTTTTCCACGTAAACTTGGTCTACTACATTCCTTGGTTTGTTAGATTATGCCTGCTAACCAAACTGCCCGATTCCAGAAAAACCCCCCACAATCTTGGTGCCATCTGTGGGATCAGTATTCGAGACTTCCTACTATAATTCTTGACCATCGACCCGTGAGGGTCAATCGGTCAGCCATCCCATCTCGTTGCAGTCTCGGGTACCCGACCTGTATCCTACCTGAATCTACTGACCGGCCGACCCATGGGTGTCGATCGACTAGTAAGCTCAGGGGTCATCACCACGACCACACGATTGAAGAGTAATGGCAGGAGGACCATACCATACTCATTCGACCTCGCAGCTTCAGTCCAACACTGCTGCACTCGGTGACGCTAAAAATGCCGGACATCCAGCTTAACCTTCCCCCAACTCGGATCGCACCACCAGCTAGCAAACCCTATGCTGGGGGTTGGGGAATCGAGTCAAGGCTGGCAGTAGCTGTAGCTACTCAAGGAGGAGACCTGTCTAAGGCTTTCCTAGCTACCATGATGTTGTCGCCCTCACAACACAACTCTAGACGATGCAGCATAACTATGAGGAGTTACGTGACCTTGTTCGAACCGCCTTAGTTGGAGTACCAGTGAATCCAGTCGCGGGAGCTCCAATCGGCCAGAACCTTCAAACGCAGGCTGCCCGGATGTAGCAGCAAGCAGCTATCCAGATTGCAGTGGGAGCTGAGTGATCGGTGGAGGTCCAGATCACGAACCCAATTAGGAAGGAGTCGAGCAATCCGAAAATACCCGAACGAAAGAACCGGGCCCAAGCAGCTTTAGCATGATTAGATGTCTGGTCTCGTCTCGGGGCACATCCTCGACAACCGCCCCTGTCCAAACATCACTCAAGAGCAAGTTCATTGGAACCTCATCACTAGAAGCAAGGAGGCAGACTGCATCATCCACAAGACATGAGTCATCTTTCGCGGGTGACGCCAGCAAGCCGGCAGCCGGCTCATACTGCTGACAGAAGAAGCATCCATGACCGTATCAGGCTGCCTGCGTCAGAGCGGCTTGGGGATCGAGAAAAAATCCAGTGGAACCGATCAGGAGAAAGGGCTCCTGATTGACTAAAGGTGGTTGCTATCCGAGGAGCCGTGAGGTCACCACTCACCGAAAAACTCCTCAGAAAGCTATTCCCGCATGGGTGGAAATCCTCCCCCGTCTCCCAAAGTTTGATGGATCAAAGGACCCGGTAGAGCATGTGTTAGCCTTCCGAGATACCCTGGTCCCCCATGAAGATGACCATATCCTCTGCCAGACCTTCGCCAATAGTTTGTCGGGAATGCCCCTCAAGTGGTTCCACATGCTCAGACCCTCATCCGTCTCATCTTTCTCGGAACTGAGCACGCGTTCCATCGATCAATATCATTGCAACCGTTGGAAGCTGAAGACTTTGGAGTCACTCCTCGGGATGAGCAAGACCCAGAAGGAGACGTTGAGGCAGTTCTACCACAGGTTCATGGTAGAATACCTGAGCTTGGCAGATGCTGACGAACAAGATCGCATGGTGATAGTGGCCTTCAAGAATTCGGTATAGCCTAACCAATTTGTTAGCACCTCACTCATCAAGTGACCGCCCGAATTGATCGACGACCTGTTCCGGAGGGTGGAGATATACATCAAGATCGAAGATGCCGAACGAAAATGAAAGACTAAAGATACAAGTGACCAGTAGTCTGCCTTTAATCGACCAGCAGCTGCAAGGAATATAGAAAATCAGTCAGGTGAGTCAACACAGCATGACGTAAAGTGCCAAAAGCGGGGTGATGATGACAAGACACTCTACACTCGAACCGGGACTTCACTGTGCTGAACATACCAATTGATGAGGTCTTCGAGATCATCAAAGAAGAGCAGTACTTTCGTAGGGCACCACCGATGTGTCTAGCAGAGAGGGGTTCACGAGACCTGTCTCGCTACTACAACAACCACATGGAGCACGAACATACCATGCGACAGTGTCGGGCATTGCAGAATCATATCGAGGACCTCATTGAAGTAGGTTATCTCGACCAGTTCATTTACCATCCCCGACTCAGCCTGTCGATGAGGTACAAGAAGGCACCCCCTTTGCCAACTGATCACTACTGCTTGTAGTCTCCCAGGCCTAAGAACGTAACGACTAGAAGCTTTTAATGGAAGGTTTCAAGTTCTTGTTTTATCAATGAAGACTCTATGCAAAAATTTATTGTCCAAGATCTTCTACGAAGAAGAGCCCTAGCAATGTGAGTTGGCTGGGGGTGGCGAAGGATCGGGAAGCCTTATCTCAAGCAGAATCGCCCACCCTCAAGCTAAAAGCCTCCTACGGGAGCTATTGACCCCCCATGAGTTGGGTCAAGCCAAAAAACCTCCCCCAATAAGACCCGGTCGACTAATGCTAAAGAGTCGGTTGGGTGAAAACCCGACTGGTCAAAAGACTCAATGTTGAGTATGATCGGCCGGTACTTTCACATCTGGGAGAGTGGGGGTAAATCTTAAACGCCAACTGGTCAACAGACTTAAGAGGGAGTATGACCGACAAGTAAAAAGTCTGGGTGATATATAACACCCTAAAGTGGGTTCTATCGCTCAGCGGGAGCAAAGACCAAGGGGCAGTAAAGATCAACCGGTTTAAAAACTCAAAAGAGAATATGACCAGTCGGTGAAAATGCCCAGGGTGAAACACTCCTTATTAAGTAAAGGCCAATCCGCAGTAAAGACTAACTGGTCGAAAGACTCAACAAGGAGTACAACCGGTCAGTGAAGATGCTGAAAGGTGAAAACTAAAGACTAATCTGCAGTAAAGACTGACGCATCGAAAGACTCAACAAGGAGTACGACCGATCAGTGAAGATGCGTGAAAGGTCAAAACACAAAAGTCTCCTCCAGGAGCACTTGACCCCCCGCGAGTTGGGTCAAGCAAAAGTCTCTTCTGAGAGCCACTTGCCCACTTGCGGAGCAGGGGTGAGTTTTCAAAGCCGACTGGGTATATAACACTCCAAAATGAGTTCGACCCCTCGGTAAGAGTAAAGTCCTAGCAGGAAAGACTGACCGATCGACAGACTCAACAAGGAGTATGACCGGCCAAAGAAAAGTACCTGGAAGGTGAAACATGCACTGAAGCTCAACCAGTTGAAAGACGCAGCAAGGAGTTCGATCGGTCGCTGAAAACGCTCGAGCACTAATGAGTGATCGACTTGCAAGACTCAATGGCGAGAATGGCTGGTCGGTTAAAGTATTGCGCTGGGGAAGAGAAAAATAGTTAAGTGCTTAGAACTAGCAAGTTGGGCGAGTGTGAGGAATAGTCTCGATTGGCCGGACCATGAGACCGACCGATTGAGAGGGGGTATTGTATGTACCTTAATAAATAAAAAGGTGAAAGCACCTGGCCGTGTACTTCGCTCGACCGATCGCGCACCTCGCCCTGGCCGGTCGCGCGCTTCACCTCGCTGCGCCCGATCGTGCACTTCATTGCGCCCCGGTCGCGCGCTTTACTTCACTGCGCCCGATCATGCACTTCGCTGCTATTGTAGCTTGTGTGTCCTGAGTGTGGATTTTCTGTATTAACATTAATAAAGATGACTTTGGTTATTGCTTTAATTAGAATACTGCTTTGGTATATGTTAATACACATATAATAAAAGGACCCTAGGGAACACAGTAGGCCACTGAGGTGCATGGTGGATCCATGCTTGGGAGATTCAGTGGATCAGTTCTGTGTAGACCTAGAACTAGTTCACAGCTTTGGTGATGCCGGTTGCTTCACCGAGAATAAGTTGTTGGCAAGTAGAGGATGTGGTGAAGTCTCCACCACAGGAACATGGGATTCCCATTCGCTCGACCAAGCATGATGATCGTGTTGAACAGGAACCAAGATGATGCACAGTTCAGTGATTCAGACACTGGTGCATAAACCGTCTTACTACTATAGATAATATGTCCTTAACCCCGAGGGACCATATACACTGGGCCAACCAGTTGTGTGGTGCTTTGATGTGCCAACGTGTACGGACCTTCCATAGTCCAATACCACGGTACGTTGGGTTACCCAGCTGGTGCTTGAGTGACATGCAATCCCTACAGGTTATCTGATGTCCAGTGTTGGATGGGTGCGTTTTGATGAGTCAATCTGTCCACACAGTTAACCCAGACCTGGTGGTTGTCAGTATGCTTCCGGATGCTAGGCATAGTACCAGAAGGTGTGTGGTGTTATAGATGACAAGTCATCAAATCCTAGTCAGATGATCGATCGGGATCTGACGGTGCTTCCCACCACCCGAGTCGTATCATGGCACCAGTAATAGAAGGGACTAAGAATTATCAGAGTATAGTAGAGAACAGGGTTACAAGGGAGTAACATAAGTTTAGGATCATTAGAGTTCAACTCGTGTCGCACTCTAGGTGGCTACACGGGTTAATCGGATTATGGCTGATTAACGAAACTTTCGGTGTGTCACCGGAACAGTTAATCAGGAATCCGGTTGGAGTTAGAGATCCTAAACCCTGAAGGTTCCACCATGTCATTGCGTATAGGAATTGTTCCTTGACCTGGTTGGATATGTTGGATGCGAAGTAGCACGATGGAGTACAAGCATGGAGCCTAAGAACCTAATTCACTTGTGTTAAGGACCATAGGGGTATTTTGGTAAATATTGAAATATGTCTCAGAACATATTGAATATAAATCCTAAAATGAGCGGAATAATTCCAGGAGCTCATAGGCACTGACGGAACTCGATTCCGAGTAACGCATCTCACTCAATCTCTCTTACAGTGTTTCACTTTTCGTGAAAGGCGTTTTCATCCAGGCTTCACGATAGACATGTGGAAACCCTAAAAACTGCCCCCCCTCATCCCAATCACTAGGGGGCCGGCCCTAGCTTGCATATGTGAGTTGGGACCGGCCCTATAAAGGGATTGGAGGGAGAGGGGGCCGGCCCAAGCTCTCACTCTCTTGAAAAACCCGAACCTCCTCTCCCTCTATCGCTCTTTGTGGTTTCGACCAAGGAAGAAAGAGGAAGAAGAAGGAAGAAGAAGGAGGAAGGAAGGAGAAGGAGAAGCGAGAAAGAGAAGGAGGAGATCTCGCGGTTCACCGTCGTCTTCGCAACGAATTCCTCCGTCAGCTCATAGTCCTTGCACTCAGAGATAGGACTTCGAGGATTCCTCCATTCGCAAAGGACAAGGTGCCATCCGACAGCTTCCCTTGCGATTCATGTGCGGTTCATCATCGTTCCGTTCTCTTCAGATCATAGATCCATAAGATATGATGATTCTAAATACCTAACTAGATGCATGCATGTCTTCCGTAGATCGTAGTATGCCTCTAGGGTGTCCGCACATATGTTAAGATCATAGATTTGTATGTATATTATTTTACAGAATTAATTGTAATGGAACATACACCGTAGGATCTTCGGATCTACCTTTTGCTTCCGCTGCGACTCTGATAATGGGATTTAATTCCAACAGCTGCGCCCTGGCTGCATACTTACTTCGCTGCGCCTGATAGCGTGCTTCACCTCGCTACGCCTGACCACGCGCTTCACCTCGTTGCTCCCGACCGCGCACTTTGCTGTGCCCCAGCCGCGTGTTTCACCTCACTACGCTCGATCGTGCACTTTGCTATGCCCTGGTTGCGCACTGTACTTTGCTGCACCCAGCTACACGCTTTACCTCGCTGCGCTCGACCACACACTTCGTTGTGCCCTACCGCGCACTTAGCCTAACTGCACCTCGGACGGCCGTGCGGCCGATCGGTCGTGCGTCTTGCCATGACCACGTAAGTATTCACACACAGCTCCGATATTCATGCGAAGGGCTGGCCCGAAGATCGCGCACCAAGACTGAGCAGTAACTACTCTCGAGAATCTCGGTCAGGCGACGGTTACGGGAAGACAGCCCACGCCCCAAAATTTTGGGCCGACCGGTAAGGCAAGTATTGTTAGAATTGGTGAGGTCTATAGCTCGTAAAAACCTATAGTTTAGCTATGTATGGTTGATAGTATAAGATTGCATCTAGGTACGTACCTTAGTACGTGTTCTGATTACAGAACAGAGAGCCATGGCTACATGGTAATCCTCTTGAGTGGGAGACTCAAGGGACTGGTCCCATGTAACCTAAATACGTTCGCAGCTCTGATTAGGGTTGGTCGCCCTATCAGGTTAAGCTGTTGGGATGACAGAGCGTGGGTGTCTCCACCACGGTCATTTCCAGGCACAGTGTCTGTGGCCGAACGGAACCAACACGGTGCACAGATCGGTGAGCAGACACCGGTGCACTAAACCGTGTTTCTACTTAGGGTAAAACGGTCCTAAACCCTGAGGAGCCATGTCTGGTGGACTAACCAGTTGTGTGGTGCTTTGGCGCACCAATGTGTGAGGATCCGGATGCAGTGATCCAAAACCACGGTGTACTGGGTTACCCGACTGGCGTTGCATCAGCATGTCACTCCTGCAGGCTATCCACACCCCTAACGGGAGGTGCGTTCCTTGGTCTGACCTACGTCGTATTAAACCCTGGCCAGGTGGTCATCAGTTCGACTGGTGACGGATCCGGTTACTCGGCAGAGTTATCGGAGGTACGATGTACGTGGTCAACCTGGAAGGAACCGAGTCATATGAGCACTCGAGTCTGACGGTATTCTCCACCGCTCGAGTTGCGTCATGGCACCAGTGGAGGGACAGCGAGTTTACCATACTAAGCGGAGAGCAGGGGTATGTGGGAGAACATAGTAAGTCCGGGGGGATTGGAGTGCAGCCTGCGTCGCACTCTGGGTGGCTACGCAGGTTAACTCGGACTCAGAGGATCGATGGTACACTCGGGTAGTGTGTCGATCGAGTCTGAGTTGGAAGCCATGAACCCTGGTCCCTGAAGGTTCCACCTTATCGACATTATGTACGGTTCTTATACCATCTCCTCGAAACACAGAACGTAGTTAGAGGAAGCGAGAAGTCCAAGCATACGCTCCGTGAGTGCTTCGCACTAGTGCACGGTAGATGCGTAGCTACGTGTGTGCACTAAGGGGAAACCCTAGGTTAGTGCAGAGACGCATGTAGCAATTCCTTGCCATAAGTGGACTTTGCCACATGGGTGCGATGCACCGGGACATGTTGCGAGTTGACTAGTTGACTTCACTAGGGGCACCCTACGGGAACCTCAGAGAATAGTGAAATCACTGGTGCACTTCACTTATGTGTGCCTTGCAAAGTCTCGTACACGAGGAACGGTCAACTAGTGGCATAAGGGCGTTTTGGTCATACCATGCGCCACTATGCACTAAGGGGGCCGGCCCTAAGTGTTGAGAGACTGGTCAAGGCCGGCCCCATTAGTTTCGGGAGGTTGTTGCCTCCGATGAAGGGGCCGGTTATGAGGCGCAGAAAACGGGCTGGTTTTGACCGTTTTCGAAAACAAGGAAAGGATAGAGATAAAGAAGAGATATATAGGGATAAGGTTTGAATCAATCATCCTTATCCATATGGATAGGCCGGCTATATATATGAGAAGGAGAGAGAGGGTGCAGGAAATTAGTAGCATGGGCAAGCCCTAGGGCCGGCCATGCAAGCAATGGGGAAACCGAAGCCCCTCTCCTCTCTTCGCATCTCCTCCCTCGTCTCTCTCTCCCTCGCTTGCGCCATTGGATGACGACTCGTCTTCCTCGCATGGTGTTTCGTAGAAGGAGAAGGCTCGTTGTATGGAGGCACTCAGAGATCCATCGACGAGGTGCCGTGCATCGTGTGAGATCGGGTGAACTAGAAGGAGTCTCCCACAACCTTTTGCTGTCCAGAATCTGCACAGAAAATCAATGTTATTTCTGCGATTCCGGGAGCTACAGAAGTCCAAACGACGTGAAACTTATTGGAAAAGTTGCGTCTCGAAGTTGGCTACCTGCAGTTCAAATTTCAGCCCAATCGGAGTTCGAAGCAGAAAGTTATGGCCGTCGTACCGAAGCTATGTCGAGCAGATCCGTAGCCCGTCTCCATCGACAAAGAAGAAATTTGTCGCGGTGATAGATTCCGCACGCAGGTATGATCTCTAACAAGTAGATCTAACATAATTAGAACATGCATTCATGCTAGATTGTTCTTTTGCGTTAGATCGTCGTTAGGGGTTCGAGTAGTTGCCATGCTAGTTTCATACACGCATATGTAGATCGTTTCGATGAATTTTTTGATATGTAACGCACACCGCTCTCGGTCCTCGGACCTATTCTTTGCTTCCGCTGCGGGCCTCTACCATGGATTTATTTCCAACAAGTATCACTAGCTGTGATTACCCAGTGCATGCAAGATGACACGTCGTCCACGCGTGGGGCAGTTGCGTAGGTCGTGGGACACGCCATCAATCCCGCCCCGCTCGGAGCGCCCCAGCTGTCACCCCGAAGCACTATAAAATGGAGCCCACCCCCTCAGAGAGAAGGAAGGGAAGTCTGGAAGGGGGGGTGTTGCCCAATTCTTTTCGGAGTTTTCGGTACTTTGAGAGAGAGAGAGACTTGAGAGGTCGACATTTTGGGAGGCCGGTCATCTCCTGGTGTAAGTGGGTCACGGTGAGATATTGTAACCCGTTTGCCTTGTTAGTGCATTCTCGTTCCACCCCGTGGTTTTTTCTCCTTTGACGTTGAGAATGTGTTTTTCCACATAAACCCGGTTTACTGCGTTCCTTGATTTGTTAGATTGTGCCTGCCAATCGAACCGCTCGATTTTAGAAAAACCATCCACACAACCCATAGAGAGAATATTTTGAATATGCACGAGGAACGGTCGACTCCTTCCTTGAGAAAGCACCGAACCTAGCACACCTAATTTGACCCGACTACAGGATTAAAAATAAACAGAACAATTGAAATCAATGCTATAAATTGAAAAATGGTGACAGAATTTGACCTCTGAGAACGACCCGTAGCCCAACAAATCCCAATTAAAGCCCTTAACTTAGTCGCCCTAAACCACGGCCATCGACATCTGTTATTTCCGTTCGATTGAATGGTTCCAAATTATTAAGATCTACATATCACCGAGAGAACCCCAGGGGGCTCCCATCATAACGCCTAAGTGATTGAACAGGAGGGGACATGTGTCCTTGGCTGTACCCCAAACCACGGTGATTTGGTGATTCAGGGCGACTATTTTAAGTCATTCGAATCATAATTGATATGATTGGAAAATTTTCAGCACATCCTGCTTACCATACAACTGCAGGGCCCATTGCCCCGATAGTCTATCAGAACACTCTAAGAGCTGGGGTCATGTGCTGGGGCTCTGGACCCATGTCTTTCTGAATCACAGTGGGTCCCACAGTTGTATGGTAGGAAGGCTGTGCTGAAAATTTTCCCATGAGGTCAGGATGTTGCGATTTTCCCTTTCGATGTTGGAATATCATTACATTTTGGAAAAATCAGCAGTGCCAACTAGGGATGCCAACGGGTCGGGTTTGGGGCGGGTTGGTTCTATTCTGAACCTGTCGGGTTTTGAGGGCAATTTTTAAACCCGTCCCAATTAGTATTGGAAAAATCCGTGCCCGTCCCACCCCGCCCAGTTTATGCATTGTGGATCGGGTCGGGTTGGGTCGGCTTTATAAAAACTGCATATTTAATTTCTTGGGCCCACCTAATCGCAGCTCTATGTAGAAAATATTTCTCCTATATTATGATCACACAGTTATAAGCACAAGTCAAATTATTATATGATCTTGATAAGGTATATATCCGGGTCGGGTCAGGACGATTTGAGTAAAACCCGAACCCAATCCGAATCCGACCGGGTTTCAAATTCACATCCCAAACCCAATCCGAATCCGACCGGGTTTCAAATTCACATTCCAAACCCGTCCCAAACCCATTTTTGAGCATTCCAAATCCGTCCCAATAGAATCAGGTCGGGTCGGGTAACCCGGTAAACCCGAATAATTGTCATCCCTGGTGACAACAGTGGCAAGAAAAAGAGGTCACGTGTTGACTATATGGCCAATTCCACGTGATGTGGGAGTGCTGGCAGCTCCTGGTTGCTGGGAACGTTTTTCTAAGATGAACCTAACGGGAATGCCACTTAAAGTTAGACAAACTAGCCAATTGGCTACCTATTAGTTTTCCTTTTGAAACTGTCTATTTGCATGTTTTTTTTGCACCCAATGAATTAATGATGACAGTAAAAAAAAATTTATTAAAAAATTAATTTTTGTTTAACCTCATCCCTAATCTTTAGCCGGTTGCAATTGATGCCGCCCCTATCGCCCTCTATATGAGCCACTGTCTTAGCCTTCCACACCGTCTTCTTTTCCGACGACACCCTCTACAGCCCTCCCTCCTCGATCTTCCCCTCACCAGACCCCTAAGTCGCTAGCTCTTCTGCCTCCTTCATCCTCCTCAATCTTTTTCGTACTTGAACCCTAGCTACTGGCATCATCATGAGAATGTCACCAACACCGTCGACGGGCAGCCAGACCAACACGGTGTCCGTAGGCTGCCACCAACATCGATCAATGGCTTAGGGTTCAAGCACAAAAAAGATGAAAAAAGATACTTTCCAACAATAAAGATGGAGGAAGAAGAAAGAGGGGGGGCTAGCAGCTTAGGACTCCAGCACAGAGAAAATAGAGAGAGAAAGGAGGGAGGAAGAGGAAGGAAAAAGGGGGAGGAGAGTCAGCAAGTTATGGTTCCGACTCGGAAAAGATGAAGGAAGGAGGAGGAAGAAGTCGATTCGAGTATCACTTAAAGCTAAGCGGTTCGAGTATCACTGGAGTAACACTAAGCTTCGACAATCAAACCTATGACCAAGCCAAGCTCAATTAGACCAAAACTCAAATCAGCTTCGCTCATTCTACCACACATCAGATCATCGTTTACCGATCAGAATTTAACTGATCTCGCAAACAAGAAAAGCAATGAGAAATTTAGAACTTTAGACTTAATCCCAAAAATTAAATAAAAAAGCCGATAAAGGATATACTGGCTCAAGTTTAGATTTATAAAAAAAAAAAAAACTGACTTGAAAACTTTACAGTATCCGCACGCATGGTGTTAATCACTTGAGACGGCCAGAAAAGGGTCTAAAAATGACTCATTATAGTGGCAGAAGGCTGGCTTCGAGCTCTAAAGATGATAGCCAATCCATCAGAGCACCGTTGACAAGCTCGGGGACCTCGTCATGCGGACAATGCCCTGCCTGTAAATTCACGACAGTGGTGCTCGGATAGAACTCTTTGATCCGAACGGCCTTCGCGGGCCCCACCCAAGGGTCCAGGTCACCCCATACTAACAGCAGCGGGCAAGAGAGCTTTCGTAGGAGGCTGTCGAGGGTGTACTTGTTCTGGTTTGACATAAATCTGGTCATCAACCTGCACAAAAAGCGGAGTTCGACAATGATGTGATTGTATTCTCTTTGCTTCGAATCAATTAATCGATGCTACTCATTTATGCTCTTGTTTTTCCAACAAAAACAAGCTAAAACAATTCTCTCTCTCTCTCTCTCTCTCTCTCTCTCTCACACACACACACACACACACACACACACACACACACACACACAACACAATGAAGAGCAACATTCAATGCATCGAGCGGCATGACAACATTGAAGATTGAATTCTCACAGGTTTAATGGCATTACCGATAATAAACTTCTCCCGCATTGGGGTCTCCTGCTGGTCTGGTTATTGATTCCACGAGATAGTCGTCCACATTGGAGGCATTTATATAGACCTGAATCATTGAATAATGTGTTCATTGCCAGAACCTAAATCAACACAAGACATACAGAGAAGTCCATGCAAAAGCATAGGATATATATTTTTTCTGAACCATCTCAACAAGTCCCTATTCTTATCATAAGCAACAACTGCAGACAAGAAGACAGAACTGAAATTGCCAAAAAAAAAAATTTTAAAAATCATGGGAAAATAAACAAACTGGAATCTTCGAACTAGAAATGGATCTTTCATTGATAACAGTAAATTTTTTAAGTGAAGGATGCGTTTCAAAAATTACAGGGCAAATTGTATTTCTGATTTTTGGCTCATGGACTCATTCGGAATTCATTATTAGCTTCCCAAAAAGTTATAACCTGATAATTCTTGCATGTTGGTTGAGAATCTCGAAGAAGGAATAATGCAGGGATTTAGTGAAGAAGTACCATACGCTTTTCAAGATGGATTCGATGCGGGCGGGTTGCTTGGCTTGCAAGAACAAAAACCTGAGGACAATTCGTTGGATGAATCCCTTCACTGGGTTGACTATGTACTTCTGTATGAGTGTCTCTTCATCATTATTCTTAGGTTGTCCGCTAGTGTTCCCAAATTGTCCAGCAGAATTCAGTAGCACAACTCCAAGAACTTGCTGGGGCAACTCTGCTGCTGTAAACAAAGCTGTAAATCCCCCAAGGCTAGAGAGAAAGTGTGGGTTGATGATCAGTCACTTAAAAAAAAAAAAGAGAGAGCGGCAAAACTAGATTTAGCTAGGCATTCATCAATTGACTTCAAAACAAGAGATTCTACGAATATAAAGAACCCACAAAAGTCAAATAATATGTTGAAGAAGAACACATAGCAAAAGTTCTTACCAATAAGGGTGAAAAAAAAAGCAGGGACAAAAATTATTATTGTTTAAAAGCATGATGCCAATGGCAAATAACTTTCCTGAATGGTCCTACTCCAAATTCAATCATTAAAACTAGGGTTAAATTCTCCCAAGCACGCTTCAGGGCAAGTAATCTTGTACACCATTTCATACACACTCGAAAATTGTGAGCCAATCGAACAACCGCAACATGGTTGGTTTGCTTGGAGGGAAAGGGCACATTTTAGTTTCGTATCAGTTTCGCAAAATAAGACTAAACGAAGTTAGCCATTCTCAAGGAAAGACTTTGACAAATGTGTCTGATGTCATCATGCTTGCACAATCAGTATCCCGAGTCCTACAACTTACTCTTTCAAATTTGATGCCCTCTCTCCTTCAGTGCTCCTCATATGCCTCTTTGTCTTTTGGTCTAGTACAAATAGAATAATTTTGCTTTAACACTGAATTAATATAAATTGTATGATTGGCGGGAATTCAAATTGGCTGATATCGGCTATATACATGCTTATGAAACTACGTATTAATCTAGCCACCCTATTAATAATTACTCAATGGGTTATATAATCCTAGCTAGTAGTAATCACCGAAAGAAATGAACCACCAAATGAAAAATCATAGACTGCCCTCTACGAAGCCAGATGAAATTGGAGGTATGAATATGCAAGGTTTCTTTTGTCAATTACTAATCAATTCATCAAATGAATGTTTCCATAGATTCTGCATCTATCGGGGCCAATTATTTGCAAGTAATCAAACATAGGACAAGAGGTTTACAAATTACACAAAATTTGTTTTAAGATACATACTGATAGTGATAGCCTATAATCATTAAGAATGAATCCACCTCTCAGGGCATTGGTGGAGCTACAGGAAGTTGGACTCATATTAATATTTATTGTATCGAGAAATGAAATTGTAACAGTTAAGCTAACTGTCAAGGTCAATGTCCTGGTTGCAAGGCTCTAAATAAACTGAGAACTGGAAGAAAAAAAATGGCAAGAACTTCTTTAAAAGAATAATCTTGCTGTCAATCAAGCTCTCATATAATGGTCAATAAAATGCTGCAAGAATCAGATGACAGGTTAGGCCTCATAATGCTATCATCAACCATTAAAAGAACCATCTTCTTGATAACCTGTGAGCGAGAGTCAAGCTTCAAAGTTTAAAAAAATTGTCTATTAAGTCTGATGGTAGTAGCTTCTCTGAAGAAAACAATCTAATAGAATTAATCCAAAATGGAGGGCCCTAAACAAGGCTATGACACGTAGACCCTCCTTCAATGCACGCTCTCTATGACATGGACCCCCCACAACAGAAGAAACCTATGTTTAAAAAAAAAAATTTAATGCCATCCCACAAACACAAAGAGATAAAGATGAAGGCCCCAATCACTTGATCTACTAATAGGCGTTTACAACACAACATGTCGGCCTTAATTAGTGCCCGCAGCTATGGCACTATTGCATGAGATGGGATGCATGCACGAGCGGTTCAAGATTCATCCAAAGCGTGGATGACCAGAGTCAAAAGTTTGACGATCCGGTGAGTTGGACGCCCATACAAGGAAGCTTGATCGGAGCTCCCATTGCAATCACCATTGATGTGTGAATACTCTCAAAACACACTCACAAGCAATAGAACGAAAAGATGGCATGGACCAGCTTTAATAACAACTTCAATCATAGGAGGAGGTTCAAAACAATATTGTAGCTTCAAGAAGGTTAGTGCTGCTGGAAATGAACATGTCACGCCCCGAATTTTCTGGGCCACGGAAAACCCAAGGTGTGAAAATATTACCATTTTTTTTTTAAACGGAAACAAATAAGGATTGGTTAACACATTTTAAAACATTTTCGAAGAGTCTCCTAGTTATAACTAGTCCCATGCATGCAGGCTGGTCCTAAGGTCGTGAGGTGCAGAACACCCAAGAATCACATACATTCATACTAGCTCAGCATCATTTATTCACTATGTACAGAAGAGGAAATTTAGGGTTCTTACAGAACAACTACTGAACATAAGCTGAATTGAACTGGGATCAGCTGCTGAGTTGAACTAAATCAGCTGAAATTTGCTCGGAACAGCTGTGGCTGAGTTGAATCAGTGAACAGCTGCTGAATTGAATCAGAGAATTTCACTCCGAGTGCTGTGAACCATAGAACTTAAGTGTTGTGAAACATATAATTTAAGTGCTATGAACTGGAGAATCTCAAGAGTTGTGAACCGGAACTTAAGTGATGTGAACCAGAGAACTAAATACTGTGAACAGGTGAAAATAACCAGAACTTTAAGAGATGGAGCTCCACAGGATAAAGGATCTAATTCAGTGAAGGATCTGATATCCCTAAATGGTATAGAAACCAAACCCAAAAATAATGTCTCCCTCGTGTAAACCCTAAATGGGGGAAGAGGCGCCGCATAATGAGGACAGATCTCAGATCTGATATTGCTGATTCAGCTGATGACAAAGGGGAATATGTCGTCGCTGCATCTGACACCACACGAAGACAATGATGACGCTGAATCCGTCGCCGATGATGGAGAAGTTGAGCAGATCTTCCGATGACGACCTCAAGGCCATGAGCAGATCTTCCGATGACGAGAGCAGATCTCTGCTGACTGAGAGCAGATTCCGATGACGAAGACACCACACGAGAATGACCTTGTTTCCTACTTGCCTTCAACAAAGACGCCACACGATCCGGTCGTCTCTGACATCTCGAGAGCAGATCTGCAGCAACTTCTCACCAAGTAGCATCACAGGCTTCTGAAGGCCATGTCATCCGGCAGATATTCATGCAGATCTGCGATGATTAAATCCGGCCAACGAGCTCCAGTCGAGAAGAGGATTTGGATCGAAGGAAGCTCATCAAGAGAGAGAGAGAGAGAGAGAGAGAGAGAGAGAGAGAGAAGAGGATTTGGATCGAAGGAAGCTCATCAAGAGAGAGAGAGAGAGAGAGAGAGAGAGAGAGAGAGAGAGAGAGAGAGAGAGAGTTGGGAGTGAAGGAATGATTCCACTCAATGGAGCAATGGCCCTATATAGATGTACATAAGATGGGGTCACTAAAGGTGAACATACCCCAAGGAGGATAGTCTAACCTATACAAGGCTAACTATGTACACACTCTAACAGTGTCAATGTAAGACAAACTAAGCAGTTAATCTAACTTCCTAAATGGCATACTGCATATTTATGATGAGTGCATACAGTTTGCAGCTGAACATTGATGAGGCATTATGTGTTGAATGTATCAATCCATTATTTCCAAGGTCCACACAAAATTTTATTATAATAAATCTCACAAAGCTCTAGAATGCAGACCACTCAACTATTCACATCAGAACTAATAAAATTGCATCAGTTTAACGTACTATTACCTATTTCCGACTAAAATTGCTGGTTCTTTCACAATTTCTTTCATAAAATCAGATATCTGGTCCCTCCAGACTGTTGCATCATACTCAATGATCGCTTTCTCACTCCAGCCAAATCCTAGCAAGTCTATAGCATATACCTTGTACTTCTTTGCCAACTCTGGTATGTTGTATCTGCAAATTGCAATGTGAATGAACTTAATCAAATATCAATCAATAACTAAGACCACAATATTTTTATAGGAGACCAACATGATTCAATGGCAAAAACCCAATATATTAAGCTTCAGTATAAAGTCAACATAGGACATCAGTGAGCACCTCAAGTTCTAATATTATTGATAGCAACGATGAAACACGTCTCATTTTTGTTGACAAACATCGTAACAATCTACTGTTTGTTTGATGTATACTCAAATTACACGGAAACAGAAAGGTATAAACATCTAAGAGCACTAAATGAAATAATATTTCAAGCATAGATGCAGTATAACTGTATAACTCAAATTTCATGTGCATGAAGACATGCTAGAGTCCAATCACCAAAGCAGCATGAAATTTTTTTCGTACTTAGAAGGCTATGATACATATGAAGGAATCCAAAGAAAACATTTGTGAAGGCCATGAAATGGTTGCAGATTTTATAAAATAGTAACATGGTGAGCTCAATTTGGAAATAGAAAAGTGATGGGTTTCAAACTAATTATATGGTAGCAAAACATGTCTAATTGGTTATTGAACACCAGATGCAATCAAAATTCCAAGTATAATGCTACAAGGGTAGGCATACCTCCAATGGAATGCTGATGCACCAAATCCATGTATGAGAATAATTGGATGTCCGCTGCCTTCTTCTACGTAATGTATCTTACGACCTTTCCATGTCCAAAAATTATAGCCCTCCCGTTTGAAAGGTAAAATATCCATTCCTATAAATACAAAATTGCAAGAGACTTCCTAAGGATAAGTTCTGCAGTAGAAATCAATCGTACGGTCATAATTATTGATAAGACTGTTGCCTAATTTTCATTCATTATTTTTTGTGTATCTAATTTAAATGATACATGAGAAGGCAATTAGGCAGATGAAACAGCATTTATTGGGTTTTTGGCCCTAGTAGTGGATTGTTGTAACACAAAAACCAATTTTACACTTGGTCAATTCACCAAAAAGGAACAAAATTTCATGGAATTTTACACAATAGGAGTATAGAGGCATAAATGATAAGCTAGGAAGCATGCATGGACACTTCCCTAGAGGTGTGACATGTGTCGAAATCTGAGACTCCTCGGACATGTGACGTACATGTTCCGTATGCGTCCAAAACATTTTGATATTGATTTTTGCAGGATGTTTTGGACACCTTAAGGACACATGTAAACACGTTTTTCAACACAATGGGATTGAAAGTATAAAAGTTTGTTTAAAGTCACTTGGGGAGTTTTTTATAAGAAAATAGGTACTTCTAGAAAAATAATTTTGTTAATATATGTTGGGGAATATTTTTTGCTGGTCTGAGCGGTTACTCTGCAAGACAGGAAAAGCGTGAGAACGGCTGGCTCTCTCAGGAGCGCAGACCCTCCGATGCTCAAGTCAGAACAGGTACGAACATGGGAGAGCTGTAGTAGATGGAAAGTGTTAGGGTTTTGGGTTTCGAACCTGTATTTTGGAGCCGGGGGTTGTACCTTTATAGACCGGCAATCAGAGGTTGACATGTGGCGGCATCTTCCCGCACCTTCTATGCCCCCATGTGCCAGCCCACATGGGCTCTAACGGCCTTTGTCGTCTAGCCTATCAGGCGGTGGTAAAGGGGGATGCACTGGTCTTGTTCTTACCTGGTGGAGATTCTGGAAAGCTCTAGTCTGGGAGGTCCTAGACCGATTTTGGCCGGCTTCCGTGGATTGTAATCGTCCATGTAGCTCCACGGGGGTGATAACATCTATAGGTTCATTACCGCCTTATTGTGGGCGACCTCTGCGAGGAAGTGGGCAGACTCCTTGACTGGTTGCGTGGTCAGGCGAGCTCCTGAGCAAGCTGTGGGTGTCGAGTTTGACAAGCTCCTGAGCGAGTTGTGGGTGTTCGTAGATATCATTCTAAGTTTCCAATCAGCAAAAAGGGGCGATCTCTCCACGTGCGAGCTAGTCTCCAGGCGGGCTGTGAGCACCAGCCACTGGGCGACCTCTACCACGTGTGAGCTGGTCGCATGTGGTGAGGGTCAGCTCTGGGCGGGCTGTAAGCCTTGGCCACAGGCAGCATCAGAAGACGAAGGGGCGGGCTCCTCGGTCGTTTGCCTGATCAGACGAGCTCCTGAGCGAACTGTGTGTGTCGGGTTTGACGAGCACCTGAGCACCGGCAGCGGTGCGACCTCCTCTGCATGCATGCTAGTCGCGTGCGGCCGGGGTTAGCTCCAGGCAGGCTGTTGACACTAGCCGCAGGCGGCCTCGCGTAGAGAGCTTAGACTCGCAGTACCTCACAAACGAGGCCTCGAGGAGGATACTGCACTGTCCAAGGGACGCAGCTATCCGCTACAGCAAGCGCCGGGCAGGTTACGAGCATCGGCCACTGGGCGACCTCTACCACGTGCGAGCTGGTCGCACGCGATCAGGGTCGGCCCTAGGCGGGCTGTAAGCCATGGCCACAGGCGGTTTCTGTCCAAGAGACGCAGCGATCCACTACTGCAAGCCCAGACGAGCTACGGGCATCGGCCACTGGGCGACCTCTACCACGTGCGAGTTAGTCGCATGCAGTCAGGGTCAGTCCTGGACGAGCTGCGACCTCGCAGTCTTTGGTTGATCGGAGTGAGGCCCAGTCTCTGCGCTATAGGGAACGGTACAATGTCCTCGCGCCTTTTGTGCTTGCGAAGTTCACGAAGGCGTACCCCAAGTTGTTCCCACCCCTAAAATCCAGGGGAAGATACAGGAAGTTGTATTCTATGGCGTCTCCTCCTTGCTGCTTCAGTGTCTCCCCTCGGCAGCGCTCGTCGAGCAGCTCCCGAAGTTGCTCTTGCTCAGCTTGTTCGGGAGGCTCTTGATCATGAGGGTAGTGTTCCCAGTAGCAGCTCCTCCACTAACAGCCTCCTCCTCTGTGAACTTGAAGCCCTCGGCGGGGAGCCGGAGCGGATTCCTTCTGTATCTCAGAAACGACTTCTTTGACGTGAGCCCGTTGGTCTACCATCTCAGCCTGGCTGTTGTCGTTGATTTTTCTAGGTACCATCAATATCTATATCATTATAAAAGTGTTGAATGATAGATGTGATGAATGTTAAATTTGTAATACACATATTTTATTATGAATTTATGATTGATGAATATTTTTCTTATTATTTTTTCTTCCATGTCCATTTTATATGGGTTTTGGAGGTCTTGTCTTTATATCTATATCTCAAATCAATTAAGAATCATTGGCATACACACACACACTAGTAATTTTTGTGCCTATTAGCACTGCAGAGGGCCCTTTGGCGGCAAAACCCATTCGGCTTGGGTGGTAAAACAAATTTGACTTGGGCATCAAAAAAATAGTATGAGCTATTAATTTTCAAACAAGGATGCATCAATTAACAAGGTTGATTAATATTGTTATCGAAATCATATGACTATCGAGAGTATAGAAAAGACTTCAAAATCTATAGACCACATAGCCAAATATAAGCATCTAAGATAGCTATTCATGATGAAGCATGGGCTGTATATTACTTGTCCAGAGGGTAATGAATTAGAAAAGTATCAATTAAAAAATATATATTCTTTATAAAACTCGTTTATTTAAGAAAATAGCTTGATATCTGAACACAGATCGATTTATCAATCATTGAACTAGGCGTTTCAATGAAATTATATATGAAAGTCAACAATAAAGATATTAAAACATAAATAGAAAGCAGATCTGAAGAATAAATAAAAACAAATTCGGCCATCCTTATTTGTGGGTTTACAAAAAAAAATAATAATAATGGGGCAATAACCGTGAGGTATTTAATCAGTTTTTCTTATTCGTGAGACTAATTTTAACCGGTTTGCCTTATTTGGCCATCCTTAGTAATGGGTTTACCAAAAAAATATTATCGTGGGGAATTTAATTAGCCTTCCTTATTCGTGGGATTGATTTAAACTGGTCGTCGTTGTTCGTTGGCCACTGTCCACTGCCTTGTCGGCCATCGACCACCACCAACTGGCTTACCATCGACCACCGCAATCAACCACCACCCGCGCACGTGACATCCCTATAGGGTTCATCCCATGGCCCATAGTCCCGCCAATCAAGAGATTCCAATGCTCCACTTCACATGGAGTTGTCGCTGGGTTGGCCCTCAATTTGTGCAAATAGCATTACTTCACCGTATATGGTTTGAAGTTGGATGAAATCTCATAGCAGCTGTTAAAATCTTGTAATCACAAAACAAAACAAAAAATGGGTCCCACCGTAATATTTATTTAAATTTAATAAAAACCCTAACTGTACTTATCCCTTCAAACCAAACCTATCAATCCTTTCTAAATGACCATAATGCCCCTCTACATCAGTAAAATGGCATGAGAATCCCATTTAGCTTTTTTTTTGAAAGGAGCTCCGATGCTCGGTTCATATATTACCCGCTTCACGTGATAGTCACTCTGACACAGGAGGGTACAGAGAGGAGATCCCATTGTTGGTAAGCTGAGTTACATATCGCATATCTCGCGAGGTTATGAGCAGCCATGTTGGACCCTCTTGGAGAATAGCAGATTGTAACTAAGTGCATCTGCTTTAGGGTAGCACAACAATCCGATATAATAGCAGCTATACGCCAACAAGGGTCGCGGTCAGAGTAGAGAAGCAGGTCCGTAATGGTCTTGGCATACACTTCAAGGATTAGATGTGAATCTTGCTGGTTGAAAGCTTTTGAAAACGCTACTTTCATAGCGATCACTTCAGCAAATACAGGTTATGAAGTGAGGGTTGTTGAGGTAGCCGATGCGATGAGAGTTCTCTTATGGTCGCGAAGTACATAAGATGTGGCTGTTGTAGAGGGGCCAGCCGCCACATCAACATTGAATTTAAGGGATCCTGGGGGAGGTGGAGTCCACGTAGGAGGAATTGGGCTAATGTGCATATCTCTACCTGTAGAATCAGCATCATGTTCTTCAATGTTGAAAGCTTGATCTGAAGTTTGGATTGCCAAGTTGATATTTTTGATAGTCTGTACTGGAGGAAGCTTCTTCCCAAAGATTTTGGTGCATCAGGCTTTCCATATGAACCAAAGAATGTTACAGATACTTCAAAACTCCGGTTCTTGTTCTTTTCGAGCATCGAGTGGACAATCCAATCAGCGATGGGGGTAAATAGGGTTCGAGAATCTATGGATGCAGGGGAGCCGAACCATACCAAGGAGGCATATGGACATGTGAGGAGCACATGAGTGTATGATTCTTTGTTATTTTTGCATAGCAAGCAGGTGATGTCAATGCTCTTGATAAGTTTGGCCAAGATGTCAAGAGTTGGAAGAGTATTAGCCATGAGGTGTCAAATGAAGAATTTGATGCGAGGCATAACAATCTTGTAGGTCCATAGTTTCTTCCAAATGGTGTTATTCCGGGATAAGCTAACAAGAGGGGTGCTTGGAAACTGACCAGGCCTTGCTCACACATACCTGACTTGCTGTTAAAGATACAACTCAGAGTGGGTTGCCAAATTAACTTGTCAGCTGAGTCCTATAGGTGTTGTCATAGGGGGATATGGCATATGGAGTTGACTATGAATTCATCAAAGACTTGGTTGAGGAGTGGTTTGTTCCAACTTCTAAGACCTTGGTGTATGATGGATGAAGGTGTCTACAATGAGTAGAGGGTCATTAATAGGGTTTTTGGGAGTTGGAGGAGGCTGGCGGTTGGGGATCCAATGATCCTTTAGGGTTTGAACTCGACTACCTTTATGAATAAGCCACAACGTCCCTTTGGTTAGTAGATCCTAGAATTTAGGATACTATGACATATGAAGGACGAGTTGGAAATAGGAGTGAGATCTTGGAAGTTCATTGTTTTCTCATATTTGTGGTGAAGGATTTGGACCCATAGTGCTGTCGGGTTTGTCAAGAACCGACATCCCAGTTTGGCTAGAAGAGATAGATTGACAGCCTCTAATACCTAGCCCCCCCTCATCATGGGGTCTGTGGAAATGGTTTCATGCCTTGAGATATAAACGTCGAGACCCATGACTGTGACCTCAAATTTTTTGCAAATGGATTTAGGAAATAGGAGTGTGGATATGGAGTAGGTGGGTAAAGAATTCAAAATAGATTTTATCAGGACTGCTTTGGTGACGTGAGAAATTAATTTGCCTTTCCAACCCTTGAGGTGACTTTGAACTTTAGCAACTATGAAATTGAATGATTCCGTCATCTTCCAATTTTGCCAAGGATTGGGATAGGATTTCCATGTCCAAGATAAATAGAAATGGCGAGAGCAAGCATCCTTGTCATAGACCTCTTCCAGGAATGATAAGGCCTTGAAGATTTCCATTAATAATCACCGAGAATGATGAAGTTGTAATGCAACCCATAATGAGGTTGATAAAATTATTGGAAAATCCATAGAGTTTGAGGGCATCACCGATAAAACGCTATTCCATTATGTCAAAAGCTTTCGCCATGTCTAGCTTGAAAGCAAAAAAGCCGGATTTGCCTTTTTTGAGTTTCATGGTGTGGAGCACTTTTTGGGCAATAATCGTGTTGTCTGAAATTTGGCGATTCGGAACAAAGAATCAATGAAATGGCGAGATGATTTTGCCAATGATGGGTCAGAGCCGGTTAGTTAGAATTTTTGTGATGGCTTTGTAAGTAATGTTGCATAGAGAAATCGGATGATAGTGAGACGGATCTGCAGCGTTGTCCTTTTTAAGAATAAGGACAATGTGAGTATGGTTAATGTAACTTCCGCCCCAAACACATAAAATATTGTCCGCTTTGCCTGTACCTGCACAAGGACTTCCCAGGGGGTCACCCATCTTGGTACTACTCTCGCCCGAGCACACTTAACTATGGAGTTCTTACGAAATTCGTAGTGGCGCAAGGTTTTAAAACGCGTCTTCTATGTTCGGGAGGGGAAACTATTTAAGTAGCTCATGATCTCCTTCTCTTCAGGCGATGTGGGGCTAACTCGTGGCCTCGTACACCTCACCTCACCTCAACTATCTTGGCATCACAGCCTCAGGAGTCTTGGCTCTTGGTTATTGACTCTTGGTCGTCACAATTGACCCCCCTTAAGGGCTACACGTCCTCGTGTAGGGTTAGACCCCCCCATCCCGAGGAGAACTGGCTCTAATACTATTCTGTAACATCCGCCCCAAACACACAAGATATTGTTCACTTTGCCCGTGCCTGCACGAGGACTTTCTAGGGGGTCACCCATCCTAGTACCAAGGTTTAAAATCACGGTATTGGTAGCGGTAGCGGTCGGCCCCGAACCGGTATGTATTGGCAGGTACGTACCGGTACCGGCCGATAAGGACCGATACCGGTTGGGAAAAAAAACCTGAAAAAAACCAAAAAAAAAAAAAAAAACTTTAACCTGTCGGTACCAGCCGATGGTACCGGCCGGTATAGGCCAGGTATCGGGATCAGATGCAATACCGGTCTCGAACCGACCAAAACCGGTACGTACCGGCCAGTACGTACCGGTATCGGCCGATATTTAAAACCCTGCCTGGTACTACTCTCGCCCGAGCACGCTTAACTACAGAGTTCTTACGAAATCCGTAGTGGCGCACTGTTTTAAAACATGTCTTCTATGTTCGGGAGGGGAAATTATTTAAGTAGCTCAGGATCTCCTTCTCTCCAGGCGATATGGGGCTAACTCGTGGCCTCGTATATCTCACCTCACCTCACCTCATCCATCTTGACATCACAGCCTCAGGAGTCTTAGCTCTTGGCTATTGGCTCTTGGTCGTCACAGTTAACTCCTCGTGGAAGCCTCTTGTGCAGAAATAATTTTTTGATAAAGATCTCTAATTCCGGATGAATGATGTCCCAATAAGTTTTGTTGAACATTGCCGGGAAGCCATCAGGTCTCGAACTTTTTTGTGGTCCCATGCTCGTAATTGCTCATTTGATTAAAAGAGGGACTTTAGTCACAAGATAAAAAAAGCTTGTTATCAATATTAGAAATGGGTGGGCTATTGGAGAGGAGGGAGTAATGGGGTATGGGTAGTGGATGTGTGGAGGAAAACATTTCGTGGAAATAAGTGGGAAAGGCCTAGGAAATTGTGGGGTCTCCTTCAACCCATTCTCCTATGTGGTTGTAGAATCCACGGATATGATTTTGTTCTTCACCGATTGAGGGTGGACACCTGGAAGAAGGCACTGCTGCAATCTCCCTCCTGTAGCCAATGGGCTTTGGACCGGCGCTTCCAAAAGAGTTCTTCTTTGTTAGAGAGGTCTTCGTAAATTTTGAGAAGATCTCATTCTTTGACTATGGTAGCTTCGGTAGGAGGTGGTGCTTGAGTAATGGCAATCTCGTCATGAATAGACTGGAGATCTCCGATCATAGGGGCTTTGAATTTGATACGCCATTTTCGTATGTCTGCTTTAAGTGAGTGGCATCTTTTGGATAGAGCTTGGTTCTAGTATTAGAGAGAGCACCATTTGATTGATATGAACTCGTTGAAAGCTGAATCTATTATCCAGATAGCTTCAAAACGGAAGGTTCGCATTTTATTTTTTGGTGTAGATTGTAGAGAGAGAAGGAGAGGGCAATGATCACTACCTATTGCTGGAAGATTGCCGCTTGAGGGAATAGATTCCTCCATGTTGGGTTTGTCATAGCTCGGTCAAGTCTCTCTCTGATATGAAAATTGAAATCTTTATTGTTTAACCATGTGTACGCAGATCCCGTTTACCCGAGATCAAGGAGGTTCGCCTTATTTGAGAATGCTTTGGAGCCTCTTGTGCAAAACCGATCAACCGCAATGCCGCACCATTTATCCTCTTGACAAAGAATGGCATTGAAATCACCAACCATACACCATGGATTGTCAATTTTGAGGGATCATTCAAGTACTTTCTTCCACACAGCTTGTTTGTTAGAACGCTTGGGGGCACCATAAAAACAGACAATGTACCGTTTAGGACGAATGGTAGTAGTGGCAATGGAGCAAATGATAAAGTTCTCAGAACAAAAGGTGATGGTAATGGGTATGTGGTCTTTCCAGAGGATCCATAGACCTCTGAAAAAGCCTTGGGCAGGGATCATATGGTGGTTTGGGTAGTGGAGAGAGGATATGGTTGTTGTGAAAGGGGTGGAATTGGATCGGGTTTCTGAAATGTAGGTGATGTCAGGCATAGTGGATTCATGGAGTGCTTTGAGATGGCCTATTGTCGAGTCTCCTCATGCTCTCGAAAGTTCCATGATAGGATCTTCATTTCCCTTGTGGCTGTTTTGGGCCAGCCGCCACCACCGCTTTGGAAAGATACAAAGCTTCCTCCTTGAATTGTAGGAGATTCTTTATGGGGGTGACTGAAGAAGGGCTATCGTCTTCATGCTCATTTTCGGGTTCAGTGAGACGAGCTTTACCCTAGGATTTTCAAGAGAAATCAGTGAATTGGGCTAATGTGGGAGTGGGTTTGGGGTGTGGGGGTGATGTTGATCTCGGAGTCATCAATGGTATCCTTGCTGGACTGCCGGAATGGGTGTAGTAAGGGGGTGTTGGTATTGCATGATTGTAACATTATGGAATGATGAAATAGGTGATTGGTTGGCGAAGTCATTAATTGGTGAATGGATAAGGGTATAGTAGGAAATAAGTTTGGGGTTGGGGAAATGAAATATAAAGGAGGATGGTTGAGATGGGTTGTGGTTGTGGATGACAGTTGAGTCCAGGTTGGATGAATATTGGTTATCGTGGAAAGGAAAAGTGGGAATGGGTAAAGTAGGTAGTTGGGTTGCTATTTCATCTTGTAAACCGGAGTGAATGAGGGACGTTGACGTAGAGGGGTGGTAATTTGTCCACGTCGATGAATGGGCATGCTAATTTGGCAAGGGAATGATGATCTCAAGGAGATTGTGGCCTTGTGGGTAGTTGGGAACGATTGGGGTGGTTTAGATTGTAGGGGAGCGGTGGCAGTTTGGTGTATCAGAGGAGATGGGGTCGAGGAGTGGGGATTATGGAGGGTAGTTAGGCCATGAGTGCTGGTAGTGGCAAATAAGTCGGAGGGGTGGGGAGGTTGAGTGGACATGGGAAGAGAGTAGAGATCATGACAGGCGGTTGGGGCATGAGTGTTGGTGGTGGCGGATAAGTCGGAGGGGTGTGGTGGTTGAGTGAATGTGGGGGGAGAGCGGTTGGTGTGGGTGGATGGTGGGGATGATTGTTTGCTAGGCAGCGGTGGCTGAATTCCCATGATGGTTGAGTTGTTAGAGCTGGGGTTGGAGATGGTAAAGGCCCGATCCTCGCTAGTTCTCCGACAACTCAACCATCATGGGAATTCAGCCATCTCCTGATTGGCGGGACTATGGGCAATGAGATGAACCGTAAGGGGATGCCACCACCACCGGCCGTTGTCGCCCCGCCGACCATCTCCCCCCCCCCCCCCCCCCCCACCATCCACCTCCCTACCGCCGACACCACCCCATGGACCACCCGCCGCCGACCACTGTTCACTGCCTCTCCAACCACTGCCTCCCACCACCAACCGACCGTCCGTCGACCGCCATTGTCATCCGCCACCCGCGCACGTGGCATCCCCCTAGGGTTCATTCCATGGCCCATTGTTCCGCCAATCAAGAGATGTCAGCGCTCCACTTTACATGGAGTTGTCCTTTAGTTTGTTCAAATAGCAATACGCCACCGTATATGGTTTGAAGTTTGATGAAATCTCATAGAAGCAGTTAAAATTTTATCATCACAAAACAAAACAAAAAAAATGGGTCCCACCATAATATCTATTTAAATTTTATCAAATCCCTAACCGTACTTATCCCTTCAAATCAAACCTATTAATCCTTCTAAATGTTCATAATGCCCTTCTACATCGGTAAAATGATAGGAGAATCCCATTTAGCTGTTTTTTTTTTTAATTTGAAAAGGAGCTCCGAAGCTCAGTTCATATATTACTGGCTTCACATGATAGGTTCTCTCTGACACAAGAGCGTACAGAGAGGAGATCCCATTATTGGTAAGTTGAGTTATACATCGAGTTGAGAATAGTCCCACACCGGTAAAGGGGTGGGAGTTCCAAGTCTTCATCTACCGTTGCCCCTTCCCTCTCATCACCGGTTTGAGGGGGTATGGGAATCGTAACATGGTATCAGAGCTAGGTCCCACCCCATCTCTCCTTTATGTGGTTCTGTCGCACCCTCTTTCTCCCTCTAATCGAGATCTTCTCCCTCCCTCCGATCGAGAGGTGCTTTGCATGCGGACAAGTGTTGAGAATAGTCCCACATCGGTAAAGAGGTAGGAGTTCCACGTCTTCATCTACCGTTGCCCCCTCCCTCTCATCACCGGTTTTGAAGGGGCACGGGAATCACAACACATTGCAGATTTTGCGATATAACAGTAGCTATACACCAAGGAGGGTTGTGATCAGGGTGGAGAAGCAGGTCCGTGATGGTCGTGGCATCCCCTTCAAGGATTAGATATGAATCTTGCTAGTTGAAAGCTTTTGAAAGAGCTTCTTAGCGGTTACTTCAGCAAATAAGGGTTATGAAGTGAGAATTGTTGAGGTAACCGTTGCGATGAGAGTTCCCTTGTGGTTGCGGGGTACATAAGATGTGGCTGCTGTAGAGGGGCTAGTTGCGCATCAACATTGAATTTGAGGTATCCTGGGGGCGGTGGAGTCCACTTAGGAGGAATTGAGCTAATGTGCATATCTCTGCCTGTAGAATCCGCATCAGGTTCTTCAATGTTGAAAGCTTGGTCTGAAGTTTGGATTGCCAAGTTGATATTTTGATGGTCTGGACTGGAGTTATAAGTTTATTCTCAAAGATTTTGGTGCAATGGGCTTTCCATATGCACCAAAGAACGGTGGCACATACTTCAAAACTCCATCTCTTGTTCTTTTCAAGTATCGAGTGCGAAATCCAGTCAGTGATGGAGGTAGATAGGGTTCGAGAATCTATGGATGCGGGGGAGCTGAACCATACCGGGGAGGCGTATGGACATGTGAGGAGCACATGAGTGTATGATTCTTCGCCATTTTTGCATAGCAAGCAGGTGGTGTCGATGCTCTTGGATTTCCATTCAATCCCTCAAATTTCTAGTCTTCAAATTTTTTTATTGGGATTTGCGCTCATATAAGGCAAAGAAAGGAATTGCACTAATGCAACGTGATCAAATTAGAAGTCCAAGTGATTTTATTATACCTAGTGCAGTTAGGGAATCTATAGTATAATATAAGCCGGGGTGTGCTAACGAGGCACCCCCCCCTCCCCCCCGACTCTTTCTCATCCCTCTTTATACACCATGTGGCAACAACGAGCCACGGCAACCGCTCGCCTCTCTCTCTCTCCCGAAGCTGCTCACCTCTCTATCTCTCTCCGTTTTCCGGGGGGTGAGGTTTCCGTCAGTGGCTCCCGGGCCTTGCGCGGGGGTTCACACTAGTAAACTTTATAAACCAAAAATCTACGACGTGCAATTATATTGCTAAGCGTACATAATCATATAATCGAAATAGAAGAAATCACATTCCTAATAATTTCCACACTTGAAAACCGAAAAGCATCAACAAGTCCTATCTTGGTCTTCTCGATCAAATCCCCATACAAAAACAAATTAACAAGAAAGGAAAGGAATTACCTCGAACCGGATCCTCCTTCAGTAAAGAACAGAAAACTGACAATGCGATGCCTTGGGACACCAATTTCCTTCTCAGCACTCCACACTTGCTTCCTTCCAGCAGTAAATTCTTTGTTTAAACTCCAAAAAAAAAAAAAAATTGGAGAAAACAAATGGTACGGAAAGGAATGCGGAGATGAGATGCTGACCCTGGAGGTAGATCCGGCGGGAGGCGAGACACTGATGGCCGGAACCGAAGAGGCTTGTTCTGATGGAGGGTGAAGGAACCAAGGAAGCCGACATCGAACCTCTAGAGGAACATAGAAACCCTAGATGGGATGAGGGATACAGGGGCGAATTGAGCTCGGGAGGGCTCCCTTTCTGTGCTGCTTCTGTTAAACCTTTGTGTGTGGTCGGCGGGTGCTTGGAGCTGTGGCGCCTTTTCAGCCAAGGGGGCGGTTGGTTGTGTGTAAGTCCAGGGACGGCGGGTGATGACTCAAGCTGTGGCCGTTTTTCAGCCAGGGGGCCGTTTAGTTCTACGTAAGTCCACGGAAGTGTGAGAACTGCCGGAAGTGGAGTTCCGTGAACCGTCGGTTTTGATTTCAGGGAACTGACAGTTTATCAAATTGTACTCCTGACAATTTTGGTATTTGTTTTGAGCAATGCTATTCAGCCCGAAGATTTCTCCCGAATTCGCCTGCCCGATTGACGTGGCAGCGCACAACTGGTGGCTGAAAAGATTTAGCCACCAGTTGTGCGCTGCCACGTCAATCGGGCCAGCAAATTTGGGAGAAATCTTTGGGCTGAATAGCATTTCTCATTTGTTTTAGTTGGATTGTACTGCACGGATGTTGCATGAATTATTTGAGTCCGATCACCCTTGAAGTAGCATGTGAGACTACCCCTCACGTAAATAGACTTGTGTTCTTTTTTTTCACCGTCACTATTCAATGCAATTTTTTTTCCTATTGTATGCCAATGAATTGTGTCTTCATTAGCTACAAACAATTTTTCAATTGCTTAAAATTTGGGTACAATTCTTAACTTATTCCTATATTAGCTACATGAGCCTTTTATTGAAGGATCGGGCTAAATTAATCCAAAGCTCTCAATTCCTATATTTTCTTGCACAAATTCTAAGATAACAGGTAAATGATGAAATAGAAGTCTTAAGATTTATCTATTCATGAATCATTAAGGGTTGCATAAGGTGTGCTAGCTTATTCCGAATTCCTAGATATGAAAAAATAAAGATGATTTAACAAATAGGATTAATGTATGGTGGACAAAATTGAGATATACCTTCTATCAACTAAAAGATAACTTTTTCGAAGTGCACCCAAAAAGATAAAACTTTTTTTTAGTGCACTCAGCAATGCTGTAACATTCACTCATCATAATTGACATCGCCATCCATTGGCATTCATAACAAATAAAAAGTTGAAACATCTAACTCCTCGTTGTATAAAAAGAGTAGATAATGCATTCTAATTACAATGATGATACTACTTTAAAAAAAGAATGATAATAACTGGTAATAAATCATTTAAATTTGTCATTCCCTATAACTTCAACACTGCTTGATTTTTTTCAAGAGTTTGTAAACTTAATGTCATGTTATTGTGTGGCTGGTCCTCTACGTGAATTGAGTTTTCTTGTATTGCTATCGACCGACACCAACCCAACTATCCATATATATTGTCTTAACAAGTATAATATGACTTTTTGGGATTTTCTCTAGATTCCGATACCCTAACAACTACCTTTCGGTTACTACGACATCTTTAATTGTGAAACCTAATATTGCTTCCCGTTGAACTGGTCATCGAGACCAAATCTGTAAAACCATTCAAAGCATAAAAATGATACCGACATAATCATTTAACATCAACACATACTAACATGATTATTTAACATCAACACATACAAAGTATAAAAGCACATCAAAATAACCGTATGCAAAGCAAAAATCTGGTTACCATCTTGAATTACACAACAGATTGGTTTATAGGCATCACATATCCAAAAAGAGATGCATCCAATAACAGAGGTTGTTCATTGAAATGAAATATCAATAGAATAATTTTTCATCAAGGATGAGATATGAAGATTCACAAATAAGTGCACACATCTATGAAAAACTATGACCAATGACAAATAAGTAAGTCTTTAACATTATTGATAAAATGCATTATGTGAGAAATAGCACAAGTAAGAAAACCTAACAACGAATGTGAAGAATCACTATATTAAGTAAAAATGTGATGAATAACACAACCTTGCATTATGGGATGAATAACACACCCTTGACAAATATAATACATTAAGTAAAAAATGAATGCATTATGTGAAAAAGTAAAAAACTAATTAAAATTCATTCTAAATTCTTTATTTTCTTTTGTATTTCATGATTTTTTGTATTAATATTGTCATCCATCTTTATCTAAAAACCAAAATCCTAAATGTTGGAGGATGAAAATCATTGCATAGTCAACACCAGAGAATCCAAACACCTAAAAAAGTGATCTCAAGTCGAAGAGATCATGGTCGACGCCAGAGAAGCTGATGGACTGGAGATCTTTCATGTATCGAAGAGATCACAAGTGATGAATGTCCTAAGCGCTTTTGTGGTGATGGTATTTCCGAATGTGAAAGTGCGGTTCGGAAGTATTGCTGGTGTGTCCTAATTTATGACTTCCTCAAGTGGCTGGAAGTGCCACTTCTGCTCTTTTGTTATGGAAGTGGGGTGGGTTATTTGGGAGGAACTGGGTAGGTGGGAGAAGTGTGACTTCTAACTTCGATGATCACTTCCGTACAACCAATCATCCAAACATGGTCACTTCTCCGACTTCGCTCACTTTCAAGGTCAGTTATCTTGAACCAAAATGCCCCCCAAATGGAATAGAAGTATGGAGTATGTAAAGAATGAATAGTGATTGGAACGAAAAAAAAAAAGTAATATATTTGCAGTGACGGTTTGGTTTGGATCAGTTGCACTTATTGATTCTAAAACTCGTCTCGATCTCTCACTAACTATATATTTTATTGAAGCAAAAATGAAACTCTAAGTCATTATATTCAAATTTGTGCTATTATCCTTTGACACACATGGAGGGCTCAATGTACTAAGGTGTTTGAGAAAATAATATTTCACCCATCACTATTACTAAATTAGCAAACTTGTTGATCACTTATGTTCAATTGTCAGAGGAGGACATTGACTTATCCATACAACAACCTTCCAATAATGACGCTCAACTCAACCGATCCCACTGGACATGCTCACCCAGGGGCAACATCAAAATTAATGTTGACGGTGCAATCAATAGTTCTACGTCGGCAACAATGGCACTTGCCAAAGACCACCAAGGGCAATTCATCAAGTGTATCTCGTTGAAGATTGATACTTATGATTCATTGGTGGTAGAGGCCAGAGTATTCAAGTTGGAAAATTTACTAGGAAATGAGCTCCAAACTCATTGTACTATTGAAGGAGATGCCATGAATATCGTATCCAACCTTTCTCCTTTGGATGATACTCCATGAAGAATCTAAAGTATCATTCTAAACTGCAAATGGGGCTATCCAGTGATATGCCAACCTCTCCATTTATTATACGAAATGAGCTACTAATGGAGTAGCTCATGCTCTTGCTCGGTTCTCTACTACTAGCCAAGTTTTTTTATCATTGGTACTCGAATATGTTACCTCAAGGGATACTCAATGTAGTCTTTACTGATGATTTATCAATGAATGAATGAACCGAGCTATATGACTCTTTGCCACACACACCAAACAACCCCACACTTACCTTTTTAATATTCTAACGTGGCGAGCTTTATTACCATGAACATATAACCCCACACGCACTAATCCGGGCCTTAAGCAAAAATTCTAAATAATATATTTTTTGATATGTAATATATTATTACATATGATATTAATTAATTTTTTATATTGTAGAAAGTTTTTATTTTATATTGGGCATTAGATTTTTATTTTATACGAAGTTTTAAGCTAATAAAGTGCATTTGGATCTTCTTTTCATATTGGGCCTTAGGCTATTAAAGTGGATTTGGAGTCTTTCTTTACAGATGTGGCCTTAGGTGGCCACCTTAATGGCCTTATGGTTGAGCTGGCTCTGGATGAGAGAATACTTGTAAAGCTTGAATTTTAGTACCTATTTGCCAAATATCCATGGTATATATTGTTGGAATTGGATCCACTTATCAGAGTCGCAGCGGAAGCAAAAGATAGATCCAATGATCATACGTTGTATGTTTCATTACAATTAATTCTACAAAACAATCTACATGCAAATCTATGATCTTAGCATATGTACGGACACCCTAGAGGCATACTACGATCTACGGAAGACATGCATGCATCTAGTTAGGTGTTTAGAATCATCATACCTTATGGATCTATGATCCGGAGAGAACGGAACGATGATGAACCGCACGCGAATCGCAAGAGAAGCTGTCGGATAGCACATTGTCCTTTGCGAAGTGAGGAATCCTAGAAGTCCTACCTCTGAGTGCAAGGACTACGAGCCGACGGAGGAATTCTTTGCGAAGACGATGACGAGCCGCGAGATCTCCTCCTCCTCTTTCTCTCTTCTTCCTTCTCCTTCCTTCCTCTTTCTTCTTCCTTCTTCTTCCTCTTTCTTCCTTGGCAGAAACCACAAAGAGAGGGAGAGAGGGAGAGGTTCGGATTTTCTGGAGAGGGGAGACACATAAAGGCCGGCCCCTCCCCCTCCATTCTACATATAGGGCCGGTCTCCTAGTGCCATGCACAAGCTATGGCCGGCCCTAATGAGATTAGGATGAGGGGGTGTCGGTTTTAGGGTTTCTAAGTGTCTATCGTGAAGCCTGGACGAAAACGCCTGTGGGGGAAATTTCTGTGCCGTCTTGATGAGAGACTTCGCCCCACAATTCTTGATTTAAGTAGATGGTGTGTAAATTATGGAGACTAGAAAGTAGAGAGATAGGAATGACACGTGGAGTTGTTGTCGAAGTTCAGTCTTACGACCTACGTCTCCGGGCGAGAGGTGCCACCTGGTTTCCACTATAATAAATATAAAGGTGGGAAGCGTTCTCTCGACAGGCCGAGAGAAGCTTTTTACAGTAGGGGTTGCACGGAGCAACAAAAAAAGAAGACTCGGGGGGGAGAAGTAAGCTCTGGCTCTAAATCCTCTCTTCCTCTGATCGAATGACCAACCCCCTTCCTGGATACCTTGGGGGTCCTTTTATAGCGTAGGCACGTGCCCGATATGGCAGTGATGACGTGGCGATGATGACGTGGCACTGGTTCTGGGCCTCCTTGCTGGGCCTTTATTGGGCCGTTGTTCGGGCCCAATAAGGGGGAGGGCTTGATCTGCGAGCCTCGTAGAGTGGGCCCATGAACCCGGGCGGGCTTACTCACTTGGGCCGTTGCGCGAGCCCATGCCACTCTGATCCGGTCCGGTACAATTTTTGCATCCACAGTTACCCCCTCCCAGTCGGGTCAGGACCCCCTGGGTCGGTTGGGATTCCGAGGTGCAAACGCCTTAGGATCCTGGCGTGGTTGGCAAGGGTTGTCGGTGCCGCGGTTCGCATTAGCAGAGTCTCCTTCTGCCGATGCCGAGACCCTTTTGGCGCGAGCCAAAAGTCTCGGTTTTGCAAGGGTGTGTCTCCGAAAAAGCAGTGTGTTTTCTGACCGAGTGGATACCGAGAGGGTACCGAGAGCATACCGAGAGGGTACCGAGATTCTTTTGGTGCAAGCCAAAAAGTCTCGGTTTTGCAAGGGTGTGTTTCCGAAAAAGTAGTGTGTTTTCCGACCGAGTGGATACCGAGAGGGTACCGAGAGGGTACCAAGAGCATACCGAGAGGGTACCGAGAGCATACCGAGAGGGTACCGAGAGCATACCGAGAGCCTTTTGGTGAAAGAAGAGTTTTTTTCTTTTTTCCTTTTCTTTCTTTCTCTCTTTCCTTTCTTTACTTCTCTCTTTCCTTATTTTCTTGGCGGAAGGGGCATTAGATCTGAGTCCGGCTGCATCACAGCCGTCCCATGGTACAAGCCCTCCCGGACCCCGCTCGGATGCAAATCGGGCTTGCATTCACGTGAGATTGCAGCCCGCTCTCTCTTTCCTTTCTCTCTCTCTCTCTTTCCTTTTCAGCTTTCATGCATTCACGTGAGGCTGCAGCTACCCCGCCCTCTCTTTCCTTTCTTTGGTTTTCGTTTCTCTGTCTCGTTTTTTTTTTTTTTTTTTGTGTCGGGCTCTGGTTCGCGCGATACAACAACAACAGCAGCAGCAGTGTGGTGGCCAACGAGCGGCTGGGTCGGGCCGCGGCACGGGAGGAGGTGATCAGTCCGGGCGCGGGGCAGGCGACGGTGCCGGGCCGCAGGGTCTAGGCGACGCGGGCGACGAAGGGCGGCTCGGCCGATCGGGTCGGTTGCGAGGCAGGCTCCGTGCGAGAGAGAGCGGGTGCGAGAGAGAGACTTCGGCGAGAGAGAAGACCCATGCGAGAGAGAGCGGGTGCGAGAGAGAGCCCTCGGTGAGAGAAGGGATCCATACGAGAGAGAGCGGGTGTGAGAGAGCAGACGTCTCTCTCTCTTTTTCCTTTCTCTCTCTTTGTTGCCCCGGCAGGACCGGCCTCGTGCACGGCTCGCACCCGATCGACACGTAGCCTTGTGAGTGCAGGGAGTTGACGGGGACATCCATGGTTCGGAGGAAACTCTAGATGTCCTTGCCGTCGACGTTCACGACGGGATTCCACTTGATCAGGCTACCGGCTCCGCCGTCCATGCCTTCGAGGGTCGACCTGAACAACGGGGATGTGGGCTCTGGTCCCCGGGGATTGATCCTTGCGCTGGCCGGTGATCCAAGCCCTGAGGCCCTTGAGGGCCCGCCTCAGCGGCCTCACCTTCCGCACCCTGCTGCACTCCTGGTGCCCGTCTTCGTAGAACGAGAAGAGACCCTTGGTCCTCACGAGCCCTTGCACCTCCACTGCGTCAGGGAACATGTACTCGATGTGGATGTCGTAGTGCTTCTCCACGGCGTCGAAGAACCTGTAGGTCTCCGGGTTCAGCCGACCGGTGTCGAGGCTGAAGACCCTGAAAGGCCGGCCTATCAGCCGAGCGTATTTGATCAATGCGACATCCTCCGCTCCACTGAAGGTGATGGCGATGTCATTCCCGAACCGCTCGAGGGCTCGATCCATGATCGCGAGAGGGGAGGCGTGCTCCAGCTCCGCCGCGAGCTTCTCGCAATCGAGACCCTCTTCCTCCCTCGTCCTCTCCGGGCCCTCCACCCCCGCCGTCGTCGCCGTGGCGGCTAAAGGGGGCGACCGACTCGCTCCTACGATGCGGTTCCACGGTGCGGGCGGGCCTCGCCATCAATCGCCGCCGGGGAGGTATTCTAGCCGCCGGCGAGGATTCCAGATGCCTGGTGGCGCTGATCTGGGCCGTTCTGGGCTCGCGAGGGACGATTGTGTGCAGGGAGATGGAACCCGAGAAGGCAGCAACGGAGGCCATGAGATCAATGCTCGTGATCAACTTTCTCTGTAATCTTTTCCTCCGTGTAAGTGTCTCGAAGTCTTCAGACAGTCATAACTTTTCATACACACGTCGGATCAACGCGTATAAGGTGTCGTTGTGTCGGAGCCGAAAAACCGGTCAAAGTGGACGTGAAACATCGCACACCTTGACGTGTGACCTTTCGGATGCCTGCCTTCAGAGAAAAAGGCCTCGAAAACTTCCGACTGTTATAACTTTTTATACACGCGTCAGATCAATGCGTATAAGGCGTTGTTGCGTAGGCGCTGAAAAACTGGTTAAAGTGGACGTAAAGCGTCGGGCACCTTTGCGTGTAATATTTCCAATGCATGTATTCGGAGAAAAAGACTTTGAAAACTTTCGACAGCCATAACTTTTCATATGTGCGTCGGATGAATGCGTATAAGGTGCCGTTGTGTAGGCGCTGAAAAAAACGGTCAAAGTGGACGTGAAACATCATATACCTTGACGAGTAACTTTTCCGGTAATCACCTTCATAAAGAGATGACTCTAAAGAACGCGTTGGACGAGTGTCCTACGCGCGTCTTGAAGAGGCATCGATACGCGGTAACTCATCCGTCTCTGTTCGACACCCGACTGCACCTAGTTACTGTATTCACTAGGGACTACAGTCGGGCCCTAGTGATGACGCGGCGGTTACCACGAGTCCACCCCCAGATAAGAAGGGGGAATTTTGCTTGTAAAGTTTGTACGGCCAACTCAATAGGTTAGGTGGAGATGCTATTCAACCAATCACAATGGAAGATAATTCTTCGTCTTTGGCTGATCCTTGTGTGCGAATGCCACTTGAATTGGATTGACTAATAAGTTTGGATGACGCCGAGCACCCCCCCCCCTCGGTTTTCTGACGAAACCAAGGGGTGGGTTGATATTGATGTCGTACACCCCCCCTCTCGGTTTTCTGTCGAAAACGAGGGGTGGGCTGCTGATGGTGTGCCGTCACCCCCTTCCCACTCGGTTTTTTGTGCGAAACCGAGGGGGGTTGCTTGCTGATGTCGACACACACCCCCTCTCGGTTTTCTGACGAAACCGAGAGTTGTGCTACTGACGGTGTGCCGTCACCCCCTCCCCACTCGGTTTTTGTGCGAAACCGAGGGGGGGCTACTTGTTGATGTCAACACACACCCCCTCTCGGTTTTCGGATGAAACCGAGGGGTGTGCCGTCACCCCCCCCACTCGGTTTTTGTGCGAAACCGAGGAGGGGTTGCTTGTTGATGCCGACACACACCCCCTCTCAGTTTTCTGATGAAACCGAGGGGTGTGCCGTCACCCCCCCCCACTCGGTTTTTGTGCGAAACCGAGGGGGGGTTGCTTGTTGATGCCGTCACACACCCCCTCTCGGTTTTCTGACGAAACCGAGGGGTGTGTTGCTGATGGTGTACCGTCATCCCTTCCCCACTCGGTTTTTATGCGAAACCAAGGGGGGGCTGCTTGTTGATGCCGACACCCCATTATTGGGGCTGCTAGAAGAGGCCAAAAAGTATCGGTATTGAAAATAGTGTATTTTTCGAATTTCAGCCCCATTTGAAACCGACACTTTTTCGGTGAAACGTTGGTGCGCGGGGATATCGGCGAGGGACAATGCTATATTTGAGGGGGTTTCTTAGAGATAATCTAGGATAACGCCGTATGATGGCCAACTAGTCTTCACCCAATGTACTACCGCACCTGGTTACTGTATTCGCCAGGTACTACGGTCACGTGAGGGTGTTGACTTGGCCAGGATCAAGGAAGCACCATTTTATCCCATGTTACCCACCGTCGACTGCACCAGAGTGGAGACACGCACTGACAGAGTTAGACCAATCACCCCCTGACCGGTTTGGAACCGTTAGTCGTCGAAAAAAGGTGATGACCAGTGACAATCTGATGCTTGGACCTGAGTGACAAGACTAAGCTTGGACTTTTGATCGAATGCCAATACGTCGGCAACGACGTCTCGGACTTTGTCTTCGAATGCCAAGGGCTAGGCCTTGGGCTTGTAGAGTGCCAAGGCGTTGGTCGCCTCGAGCTTTTTCTTCAAGTGTCAAAGGGCTGGGCCTTGGGCTTGTAGAGTGCCGAGGCGTTGGTCGCCTCGAGCTTTTTCTTCATGTGCCAAGGGCTGGGCCTTGGGCTTGTAGAGTGCCGAGGCGCTGGTCGCCTCAGACTTTGTCTTCGAGTGCTAAGGGTTGTGCCTTGGGCTTGTAGAGTGCCGAGGCATTGGTTACCTCGGACTTTGCTTCGAGTGCCAAGGGCTGGGCCTTGGGCTTGTAGAGTGCTGAGGCATTGGTTGCCTTAAACTTTATCTTCGAGTGCCAAGGGCTGGGCCTTAGACTTGTTGAGTGCCAAGGCGTTGGTCACCTCGGACTTTGTATAGTTGATAGTTTAGCTTGACCTGGATTGTCAGGAGCATTTTTATCTGACTTTCGCCTTGAAAGGGCGTAGTTGAATTGCCTTCGAGCTTCCGACTTGAATGGGTGGAATCGAAGGTCTTTGGTTGACCTGGGTTACCAGGAGTTTTTTACCGGACTTTAGCCTCGAGAGGGCGTAGCCGAATTGCCTTCGAGCTTCCGACTTGAACGGGCGGAATCGAAGGTCTTTGGTTGACCTGGGTTGCCAGGAGCCTTTTTATCGGACTTTAGCCTCGAGAGGGCGTAGCCGAATTGCCTTCGAGCTTCCGACTTGAATGGGCGGAATCGAAGGTCTTTGGTTGACCTGGGTTACTAGGAGCCTTTTTATCGGACTTTAGCCTCGAGAGGGCATAGCCGACTTACCTTTGAGCTTCCGACTTTAATGGGCGGAATCGAAGGTTTTTGGTTGACCTGGGTTACCAGGAGCTTTTTTATCGGACTTTAGCCTCGAGAGGGCGTAGCCGAATTACCTTCGAGCTTCCGACTTGGATGGGCGGAATCGAAGGTCTTTGGTTGACCTGGGTTGCCAGGAGCCTTTTTATCGGACTTTAGCCTCGAGAGGGCATAGCCGAATTGCCTTCGAGCTTCCGACTTGAATGGGCGGAATCGAAGGTTTTTGGTTGACCTGGGTTACTAGGAGCCTTTTTATCGGACTTTAGCCTCGAGAGAGCGTAGCCGAATTACCTTCGAGCTTCCGACTTGGATGGGCGGAATCGAAGGTCTTTGGTTGACCTGGGTTGCCAGGAGCCTTTTTATCGGACTTTAGCCTCGAGAGGGCGTAGCCGAATTGCCTTCGAGCTTCCGACTTGAATGGGCGGAATCGAAGGTCTTTGGTTGACCTGGGTTGCCAGGAGCCTTTTTGTCGGACTTTAGCCTCGAGAGGGCGTAGCCGAATTGCCTTCGAGCTTCCGACTTGAACGGGCGGAATCGAAGGTCTTTGGTTGACCTGGTTTGCCAGGAGCCTTTTTTTTTATGCCTTAATATGGTGGAATCGAACTTCGAGAGATTTGATTTTGAGAAAAAAAAGACACTTTATTGATATAACAAAGTTGCAGTTACACTTTTTCAGAGGTTGCCCCGCGGACGTTACGATTATGCATCCACGTATTACATTGACTTTCTTTTCTCCACTGCTGCAGCCTCTCCTACTCTCGACCTGGTTCCTTATTAGCGAGGTAGCCATCGAGCAACCCTTCTTGGATCAGGTCTTCGATGTGATGCTTTAGCTTCCGACATGTAGAGGTTGGGTGGCCATGGCTGTGATGAAACTCACAGTACGTAGGCTGTCGTATCTTCCACCTGGTCGGAGTTTGGAGGGAGAGGCTGTGGCCACTTGCAAAAGGGCTCGTTCTGCAAGTAGGCAAAGATGTCTTCAATGGAGGTGTTCAGCTCAGTGAACACCCTTTGCTCCCTTGGAGTTCGCCTCTTTTCGGCTGGAGGGGCTTTCGGATCTTCATTGTACCTTTTGGCCTGTACCTTTTGGTCGGACGCGGCATGGGCAGACTTCTTGTAGTGTGCTTTATTCGGAACTTCATCATCTTTCTTATATCGGGAGTCACGAGACTCGCGGGGCTCGCGTAGTCTTCTGGCCCGCTGATTGTCTTCCACCTCTATCTCCCGCTGTACGCGCTTGAACATCGCTTCCAAGTTATTGGGAGGATGTCGGATGAAGTCGGTGTAGACGTGGAGCTCTGGCCGGATAGCATTCTGGAATGCCAGCATGATGGCCTCCTCATTATAGGAGCGACCGGTGAGCTCAGAATGCTCATTACGAAACCTCATCGCGAAGCTCCTTAGAGACTCGTCGGAGCCCATCTTCAGCTGGTAGAGTGTATCCAGCCTCTTTTTCGGCTTTAAGTTTAGCCGATAATGGTCCATGAAAAGTTCAGCCAACTCTTTGAATGTGGCCACCGTATCGGTAGGCAGTGTGTAGTACCAGTCGAGGGCAGGTCCCTCGAGGCTTCCCGCAAACATACGGCAGAGAACATGGTTCTTATATTCGTAGGGCGTCAGGGCCTGCTTGTAGGCTAGGATATGGAGAGCAGGGTCTCCCCGGATGCAGTTGAACTTTGGTAGGTTCGGTGTTCGCCAACCCATAGGAAATGGTGTTGCAAGAACCTTGGGATGCAGTGGCCCCATCGAGGTGATTAGTTGCCTACGGTCTTGATAGCGGCGTCCCACGTCGACAGTATGCCTTAGTCGGTTGAGCAGCTCGCGGGCATCTGTTGCTTTCGTGCGCGAAGGAATAGAATGTCTAGTAGACCCTGTTGACTGAGGTGATCCTTCTCCGCGATAGCTGGGCGCACCGTTGACGTCGAGGCGATCCCACACCGTTTGCCTTGGTGCTTGTGTGGATACCTGATGCATCTCGATACGCGGCATATGTAGTTCTTCAAGATGATGACTCAAGGCTGGGCAAGTCCTTGGTTGGTCTTCATCAGTAGCTAGAGAGTTGTGGGCCACAACCCCCGCTCTTTCAGCCGCCTTCTTTAGGGAATCCCTCTCTTGCTCGAGGGCCGCATTTTTCTTGAGGAGATTTAGCAGCTGGAAATCAGCAGCCGAGATCTCGTATGTAGCCTGAGGCTTGCTCCCTTGAATAGTGTGTTCTTTGCCAGATCGACGCCTCGGGGATGATGGGTCTCGCCGATCGGTGTGCCCTTCTGGAAGGCTGCCTTGCGGCCCCAGTCGTTCCCAAACATTTCTTCGGTTGGTTGCAACCGAGACTTCTTGTTCTTCTTCGATTAGCACGTCGATTGTCCGATCAGCACCCGCCTTTGGTGGGTTGGTGCTGGCCTTCACCATTGAGCGTGTTGATGTCGGCGTGATGAAGGCGTTGAGGTTGATTTGGAGGTGGACTTGTGGCTCGTCACCACAAGCTGAATAGGAGTCGGTAGAGGTGTGGGTAAGACCTCTATCGATATCCCACAGACGGCGCCAAAGATTGTGGGGGAAATTTCTGTGCCGTCTTGATGAGAGACTTCGCCCCACAATTCTTGATTTAAGTAGATGGTGTGTAAATTATGGAGACTAGAAAGTAGAGAGATAGGAATGACACGTGGAGTTGTTGTCGAAGTTCAGTCTTACGACCTACGTCTCCGGGCGAGAGGTGCCACCTGGTTTCCACTATAATAAATATAAAGGTGGGAAGCGTTCTCTCGACAGGCCGAGAGAAGCTTTTTACAGTAGGGGTTGCACGGAGCAACAAAAAAAGAAGACTCGGGGGGGAGAAGTAAGCTCTGGCTCTAAATCCTCTCTTCCTCTGATCGAATGACCAACCCCCTTCCTGGATGCCATGGGGGTCCTTTTATAGCGTAGGCATGTGCCCGATATGGCAGTGATGATGTGGCGATGATGACGTGGCACTGGTTCTGGGCCTCCTTGCTGGGCCCTTATTGGGCCGTTGTTCGGGCCCAATAAGGGGGAGGGCTTGATCTGCGAGCCTCGTAGAGTGGGCCCATGAACCCGGGCGGGCTTACTCACTTGGGCCGTTGTGCGGGCCCATGCCACTCTGATCCGGTCCGATATAATTTTTGCACCCACAACGCCCTTCACGAAAAGTGAAAAACTGAAAGAGAGATTGAGTGAGGTGCGCTACTCGGAATCGAGTTCCGTCAGCGTCTATGAGCTCCTGGAATTATTTCTCTCATTCTAAGATCCATATTCAATATGTTCTGAGCCATATTTCAGTATTTACCAAAATACCCCTACGGCCCCTAACACATGTGAATTAGGTTCTTAGGCTCCAGACTTGCGCTCTATCGCGCTACTTCACATCCAACGTATCCAACCAGGTCGGGGAACAATTCCTATACGCAACGACAAGGTGGAACCTTCAGGGTTCGGGATCTCTAGCTCCAATCGGATCCCTGATTAACTGTTCCGGTGACATAAGTCTAGTGATCCTAAACTTATGTTACTCCCTCGTAACCCTATTCTCTACTATACTCTGATAATCCTTAGTCCCTCCTATCACTGGTGCCATGATACGACTCGGGCGGTGGGGAGCACCGTCAGATCCCGATCGATCATCTGACTAGGGTTTGATGACTTGTCATCTATAACACCACACACCTTCTGGTGCTATGCCTAGCATCCGGAACATCGTCAGTCATATTGACAACTACCAGGCCTGGGTTAACTGTGTGGACAGATTGACTCATCAAAACGCATCCATCCAACACTGGACGTCGGATAACCTGTAGTGATTACATGTCACTCAAGCGCCAGCCGGGTAACCCAACGTATCGTGGTATTGGACTATGGAAGGTCCGCACACGTTGGCACATCAAAGCATCACACAACTGGTTGGCCCAGTGTACATGGTCCCTCAGGGTTAAGGACAGATTATCTATAGTAGTAAGACAGTTTATGCACCAGTGTCTGAATCACTGAACTGTGCACCATCTTGGTTCCTGTTCAACACGATCATCGTGCTTGGTCAGGTGAATGGGAATCCCACGTTCTCGTGGTGGAGACTTCACCACATCCTCTACCTGCTAACAGCTTGTTCTTGGTGAAGCGACCGGCATCACCAAAGTTGTGAACTAGTTCTAGATCTACACAGAACTGGTCCACTGGGTCTCCCAAGCATGGATCCACCATGCGCCTCAGTGGCCTACTGTATTCCCTAGGGTCCTTTATTATATGTGAATTAACATATACCATAGTAGTATTCTAATTAAAACAATAACCAAAGGTATCTTTATTAATGTTAATACAGAAAATCCACGCTAAGGACACACGAGCTACAACATATATCGCAATAGTGATTTCATTACCTCTGTCACCTCAATGGTCTATGCTAATTATCGTGATAATATAAGATCTCCATCACACAGATTTAATTATTCATGATGGAGATCACGTTAGGTGGTTTATTATAAATATGCAGTATTTACTTACATGATGATGTATTCCTGCTTTGGTGCATGCTCTTTTGATGATCCTTTCATTATTTTCAGTTTTGCCGAATACTTTTTATTACAACTTCTATTATGTAAACTATATGATAATAAAGATAATTATAGAAAAATAACATGTCATTTTTAAGACTTTCTTATGCCTAAAATCTTACAAAAGCCACCTCATGTGTCCTTTCTTCCTCAGAGGGATCACACAATCAATACATTGCCTATTAGTCTTTTCGTGTTTAGAGTACAAGAAAGAGTAAGGTTTGAATCTTATTTTTGTGTGAATATTCCACACAGTAGTACAGAATCCGCCACAAATGTGAGAAATAAGCTAACCACAAATGTGAGAAATAAGCTACTTAGGGGTTGGTGCTTTACCACTGGGATGCGACCTCAATCGCATATAATGGTCAATACATTATATGGTAGTGGAGCGGCACAAGATTGACCAAGGATCAAAACTCACCCATATAAGTAAGAGAAATGTCTTGATTTTCTTAATAATAGCCCACAGGTAGTAAAATCACTGACGTTTCCCTAATTTTTTTGGAGAAACGTGTTCCCACAGTTATATATATATTCGTCGCGCCTAGCTGCTACCCTCCTCTTCCACGATGGAAGCTTCCGCGAGGCTCTTCAGCTCCCCCTGCCTGAGTCGCAATCTCGGCATCAAGCTCGCCTCGAGAGCGCATCCTCCATTTTACTCTCGAAACTCTAACCCTAGAAATGTTGGCGTTCCCTCTTCGTTCCCTTCATCTCCTCTATTCCCCGTCCTCGAAGCCGCTCTCCCCGGAGGCCATCGGAGACCCGTCCCCTTCGCGTCGGCGTCGATTCCTTCATCGAACCACCTCGCCTCTCTGCTATCCCTATCGATCTCGCAGATATTCCCCTCTCATGCTACACAGGAACGCCTCGA
This sequence comes from Chamaelirium japonicum, assembly GCA_947650365.1. Taxonomy (NCBI): domain Eukaryota; kingdom Viridiplantae; phylum Streptophyta; class Magnoliopsida; order Liliales; family Melanthiaceae; genus Chamaelirium; species Chamaelirium japonicum. The sequence continues at coordinate 10,625,342 of OX393553.1, read as the reverse complement.
TTCCTCCGCCTTGGATCCGGAGGGTGGTTTCCATCTGTGGGATCGAGCTGGAGAGGGGTTGGATGGGGGCGATCTAGGGATTTCTGGGGACAAAGGGGCGATCTGGACTGTCGTCCTGCTTGGCTGGCTGGGAGCGGAGCAGAAGCACCTGAAGAGGTACGCGGAAATATACAACTCAAAGGGGATCCGGACGGTGCGGTTCGTCGTGCCAGTGAGAGAGTTTCTTGGGTTTGATCTGGGTAGGAGAATTGAGGATAGGGTCGCTGGATTGGCTCGAGAGCTGGTGTCCTGGTGCTCGGAGATGGAGAAGGACGGGAGGGAGCGGCATTTGCTTTTTCACACCTTCAGTAATACCGGTTGGCTAAGGTACGCACAATCGAGCTATTTTCTCTCTTTATATAATATTTTACTTAATCTTCTCATATTATCCTGTTTGATTTCTCTGGTGATTATATATATAATTGGCCAACCATTTCTTGCATGAAATTGATAAAAAGGATGCAACTTAGCATGATTGCATGAGTTTCATTGGTTGGAGAATCCATACGATGCACTGATACAAGATTTTGGTAAAAAAGTAACTTATATATATATATATATATACAGAGAGAGAGAGAGAGAGAGAGAGAGAGAGAGAGAGAGAGAGAGAGAGAGAGAGAGAGAGAGAGAAATGCTTGAATGCGGCATGCGGTGCGTGCGGCATCGCACCGCAGCCGTGTGATGCACGCGCTGCGTGCATGCGATGCACGTAGCAGTGCATCACACGGCTGCGGTGTGATGCCGCACGCACCGCATGCCGCAGCATAGCATGCCCCTATATATATATATATATATATATATATATATATATATATATATATATATATATATATATATATATATATATATATATATATATATATATATATAGGGGCATGCATGCCGCAGCATAGCATGCCCCTATATATATATATATATATATAGGGAGGGATACTCTTACTCATGGCCTCTTACTCATATAGTTACCTATGATCCGGGCCGTCCATTAGATCCCGATGTACGGTTCGGATTAGATGGGGAGTTAAAGCAATGGTGTCCGCATTAAATGCCCATAGTAAAAGTCTGTATTAAAAGCCCGCATTTAATGCGGACACCATTGCTTTAACTCCTCATCTAATCCGAACCGTACGTCGGGATCTAATGGATGGTCCGGATCATAGGTAACTATATGAGTAAGAGGCCATGAGTAAGAGTATCCCTCCCCATATATATATATATATATATATATATATATATATATATATATATATATATATATATATATATATATATAGGGGGATGCTTAGGCGCGGTCCGCGTCCGCAGCAGTCAGATGCACACCTGCCGCGTGCATCAGATGCACGGAGTGGTGCATAGGACTGCTGCGGACCGCAGACCGCACCTAAGCATCCCCCTATATATATATATATATATATATATATATATATATATATATATATATATATATATATATATATATATATATATATATATATATATATAGAGAGAGAGAGAGAGAGAGAGAGAGAGAGAGAGAGAGAGATGCTATAATGCGGCATGCGGTAAGTGCGGCACCGCACCGCAGCCGTCTGATGCAGCGTGCATGCGATGCACGTAGCGCATGCATCAGACGGTTGCGATGTAGTGCCACACATACCGCATGCCGCATTATAGCATGCCCCCATATATATATACATATATATATATATATATATATATATATATATATATATATATATATATATATATATATATATATATATATGGGGGGGGATACTCTCATTAATGACCTCTAACTAATGGCCTCTTACTAATGATCTGGACCTTTCGTTCCGATCATGATGGTCCAGATCATCCCTCCCCCCCTCTCTCTATCTCTCTCTCTCAATTGGTAACCCCTGACCCCCCCGACCGCCCATCCCCGACCTCGACCCCGACACCGACCCCCTCCGCCTCTGGCTCCGGCTCTGGCAGCCCCCCGACCCCCCCCACCGGCAGCTCGATCCCCTCCGGCAGCCCGATCGCCGACAGCCCCATCGCAGCCCCCCGACCCTGACCCCCTCCGGCGTCGGCCCGCCTGCCCGCGCCCCCCGCCGATCCGCGCCCTGCGCTGGCCCGCCGCTCCGCGCCCCACGCCGGAGCCGGAGGGGATGGGGTTGTGCTCCACGGGGGGGAGGGGGAGTCGGGGCTGCCGAATGGGAGGGGGGGTTAGGTCGCCAGAGCCGGACGGGAGGGGGGGGTCGGGTCGCCGGAGCCGAACGGAAGGGGGGGTCAGAGCTGGTGCTGATCAAGAGAGAGAGAGAGGAGAGATCTCACTTTAATCCCAGCCATCCATCCGATTCAAACGGATGGCTGGGATCATTAGTAACACCTGTTTGTAAGAGGCCATTAGTGAGAGTATCCCTCCCATATATATATATATATATATATATATATATATATATATATATATATATATATATATGTGTGTGTGTGTGTGTGTGTGTGTGTGTGTGTAGGGGCCCGGGAAGCTGAACTCGAGTTCACCATTCAAATGGTGAACTTGAATGGAAAAGCTGCAACATGTCCTGAGAAAGTCAACTATTGCTACTAGAGGTATTTATATATACACATATATGAGGGTATATATAAATATATGTATATCCAGCCGCAATTGTTGACTTTCTTAGAACACGTGACAGCTTCTTCATTCGAGTTCATCATTTGAATGGTGAGCTTGATTTCACCAAATCCTTTCCCATATATATATATATATATATATATATATATATATATATATATATATATATATATATATATATATATATATATATATATATATATAGTATGCGATTCGCTAAAACGCACCCTAAAAACGCACTTTTCTAATTTAACATAGTGTAATACATATGTTATCATATTCATTATATATGTTACAGCTCACTCCATTCAAATATTTTAATTTGTTATTTTACAGATTCAATACAGGTTTTGACTAATTGTTTATATACAAATGTTAACATAATATAATATATATGTTATCATATGTATTACATATGTTATCATATCATATTCAAATGTTTTAATTATTATACATATTTCTATTTACGTTTTAACAAAATAGAAATCTAAAAAAAAAAAACTATACATTTGAATGGAATAAGTGTAATAAGTTTGTAACAAGTATCGTAACATATGTATTACAGCATGTAACAAAAGGTGCGTTTTTAGTGGATCGCACCATAGTCTCCCTCACTCGCTCTCTCTCTTTCTCTCTTTATATATATATATATATATATATATATATATATATATATATATATATATATATATATATTCTATGGTACCGACATCGGTATCGTACCAAAATTCATAGGGACCATCCGATGGCCCTATGGTGGATTAGAGGCATTGCCCTAGCGTTCATCCCATGCCCCCTAGAATAATGCTCCCATCACTCTGCATGAAAAATGAGATGGATGTTGCAGATGGATTTCGGTATGGTACCGAAATTTCCCCATTTGGTACCGTAGTGAACTCTACACACACACAAGAGAGAGAGAGAGAGAGAGAGAGAGAGAGAGAGAGAGAGAGAGAGAGAGAGAGACAGAGAGAGAGAGAGAGAGAGAAGTGAGTTATTAGATATCTTAAATAAATCTATAAATAATATTCAGAAATATCAAAAAGTTCAACCTGTGCACTGTTTACCCAGAGAGAGAGAGAGAGGAGGTTCAAATGGTTTTTATTGCTTCCTCTCCCTGGCTACTTTGGGTTGCAGTCGTTGGGTGCATTTCAAGCTGGGTCTGATTTTTTTGCTGGGTGCAAGCCATAATGGTTTTAGCACTTCGTGGACTATTTAAAGTGGGCCCCAAACCATCAGCCCAAGCACACCAAATCACTTAAGTTTCTTGTGATCAAAGAGGGATCAAGTCTCTTGTGATTAAGAGGGTTTTGAAAGTGTTTCTCTCTCGCTCTATCTTTTTGACCCTCTTAAATTCTACTTTGGCATCTCTTGAAAAGGTCTTTTATGATTAGATGAATCGCCCCTGCACCATTAGAACTTCATAATTATGGATAACTGCTAATCCTAGGAGTGATTGTCAGTTCTAGACAATATATCGACAGAGGAAAATTCATTTAAGGATGATTAATTATTGTGGTCAAACTCCACATTTTGGAATACTTTTTATTCCTCGTTAATGATTTTGAATTCAAAATCATTCTCCTAATTTGCTCCTAACAATGTCAAATGATTTTTTTTGTTACCAATTATGCTTCGTCACTCTCATTTCTATTGACATGGCTTCTTCATCTCCATCTACCAAAAATTATGATGCCATCAAATTGATTTATGTATCGTTAAACCTAAACCGGGTAATGATGGCCATATTAAAAAAATGGGAGGACGATGACCGTTGTGTTCTCAATACTCTTTACAAGTCTTATTATGATATCTTCAACAAATGCAAATCTTCGAAGATGCTTAGGAGATGTTGAAATAGTTTAACACAGAGAATCAAGGTAAAAAGATGGAAGCAATGACAAAGTTCTTGGACTTCCAGATGGAGGGCAATAATCCAGTAAGCGAGCAAGCTAAAGAATTTTAGAAAATTGTTCTTGAAAACCAATTAAAAGATATTCTCATTCATTAGAAGTTTCAAGTTCAAGCATTAGTGAAAAAAGGTTTCCCCTTCCACGGAAAATGTCAAGAATAGTCTGAAATAGGAAAAACAAGAATAACTCTACCAAATTGTTTAAAGATTGAAAAAGATAGATGACATAAGGAAACCAAGGAGATAGAGAAACACGACGGACTTTTTTCAAGGTACTATATTGGAGCATAATAGCAAAAAGGTGCACAATTCCAAATCCGGTTATATTGGAAATGAAACAAAAATCAGTATCGGAATAGGAACCATCACAAGTTCAACCACTACCCTCATAATCCAAAGCGTGACATTGAGAAAAGGAAAAATATCGATCGTTATTTTGTGGCAAAAGAGATCATTCTATTAGGGATTACTGACATAAGAAAGTGATTGTGCTCAAATCAATCTTGTGGAAAATAAGATAATTTCGTGGTGGTTGTTTCTGAAGCACATCGGGTAAGCAACTCTAGCGATTGATGGGTAGACACTGGTGATGCAAAACATACATGTAGTGTCCGTAATGACTTTGCAACCTACGAGAAGGTAGAAGAGGGTATGCAAATTTACAATGGAAATTATGCCTCTGCTAAAGGTTATTGTCAAGGAAAAATCATAGTTTGTCATCCGACAAGTCCTTCACCTTCTCAAATGTGCTTCTAGTTCCAAATATTCGGAAGAATTTGGTTTGAGGTTATATTTGAATAAGACTGGTTTTAAAGGAAGACAAGTTGGTATTGCCTAAAAATGAAGTTTATGTAGGAAACGTCTATGCATGTGAATGCATTTTCCAGAATATTCATGCGTTTAAGCATGATATATAAATGAATTCTTCTATTTATATTGTTGAATCTTTTGATTCATGGTTTCATAAGTTACAACATGTGAATTATATCATCGAGTTTATGAGGAACTTAAGTTTAGTAAAAAATTGATGAAACTAAGGATAGCACAAGGCCGTTAATGCACAAGTTCAAATAGCAACCTCTAAAGATCTGCATGACTATATGTTCCTTGGAACTGGTTCGTCAACAAAATCTTGAGTTGAAGACTTGGTTCACCGAGGGATCTAACTAATAAACATATATTGTTGATTGGCAAAGGTTAAAGACTAAAAGTCACGTTTGCTTAAAAAAATTCTTTCAAGGGATGCCAATCTTCTCTTGGGGTTTTATTGGTTCCCTCCCTTGCAGTTTTAGGGTGCACTAGCCGGTCTGAACCTACGCTCGATGGGTCGGATTTGACTTGGACATGTGTCGGGCCTAGTCCAGGCTTTGCTTTGTGCGGGTTGTTATGGTTTATTTTTGCATCGGGCTTGGGCCAAGACGACTTGACTATTCGAATTTGACTCATCCGCTAACCGGTCCGCAGGTCAATGTCTGCATACCACCCTTGTCGGTCATTTTGAAGGGGCCAATCCATCCACCCAATCACACCAAGCCACTTTTTTGGTGATAAAAGAGGCAAGTATCTTGTGGTTAAGAGGGCTTTATAAGCATTTTTATCTTCCACTCTTTTTTTATCTTAAAATTTTTTTCTGGGCATTTCTTGAAATGGTCTTAAAGGGTTCGAGGAATCCTCTCCTTATTGTACGCACCGAAGGGAAAGGTTGATAATTGTGAAGGACTGCTAACCCTGGGAATGAATTGCCATTTCTAAATCAATCCATTGGGGACAGAAAACTCACAAAAGATAGTTTAATCATCACAAGCAAAGTCGACTTTTGGAATTAGTGTTTTACTCCTTTCTTCAATTGTTTTGAGTTCACAATTATTCCTCTTATTTAGTCCCAATTCTTGTACTCTTGCAGCAAGGTTTGGCCTTAATACCTCTATTTCAATTGGCAATTTTGCATGGATTATCTTGAACATTCTGCCTAATGAAATCTTACACACAAGACTTAAATGGGATTATAACTAGTGCCTGATCAAAATTGACGAGTTAATGATACCAGTGTTATTGTTTCTCCGTCAGATGTTAACACTTAGTTACAAAAAGAGAGATGTGGATGCTTATTTAAAACAATCTAGCGTGGAAGATGCAATATAGAGGTGAGTATGGAAAGCTCATGTAATCACGAACTGTTGCTGGAGATTTGTGGGACAATGTACACCCATGATACCGTGTTGCTTATATAACTATGAAACATAGGTATTCCATGCTTGGCAATAGGTAACACAAATGATAAGGCATTATACAGCATACATATTTTTTACCTTGTCATTTACTTTATCGAATAAAATCACAGTTCGGTTGCATGTGCAGTCTCTGTATCTAAGGGCATTCTTGATAGATAATTTACCCATTTTTGTTTATGTTTGAACTAGATGATCAACATACTCAATACAATTGGCATTGCCGCAAGACTCCATATTTTTATTCACCAGGGTTGTTTACTTCATATTACTTGTAGCTTTTCAAGGATTTACCATGGATTTTAAGGATATACCCTGGACATCTCTAAACGAATAAGTATTAGGGTAAGTACATTTAGTTCCAGTCATTGAAAGGGGATACTCATTAACCCTCTTTGAGTAATGATGGGCATTTCTCTTATAAGCATATTAACTCTGGATAGTGATCTCAATTAGATGGTTCTTTTTTAACAGAATCAAGACTTCAAATTGAAAATGGGCATGCAGAGCTTGCCAGAGTTCCATCTGTATTTTTAATAGTATTCACTGTGCCATGATCAACTTCTAAACGAATTTGCAGAATAATGTTTTTTGTAGTATTTGTATCCATACCTCAATTTTCGTAGACGAACATGTTGTAATGGGCATTCTCGTTAGTAAAGAGGTTTTCAACAACATACGATTATTTAGGTGTGTTCAAATTAGTCAAAAGTGCTGAATTGTCTATGTCTAGACATTTATGCTTGCACAAAGGAAGTTGCCTAGTGATATGTTGACCTTTACACACACACACACGCGCGCACACACAGAGCACAGTTTGTCTTGAAAACACCCACTCTAGTTTATACTGGAAGGGTGTGATAAAGAAAAATTTAGGTAAAAGAAAAGAAATTGAATGTGAAATTTAAGTATAAGCGAGTCCACAATTCATGCACTTAAAAGAAAAGAAAAAGAAAGGAGAAAGAAGCAATGTTGTCAAGGGCGAGTATGCGAATTGTGCGATCATGGTTCCAAATTGCTTATGCGATTGGGCGATCACATGCCATTTTTGCACCTTTGGAATACCCGCTCGCACAACTCATTGTGCGGTCACATAACTCAATGCCCAACGGTTAAAAAATAGTTGTGTTGTGCTACTCCATTGTGCGAGTGTGCGACCACACAATGCATGGTGCGGCTTACAATACATGATACCCTAGTGTGATGCCGCATATGCGATTCTAGTGGTCTTGGACTGCATATACGACCACATATTATAGTGTGTGATTTGAGGGGTTCTATCACCATAGGTGGCATGGCATGACAAACAACATTAGGCACATCAACCTCTTTTTTTTGCGGAAAAACCTTGTACTAATGCAAGAGCATGCCCTAAGGTTACTGATAAGACCCGAAAGGAAATATTAAAGTATATGGCGATGACTTATAGAAAGAACCCATTTTGTCATTGCCGCATGACCACCTCTAACACGTCCGAAGAGGAGTGGTCTGAGTAGGAGGGGATCGATGAGGAGGAGACTGCATAAGCATGGTCGCCATCAAACCAGCCGAATAAAAGACTATTTCGCGGCGACATTGCCAAGGATCTAACTAGAGCCATTTAGGGGGGAAGGGGGGACTTCTGATCTAAAGAGTAGGTTTTGTCATCTTTTTCACCAGGCTTCAAATGAAGTGCTTTTCGGAGATTTATGGTATGAAATGTCTCTACCTTCTTTATTCAGCTCCTTAAAATTTTATACACCTGTTCTGTATCATTTCTCTCAAGAACATATATTTGTTCTATCAGTTGCACTTATTTCCTTAACTGAATAAATATCCAACTCTCTGTGGTCAAAGCGTCGCCTAGGCGGGTTCTATGTGTTTTGGACCTTTGGGTGCAGGGTACCTAGGCGACCCCCTAGCCGTCCGTCTAGGACCGCCTAGTGCCTGGTTGTCTAGGACCGCCTAGGCGCCTGGGTCCTAGCCTCCTACGCACCTGAGCAGTTTTTCCACTTGATCTAATTTTGGATTTTTCCAAAATTAAGTTGAATTAACTCATAATTGAGTTGCATTAACTCAAAATTGAATTGCATTAACTCAAATTGAGTTTAATAAACTCAAAATTAAGTTAAATTTAACTCAAATTCTTATAATTGTTTCATAAGAATTTGGGGGTCTTCAAAATTTAGTTGAATTAACTTAAATTCTTATGACGGGTTCATAAGAATTTGGGGGTTTTTCAAAATTAAGTGAATTAACTCAAAATTGAGTTGCATTAACACATTGAGTTGAATAAACCCAAAATTGAGTTGAATTAGTTCAAATTCTTATGATGGGTTCATAAGAATTTAGGGGTTTTTCAAAATTGAGTTGAATTAACTCAAATTCTTATGAAGAGTTCTTAAGAAAAGTTGAGTTAACTCAAAATTGACTTGAATTAACTCAAAATTGAGTTGCATTAACTCGAATTAAGTTGAATAAACTCAAAATTGAGTTTAATTAACTCAAATTCTTATGATTGATTCCAAGGTTTTAAAAAGAGCTAGGCGCTAGTCGGGCGGTGGGGGGCCGCCTAGCGCCTAGGCGGGGCCTAGGCGGCTTTTAGGCGTTTTGCCTTTTTTTTAATTATTTTAATTATTATTTTGATATTATATAATATATATATATATATATATATATGTTTAAAAATTAATATAAGTTCAAGATTATCCCAAACCATTATTTTAAAGAACAAGTATATAACCATAATTCAAGATTGAGTGATTAACAAGAACAAAAGCAAACATGGTCCGCCTGGCCAGCCTCAGCCCGCCTAGACCGCCTAGTCCGCCTGGCCAGCCTCAACCCGCCTGGCTCGCCTGGTCCGCCTGGCCAGCCTCAGCCCGCCTAGACCGCCTAGGCGGCCGCCTAGCTCCGCCTGGGAGCTTGGCCGCTTTTCTGGAGCGCCTAGGGCCTAGGCGAGACGGTGGGGGGCTGCCTAGGGCCTAGGCGAGGCGGTGGGGGGCCGCCTAGCGCCTAGGCGGCCGCCTAGAACGCTTTTTAGAACACTGATTGATTCATAATAATTTGAGGGGTTTTCAAAATTGAGTTGAATTAACTCATTCTTATGATGGGTTCATAAGAATTTGGGGGTTTATCAAAATTGAGTTGAATTAACTCAAATTCTTATGATGGGTTCATAAGAATTTAGGGGCCTTTCAATATTGAGTTGAATTAAATCTAAACTTAAAATCTAAACCCTAATATTTTATTTTTTTTCCTAATTTTTTAGAAGTTTTTCTTCAGTTTTTTCATTTTTTGATTCATTTTATGTATACGGTATTCGTATACTTTCTGGTTAATTTGACTTCTAGGTGGTGAAAATTATAATCAACATACTACTAGATTACTAAAATCATAATATACATATTTATACTATATATAAAATTACTTAAATATTTAATAATTACTCGTCGCCTAGCACTTCACCTATACAGGCCAAAAGCCTAGGCGCCGCCTAGCCACCTTGACTACACTGAGATTCCAGCTACAATCTGAATATCCTAAGGACTTTTGTTGAAGCAATATTTATATTTCTAGTATTAAGCGTTGCTCTACTTTATTCATTTGTTATGTTAGCCTTGCCTTTTCGAAATATTTAGTGAGAAAGAAACAACTCTTCCATTTGTTTTGCAGTTATGGTGCCATACTTCAGAACTTGCAATCTAGGAGTGATCTGATTGAGAAGATCAAAGGATGTGTAGTTGATTCTGGACCGGCCCCAGAGTTAAACCCTCAGGTATGGCATTACATAATTTTGACAAAATTTGCTTCCTCCTTGGCTGCAACATTTTGGAGTACTGAACAAAAGATAATTCGGACTGTTTAATACATGAACTCCATTTCACATGTTTTTTCTATTAAAAAAAAATGCTTACTCCTTGTCTGCAACATTTTGTTGTCTTTTGTAATCATTCCTGTAGTTTTTGTTCAGCCGTCGAAAGCTGACTTTGGAGTTTGAAATAGCAATAGCTGAATCATGAACAATCCTATGCTAACATCCATAGCTAATGGGTGGCATTAAGGAATTTAAGTATTACTTATCAACATAGAAGAAAAGGTCTTTATTATTTAGATTAAGTTTAGTGTTGATAGAGTACCACAAGATGTAGGTTGATGGGCTTTAAAGAGGTGTCTCAGGGTGATACTTTTTTTTTTTAGAACAAACATGAGGGAGCAATTCCTAGCAAGAGAAGTAACTATGGTGAGATGAGTTTCTACTTTGTAGTGACGATAGGATTGCAATAAGGCCTAGCACATGCTCTTACCTTTTTATTTTTGTCGTTGATGAACTTACTCCTAATATTCAAGATAAAGTAGCATGGTGTATGTTATTTGCTACTATTTATGGCTGAGATACGAAGAGGAATTGAAATGGAATTTTAATGGAAATAGTAATGATAAGGAAGTCCTAGTCAAAAGTAATGGCCAAGAAATATGATAGTGTGATTGTTTTCATTAGCTTTAATTTCGTTTACGATGAACTGAGAGATAGATGAGGACATGTTCAATAGAATTAGAGATGGTTGGATCACTTGGATGAAGCGGAGAGTAGCTTCGATGGAGCTATGCGATCGACACATGCATTTGAGATTTAAGCGTAAAATTTACAAGACAACAATTTGATTCGCAATTTTGTATGATTCGCAATGTTGGGCCCATAAAGAGGGGTCAAGCATACAAGATGAGTATGGAAGAGATGAGGATGTGGAGGTGGATATGCAGCAAGACTAGAGGGATAGGTTGTGGAATGAGTATATTAGAGGAAGTATAAGAGTTGCATATGTTGAAGGCAAAGTGATGGAAAACAAATTAAGATGGTATGGTCATCCATATAACGTCTTACGGTAGTTAATGATAATTACAACTCTACCACAAAAAGAAACATCGACAAAAAGAAATGGGATAAACCTGGTCATCATCAACACAATCGATGGTTGATATATGAGGATGATGGCCTTCGGATATAAGAAGGATCGCAATAGGTAAAAGCATCGGAGCACGCTCAGGAGGGAGGCCGCTACGTCTGCCGCTTCGTGACCCCCCTTTCTCTCTCTCGAGCGTTTTGCCCTCTCACCTTTTGAAACACAGAGAGAGAGGGAGAGAGTGAGAGAGAGAGAGAGAGGATCAAAGATCGCGTTTTGGGGGATCGCGCATAGGGGACCGCGACAGGGCTACACCGCCGGTGAATCACACCATCGGCCTATGGATTGTAGGATCTGAGACCGCGTTTCGGGCAAGTTTTTTATTTCGGTTTCGTGTTGGGTTTAGGTCCAAGCCAAAACCGAAATTTGAAAATTATATTTTCAGTTTTGAAATCGAAATTAACCAAAATTGACAGTACCAGTTTCGGTCCTGAAAACTGAAATCAAAATTGTCTAAAATTTGATCAAAACTTGACCGAAACTGGGTTTCACACATACCTTTCATTTCGGAGCCGGCCGAAACCGAAATATTTGACCAAAATTTCAGTATTTCGGTCAAAATTTCAATCCATGGTTTCGGGGATTGCGTAAAGGGGGCCGCAACAGGGCTACACCACCTGTGAATTGCACTCTCCCCAATCAGGATCGCGTAAAAGAGGTGCGGCTGGGCTACACTGCCTTTGAATCGCACCATCGGCCGGTGGATCGTATTCAGTCCCAGCCGAAGGCACCTCGGTTGATTTCCTCTCTTTCACCCTTTGACGCCCGATCCCCTCCACCTCCAAACCCTAACCCTCGTAGAGCACTCCTCAGTCGAAGTCGTTGCCACTGCTGACGCTGAGGGAGTCTTGGCCCAAATCTTGCCGGAGACCTCGAAATCTATCCCCCTCAAGTGCTTCAGATTTTCTTCTAGAATGGTGAGTCTCCGAGCTCGTCATCTCGAAACTAAAGAAATCCCCCATCCAAGTCTCCGAGCACCCGTCCCAACTTTTTCTCCATTTAGATCCCAGAGATCGAAGAGAGGGACGAACTAGTTCTTCGCCCGTTTCCGATCAAATCCGCCGATCCCCTTCTCTTAGGTGGCTGAGGAATGGTGTTGCATGCGTCCTTGGAGAAGATGCAGCTCCTGCAGATCTATCGGAATGTATGGCACTCAAATATGATGAGCAAGGTTTTAAATTTCGGTTTCGTGTCAAATTTCGATCCAAGCCAAAACCGAAATTGACCGAAATTGGGTGAAATTTGAAAATTATATTTTCCGTTTTGAAACCGAAATTGGCCGAAATTGACAGTACCAGTTCCGGTTCAGAAAGATGAAACTGAAATTGTCCGAAATTTAACAGAAATATGATCGAAATTTGATTAAAATGGCCAAATTGACTGAAATTGACCGAAACTGGTCGAAACAGAGTTTCACCCATACCTTTTGTTTTAGTCCCAACCGAAACCGAAATATTTGACCGAAATTTCGGTATTTCGGTCAAAATTTCAATCCATGATAATGAGCACCATTCAAGCCGACTTCCCATGTAATCCCCTCCTATCCATCCATCTCTTTTTCTCTCATCGTGTAGATCTCTGATCAATGTGTTCCATCTTTTCTCTCTGCAGATTGCTGCTTGTCGCTTTGGTTTTGGTGGCGAGTATTCTGGCTTTGATCCACGTGTTCCAATGGTTCTTCTTCGTTATTACTTATCTGTAAAAATATATTAGATGAAGTGTGAGGTGTACGATGTCATTGAATATGGTGGCTAATTTCACAAATGTAATTGATGTAGGAGACAATGACTATGTTACCACATCAAGATCCATTTGCTCCTCCATGTTAGGGTCAGTGTTCTTTTTTTCCTGCTTTTTTTGGTTATGTTTTTTAATGTATTTTGAATAATTTTTTGTTTTACAACTCTTGCCGATTGTGCAACATGCAGATGAATATACATGTTATAGTCTATTTCGACCATCGTCCCTCCCTCAAAGGCAAAACCCTAATCATGTATACTTCTCTTTTTTTTTTGGTATTACCTATTTATGTTTTTACTTTCATTGGGTAATCTAATTGAAGAAGATAATGAATTAAAACAAATTAAATATTCACTTTGGAAGTGAGCTTTCATTCTCTTTTAATATTCGCAAGAAATAGGACATTGTTACCCATTTGGGGATTGGAGAGTTAGCAAGCAACTGAGGCTTGGGTGAGGAGGTTGTGTGTTCGACTACCCCCCCCCCCCCCCCCCCCCCCCCCTCTCTCTCTCTATTTACTTAGGAGTGCGGTGGGAAATTCTGTTTGGGTGGGGCTTCACTCTCGGAGGGATTAGTCCAAGCCCGCAGTGGGCCATTGCCTGAAAGGTTTTGGGACATTCGCCGATTTAAAAAAAAGGGGCATGATTTTCTTTGACATTCATACTTTTTTTTTCGTTGATGGATGGCGATGGGGTTTGATTCAAGAACCGAATGTATGGGTTAGGGATTAGGGTTAGGGTTGGGTTGTAGATCATGGTGATGTACATGTGAAATCCTAGATTGTTAAGACTCCATTGTCAGATGGGAGTATTTTGTTTTTGCTGAGTGAAAATTGTCTGAAGTTTTGTCTAGAGATTACCACGTAGTCGGCTCGCCTTCGGCGGCAAAACATAGGGGGGGGAGGGGGGGGGGGGGGAAACCTTGCCGATTATAACCTCATTCGCTCGCCGTGGACTAATTTGGGCGTCACTGACGAATTTTGCTGTCCCCGTCGAATTTTTTTTTGTTGTCAAAAGGCGGTTGAGATAGTGTCGATCGGCACAGGGTGTGTGTTGCCGCCGAAGGCGGCCGCTACAGTGCTGATGCCGCAGAAGCCGGTCGTCCGAGTGCTGACAGGCACGGGCATGAGCTAATGTCTAACGGAGAGTGGCGATCTCCCTTGTAAGGAGTCTTTGGTTATTGTGGAGGGGTCAAGGAAGTGGAGGGGAAGACCTTAAACAATATTGATTATACTTGCCAAAAAATATCTTAAAAACTTGATAAGAGAGGTTTCCCATGTCAGGAATGATTGGCGAAGAAGGATTAATAGAAGGCAGTGTCTATATGCATCATAATTTTTTCCAGGGGCAGCTAGTAAGCCATGCATTCAATATACCTAAAATAACTATACCTAAAATAACCCTATGTAGGGGCAACCCATTAAACCTATATTTGATCTAAGGCAACCATGAGCATGGTTTTCAATTCCGGTTTCGTGTTTGGTTTTTGTTTTGACCGAATCCAAAATTTCGGTCAAAAATTTAAAATTTCGACCGAAATGATAATTTTTGAAATGGTTAAAAAAGGGGATTTTTGATGGTTTTTAAAGTTATTTTAAATTTAAGTCTTTTATTGTCGCACATTTTTACATGAATTGTTTTAAGAAAACACACCAAATAATAATAAGCTTGTATGGGCCATGATAACCACGATGGAATACCGATAAACTGGAAAAAAACCAGATAATCGTCGAGCGTTGGAGCCTCCTTCTTTGTAGAGCCTTTACATCTCTAGCTTTTGACCTTTGAAGTCATCCCTTTGTCCCTCTATTTATAGACGAAGTGGGGGGGATGAGAGAGATATGGCTGCGATTTTTGAATCCCTTGAATATATCTCCCCATAACCGTTATGATTTATCTTCCTTTTTTGGGAAAAAACATGTATCCCTTTAATTTTTTATAGCGACGGTTGTGGACTAGACTGAACTCAATCTTTCAAGATATGAGCCATATTTGCACATTTAATTTATGGCAACACGACTTCTCATCTTATCCGTCGGATCGAGGGATCGACGCGGATTCACGGTTGCGTAGACGTCCTGGTTACCTCCCCCTGCCCATGGCGGTTGTATTTTCTTTTTCTTTTCTTTTCTTTTCTTTCTTTTTCTTTTTCTTTTTCTTTCCCTTTTAGCCGGGCACACCTTCCCGAGGGGAAGGGGCCGCGACTTGCAAGGTGGGGCCGTTGGTGCCCACTTTTGGGTTGGCCCACTCGGCCCCCTTTTTGGCTTCGGGTAGTGGATCTGGTGGGTTCCACTTGCATGGGTAGGTCCATTCGAGTCAGGTTCGATCCTTTTCTTTTACGAATCGTTGTGCGCGGGGCTGGTTTTGTGTGTGGGCCTTTGTGAGTGGACCGGGTTTTATTCGCGGGCTAATTTAGATGCCCACACCTGCGCACATGTAATTCCGAAATTTTGTAAATAGCAATTTTGACCCTACAAATAAAGTGTAATAATCGTAGCAAAAGAGTAACTATCGGTAAAGAGCAAAAATCCGTTAGTTTTGGCTAACTTGGGTTCCTTCTGTTTTTGGCTAACTTGGGTTCCTTTCCTTCTGTCACGCACATGTTATAACAAAAAATTTTAAATAACAATTTTAGCCCTACATATACAGTGTAACAATCTTATCTAAAAAGTAACAATTAGTAAAGAGTAACAATCCGTTAACAAAGAGTAACAATTTGATATGGTAAAATGCCTTAATTGTCGATTGATTGTTGCGATATTTTTGCTTATCTGGTCACAATATGATTATCTTTGTGAAAAAATATGCATTTAACTATGCGAAATCAAGCCGATTCTATCTCACATATAAAGAGGTTATTAGGCAAAAAAGTAACGTTTTGGTCGGTTGACAGAATAATTATTTTTTTTGATGAAAATATACAGTATGAAAAATTAAATTGTTTTGTGGTTTTAAATCGATAATCTGGAGTGATTTCAATTGATTTTCATGCAAAAACTGGTTCGTGTTAAGTTGATGGCAGAAAATATAAATTTAATGAACTTGTGTTAGACGTTATTGTCTTTTTTTCTATTTGGTTCGGCGGGATTTTGGGAGGAAGCTATTGCAATACAGAACTTGTAGAAGGACTTATTGCAAGTTGATACCTTTGTCAGGGTGCTATCACTAAGTTTCCCAAATTAAAATTGACTTGAAATGACTTCTACTTACTCTCCCTTATCTTCATATGCAACATGTTGAACTTAAGGTCTACACAATACCGTGGGAGTCTACTCAAGATTCGTAGGATCGTTGGATTCTACTTAGGATCATGGGAATCTATTGACTTGAGAGTCTACAGTGATCTTTGGATCAGTTTTTGATCCTATAGATCGACAATTGTAGGATTGTTAGATTGGGAATTGGATACCTCATTTATATGTGACTCAAGGAATGACTAAAAGAATAAGAAATGAGCGAGAGCTGGATCAAAATTTTCAGGATCTATAGACAATTATGTTGTCTTAAAGAGTATGCTTCTGTTTTATTTGGATGGATATGAACCCATCAAAAGCTGTAGAAAACTCTTATGAAGATCAGTGCGCACATCTTTACCACATCTAGTCTTTTTCCCCTCCAAACTAATTGTAATGTATTGTGAGTTTGTGACTGAAGTTCATATTAAAAAAACCCTTCAAAAGTTACCAGTACTTCAAATTGTTTTATGACATGAATGGTTACGAGCACGGTTTTCATTGTGCAATTGGCATACTTTCTGACATCTTATGTTTGCAGGTCTGGGCTGCAGGTTTTGGTGCTGCTTTGCTAAAGCAGCGTAGTTCTTTGACACACTCCTCAGCCGAATCTAGTAAACGAGGCAAACTCGATGTCAGTGCTAATAGTAAGAGATTGAACATGCAAGACATCAGACCACGGTTGAGTGAAACCATTGCCTTGTCAATTTTAGAAAAATTCTTCGCCATCGCCCTGATGTTGCCAGATGTAAATCGGTAAGCTGTACATTATTTTACCTTGTACTTCCTGTGTCTTTATTTCCATTTCTAAACTAAATTCCACTGCAAGAATACTAGCAGGAAATGTGTGTATGATTCTGTTGCGTACTGAACAAGGAATTTTCGGATGCGTAACATTTCGCTGTTGTTTAACAGGCGGTTGAGCAGGATCATCTCCACTCTGACAAAAAACCAGCCGCCCTGCCCCCAACTATATCTTTACAGCTCAGCCGACAAGGTAATTCCAGCTGACTCAGTTGAACGTTTCGTTGAGGAGCAGAAGGCATTGGGGATAAATGTCCATACCCATGATTTCGGTTCATCGCCACACGTCGACCATTTGAGAAGTTTTCCCAGTATATATTCTGCTAAAGTGAATGAATTTTTGAAGGAATGCTGCCCTCTGACAGTCTCCAGATGTTGATAAACATACCACTGTTCCTTATGGTTGGGACCCCACTTGCCAAAAAATTTGATGAAGTGCTCGAGGGAAAACAATCTTATCCTGTGAGTGAACACAACATGTAATCTCTTAACAACACGCGATCTAGTGTTTGTGAGATCTGCTTATCGTTTTCGAGTCTCGTACGCTCTCTCATTCTGCCATGTTATTAAATTCTTTAGACGTTGATGGATAATGACTCTTTTAAACTTAATGCAGAATCCCTTTGAGCAATTAATCCAGACTTAATTTTGAGTCTAATCCATGGATTAAATCAACATAAAACCCAAAACATAGTTCCCTAAATCACACCTGAGAAACTTGGATTGCCAGTTGGATAAAAACAGGTGATATTGCTCTCTGGAGCCTGGACTCTTTGGCTTATACGCAACTATTGTACTCCGACTCTTTGCTGAATCCAACAAGAGGTTGGCATACGATTCTGAGAAAGATCCAAGGGCAGGCGAGTTCTCGTATGCAGAAGGGCGGATTGTCTGAAGGCGGACTTACAATGCTTTGGAATCACTCTCAGACCTCAGAAACCAGAGGTAATTTCTTTCTATTCTCTCTCTCTCTCTCTCTCTCTCTCTCTCTCTCTCTCCCCCCCCCCCCCCCCCCCCCCCCCCCTCTCTCTCTCAATTTGATCTTAAAATGAGGAAATTTCATTAGCCTGAAATTCCGATCATACAGCTGACATGGATGGTGCTGTTGCAGGGTTCATTACAGGAATCAAAATGGTACGATTGTATTGCCCAAGGAATGGATCTGTGATCCCCTGAAGGGACTCAAGGATGTTCGTTCACAATCATTGTACAATTCTCTGCACAGGTTGAGGGGGAGCTGAGTGTTAGATCGAATTTAAGATTCATTCTATAGTTTTGTACCACTGGCTTTCAACCTAACATCAACTCTCAACCTTTCTCATCCGGGCTTGGGACCAGCAGTGGCGGTTTTGGGAGCAAAGTGTTGGACGCATTAGATATTTTGGAATCATATCTTTAATATCGCTACGCAGGAGCACAGTTAAACCCGCCGCTTGTAATATCACCACGCAGGAGCACAGTTAAACCCGCCACAAACGGCGAGTGGTTAACCCGCCACAAAGATTGGGATGGAGGCCCATGGGGGGATTCGATTACACAACCTACCAGATGTGGGGCAGGTGCTCTGCCACTGGGATGCAATCTCAATAGCCGTGTAATTCTGAATTTGCTCTTAAACAGGATGCCTGATGGGATCACTTTTCTAATTTCCACTTCTCGTTATCTGCCCGACATCTCGCTATGTGTTCGTCTTTCTCTCTTTCGATCTGCTCTCATCATTAGCTCATATGACTTGTCTCTTTCTTCATCGATGGTGTGGGTGCAAAATCTGGCTAACGCTTGATGATGGGACCGCCAGCCCTGCTGGGGCCTACGAAGACGACGGTGGGATCCGCCAGTCCTACCTGGGGCCCATATATACTATGTGGGATTTGGTAAATCCTCTCGGGTATTTACCAAAATCCTCGATATTTTCAAACATCTATAAATAGCAGACCCGACAAATAATCCGGACCAGAATTCATTATTCCAAACTCCACTTTCTGTTTTTCGAGCTCTATGAGCCTTCTAGTGATCAGACTCCAGTCAAACTTTTTCCACCCTCTGTCTACTTGTATAAGCACTCCTCGGCTTGTCGAGAGTAGCTTTACCTTTTCAGAGTTAGTGGATTCAAATGTTGCGTCTTACCGCACGGAGACGTAGGCTTCGGTTAAACTTCGTTACTCCTGTGTCAACTCTCTCTCTCTCTCTCTCTCTCTCTCTCTCTACAGTGTCTGTATGACTCCTAAGTGTGGGGGGGGATTGTACGGTCCCCCTCTAACAGTCTATGGAAGGTGTTGACTTTCGAGATGTGGCGCGTTGTAGAGCACTGGGCTGTCACGTGTTGAGCTATCACACTAACACTGTAGAGTAGGGAGAGAGAGAAAGAGAAGTTGACACTAGAGGTGGTGACAGAGTTCAGCCGAAGCCTATGTCTTCGTGCAGTAAGACGCAACCTTTGAATCCACAATAAGTAGAGCTACTATTGACAGGTCGAGAAGTGCTTATACAAGTAGACAGAGGGTGGAGCAGGCTTGGTTGGAGTCTGATCACCAGAAGGCTCGAGGAATTCTGGAAAACAGAAAGTGGAATGTGATATGGAATATTCGATTCAACCTCCAGGAATATTTGTCGGGTCTGCTATTTATAGAGGTCTGGAATATCGGGGGTTTTAGTAAATACCCGGGGGGATTTATCTGACCATATATAGTATGCGTGGCCCCCAAGCAGTGCTGCAGGTCCCATTATCATCTCTGTGGGCCCTAGGCAGGGCTGCGGGTTCCACAATCATCTTCGTGGGCCCTAAGCAGGGCTGCGGGTCCCACTGTCATCTTTGTAGGCCCAGACAAGGCTTCGGGTCCCACTGTCGTCTTCGTAGGCCCTATCCAGGGCTGCGGGTCCCACTGCCGTCTCTGTAGGCCCTAGGTAGGGTTGCAGGTCTCCTGAAGATGCAGTGGGCCCCAGGCAAGGCTGCAGGTCCCACTGTCAGGCGTTAGCTAGATTTTGCACCCACAATTACCCCCTCCCAGCTAGGCAGGTGCTCATCTTGCTGGCTAGGACTCTATGGTGCAAAACTTCTTTGTCGATGTCGGGGTGCTTAACGAGTGTTTGGAAAGAATCTATCGGCCTCCTACTAAGGGCCGACCAAAGTTCTGTTTACCGACCTGTTGTCCGGGGCTAACCGTCATGCCTGCCAACCCCATACCAAGGGCCAGCCAGGGGCATGTCTGCTAATCCGCTATCTGGGGCCGACCGTCGTGCCTGATGACCCCCTGCCAAGGGCTAGCCGGGGCGTGTTCGCCGATGCGCTATCCGGGACCGACCGTCGCGCCTACCGACCCCCTGCCAAGGGCCGGCTGAGGGCGTGTCTGTCGATCCGCTGTTTAGGGCCGACCGTCGCGCCCGCCAACCCCTTGCCCAAGAGTCGACCGGGTGCACATTTGTTGAAGCACTGTCCGGAGCCGCCCGTCGAGCTCGCCGACCCCCTGCCAAGGGCTGGCCAAGTGCTTATCTGTCGACCCACTGTCCGGGGCCGACAGTCGTGCCCGTCGACTCCCTGCCAAGGGCCGACCGGGTGCGCGTCTGCCGACCCGCTGTCCAGAGACGGCCGTTACTCCCGCCGACCCCTTGGCAAAGGTCGGCCTGGTGTGCATCTGCTGACCCGTTGTCCAGGGCCGACCGTCACGCTCGTCGACCCCCTGCCAAGGGCTGACCGGGTACGTGTTTGCCAACTCGCTCTCCAGGGCCGACCGTCGTGCCTTCCAACCGCCTACCATGGGCCAGTCGGATGCGCGTCTGCCGATCCGCTATCCAGGGCTGACTGTTATGCCCACCGACCCCCAGCCAAGGGCCGACCGAGTGTGTATGTCGACCCGCTATCCAGGGCTAACCGTCGCGCCCGCTGAGTGTTAAGTCTCCAAATAATGCATTTTATTGTTTATTTCTTACTGCATTATCGTCGCTTTCCTACGTAAAACTTTGCATATACTCGTAAAGCGCATCATTTTCTTTGCACCACTACATAATAGACTTTAATACGGACATAACGGTATATTGGTTCGCACTCATACGATACATGCATGAAAAATATGAAGCCTGATAGTCCAAGTTATTCTTTTTATCGATAATCATATTGGATCCTTACACGCGTCATTTCATGCGTGATTTTCAGGGAATTGACCCGGTACTCGACATAGTCGGATAAAGGACATCATGATAGTATGGTGGACATTCTCACGGCGAGTCAACGGAGGTTGCACAGCTCGTTTGCGGACATTTCTGAAGGACCGATGATGGATTTGATGATGAATTCGGATGATGATAAGTGGGTGACCAAGCCTTCCACGTGACCCCATTGCGCTTGAACCCATTAATAAACCAAAGTCGCTCATTCCCTACTCTTCTTACCCATCGCAACCATATATCCGTCCATCTCGGTCCGACCCGATCACATCCGTCCCTTACAATGCAATACCTGCATGCACGTTCAACATGTTCCATCAGCCATCCTTTGAAACCCAAGCCCGTGCACCGCTGCAACCCACCGTCCAATCAATCGGTCCGATCCGATCACAGCAGCCCCTCTTCTCCCCACTTAATCACAACCATCCATGGGTAATCATGCATCCGAAATCCATGCATTAAATCACGGTGTACCGAGTCCCGTCTTACTTTACTCCTTCTATTCCATCACAGCCATCCGATCCATGAGCAACATCACAGCCGCCCATCTATCCATCACCAACCCATTGATCACAGCCGTCCGGATTCCATCCAAAAGAAAAGAAAACCGAACCTAAGCCATGCATGCCACCTGATGCACGGCTGTTCTCTTTGCCCGGCGCACCCAGCACCGTCCGATCCCACCTAATGCATGCAGCCCATCACCCAACCTCTTCCTTTAAAACCGGAACCCAGCAGAGGCATGCACGTCTCACACCGAAACTCTCTCTCCTCCGGGACTCACTCTCTCTCACCGGGATCCTCTCTCTCGGATTCTCTTTCCATCTCTCTCTCTTTCCTCAACCGCCCCACCGAACATCTCTCTCTTCCTTACCATGCAGCGCCCAGCTCTCTCTTCCTACTTTCTCTCTCTAGTCCGCACGTCTCTCTCTCTCCTCCCTGTTTTCTCTCAACCGAACCCAGCCGTCCGATCCCTAGCTGTACCCGAGCCGTGCACGCCCAGCACCAAACTTCTCTCTCTCCTCCTTGATTCTCTCTCTCTAAAATCTGCCCGATCTTCTCTCTCTATTCTTTCCTTTCTCTCTCTAGTTTCCTTTTTTCTCACTCGAGCCTATCTCTATGTCCGGTCTGCGTTTTTCTCTGGACGGAAACCCTCTTCTCTATATAGGGGTGGCTGAACTTGAGTCAAAAGGGGGGGACGAACCATTAGCTACCACCACCCGGACCATAGCCATCTCCCATCATCAAGAGCCGAACCTCATCAACCCATAAATCCGAGCCACGCCGTCACCGTCATCGCACGTCGTCATCATCATCGGAAGCCGTCATCCACGCTCGTCATCTTTCTTATTTTTCGTTAATGGAGTTTAACTGCATCTATGTTTTCATGTGGAATTTTATGAACATGCAAGGCTAAACCCCTAGCTAAGGCTATGGGGGATGCCTAGTAGTTATTATGTGTTTCTTTTGATCAATAATAAAGTTTTAATGTTCTTATGATTGAATGTTATATGGATAACACTACATAATGATGTATGTTATTTTACTTGCAAATTCGTTTGATTTCGTATTGACTCCGGGCATACGTAATGCTTGTGAATCCCTGTGGCATGATGACACGAGCTTCACGAGTCTCTCGTCATATAATCTTCAATCTATATTAGTTTTTATGATAGATGCATATCTTTAGAAATCGATGCATGTGTACAAGTCTTTTTGATTGCACATCGACTCCGGGCATGTGCAATGCTTAAATACCACTGTAGCATGCATCCGAATTAATTTTCATGCTATCGTCATATATACTTATTGATCAAAAGAATGCATAATATACTACTGGGTTGAACCCGGATGCCTTATCCTCATCTCCATCGTAACCTCCTTTAATTAATTGCAATACTTAGTTCTATTTAATTTAATAACGTAGTTTCATTCTCTCGTGCTCCACTCTCAGTGGAAAACCCTGATTTGCACTCACGTTCACGCACTGTCATCACATTAGTTCCCATTAGTCCTTCAGTCCCTGTGGAATCGACCTCGGACTCACCGAGATTACTACTTCGCTACACACCCTATACTTGGGGTTAAATTGCACTTTTTAGTCCTTTAATTAGGACTACTCAAAGTTGTAGCAAGTTTTTGGCGCCGTTGCCGGGGATTGCAACGGACAAATAGGAACTCCGCATCCACGTTTTTCTTTCTTCTTTGCTTTCTTCTTTGCATTCAATAGACTGAGTACTTTTATTTCCTTCGTTTCAGGTAAAAAAAAAAAAAAAAAAACTTTGACAAAAGGAGTAAGCCGTTGATTGCGAAGGAGTACTACGTGCCTGCCCTTAAATCAAGAACTGCTTCTCCCTGGTACACTCGTTCTTTAAATTCTCTGTATTAGCTATTTCGCATCAACTTACGCTCTCGTGGGAAAGCTCGGCACATACGTCTCGGTGTAGGCGTATGTTTGTCTAGTCTGTAGTCTCATTCAAACGAAAGCGTTCGTATAGAAAGCTTTAGGGGTGCATACATTGTTTTGTGATTATACTAGGCCACCTGTTCGTTTCTAATTGTTTATTCTGAATGCTTAAATCCTAATTCAATTGAAATCATGACTAGGACTTTACGTGATTATTTGCAAAATGGCTCAACTTATTTAGACATGTATGATTCTAGTGGGTGGAATAAATCTAATGCGAATAATTATCATGTGCCTTCTGCTTATGCCTCTTATGTGAGTTTACATATGGAGACTCTTAACGATACATGTAAAGAACGCTTGCCAACTAATCAACATACTATACAATATTATCGTGAGCATTCTATGCATGATACTTATATCCCACCATATAAGAAATCCCTTGAAGATACATTGCAGTCATTTCTAAAAGATACCATACAAATTATTCAAGATCTTCGGACACCAATTGATCAATCTTATCTTGATAATGAAGAGGAAGAGATTTTGATCTCTCCACCTCAATTTAACCCCATGAATGATGAGGATAAAGGCAATGAGGAAAGCACAAGTGACATCCCCATAGAAGACAAGCTTTCTGAATTTGATTTTCTAAATCCTTTGGAAGCTTGTCCAACCAAGATTGATGACATTGATAATAACGTGAATTTTGAAGAAAACAATGTCATTCTAATTAACATTGATGATATCAATGAGGATGAGATCTCTGAGAAAAACACTGCTCTTCTAATTAATATAGATAACATAAATGAGGATGTGAATTTTGCAGAAGTTAATTTTCTCCCATGTAATATTGATGATGATATTATTATTGAAAATGCTAGATTTTCTATGTCTAAACTCAATAATGGTATTATTACTCTCCATTCTGATATTGAAGAATCAGAACCTAACTTGCAAATTCAATCAACTGAGTTAGAGGATATATATTTGGGCCAAGAAAGATGTTCTATGATGATTTCCTATGAATTGAATATGGATCTTGAAACTAAATTAATGGATAAACATGAAGAAGATATAGGATGGAATATAAATGAAATTTATATTCTCCAGTTTGAAGAGAATACAAATTCAGCTCATACACAACAATGTAATATTGCCCCTAATAGAAAGGATGTGGTGAGGGAATATAAGCAGCCATATTATATCTCTGGATATGCCTTCTTTATGCATGACTACTCTTTATTTTTTTTGAAAATTCCAAAAGATCTTATTTATAAAGATTGATCTCTATATCTGCTAGAGATCTTTTGCTTGTATATTAGTTTTGTTTTTCTTGTTATTCTATTTTCTTTCTAGTAAATGTCCTTGGAAAGCAGTAAAAATATGTGAAATCTTCTTTTCAGGTAATCTCTAACCCTTCTCCATGTTTTTCTTGCAAACTGATATATCCTTCATGTTTCTATATTTGAATCTCCATGAAATATCATTATGTGCATCATTTTTTTAAAACATTAAGGACAATGTTATATTTAGGTTGGGGGGTGGGAATCCTGACGAATTCTAATTTTGTGCATTTTTTATACTTTTCCAAATATCTATTTATTATGTTTATTTATTTTTCAAAAAAAAATAAAAAAAAAACTTTTTTTTCTTGCGTATGATTATAAAATTTGTTTATTTTTAATTTCTTGTCGACTAAATAAAAAAAAAATTATTATTTACTTTGGAAGTTTTGGAGTATAATTTTGTGTACTCTTGCTAGGACTATATGGCACTTAGTGACATAGATTATAAAATGCTTAAGTTCTAGTCGGAAAGTGTTGACGTTGAGCTCCCTTTATTAATTCTTTCTTATGGAGTATCAGGTTAATTGTACTTTGAAAACTTCACTACACATCTGGCTTGCACCTTTGGAGTCTAGGTTTGATAGGTTGTTGTTGATCTGATAATACTTAGAGGCCTGATGAACCACGACTGTCTTGTTCACTTAGTTTGCTCTATGGAGAGATAGGGTGAAAAAAAAAAGGCAACTAGTGGATTAGACCAGGTACAGCGAAAAGGGCTACCTATTACAAGGTCTAGGGTTGAGTTATGTAAAAGTCCTAACTTACATGCAACTATATTAGTGAAGCATGATGTATAGGGTTATGAGAATGATCCTATATACACATAGTGAATCTAATGTAGAAGCAACATGGGGATGGCTACCTGACTTATGAGAGCGTTGGCAGCGTGTCATGGGCACAGAGTGCAGCTACCATGGTGTAAATTAGGAAGGGATGCATAATTAGATCCTTAAAAAAAGGAGACCTATAAAAAAAAAAAAAAAAAAAAAAGAAAAAGAAAAGGAAGATAATATGAAAGCCGTCGCTGTAAAAACACGAGTAAACATGGAATATCACATATAAAGCCCTGGTGGTATTAAAGTGAACATCTACACCTCTCGTAAACCTGGACAGACAACGGGGTTTTGAATCAGTGTTTAAGGTCGTTCGACTGTTCTTGGTGCTTATTAGTATTGATGCATCCTTGAAAACCAAAGCTCTAGTCGTGTTAAGTCCAGATATCACCGAGCACTCGAGTACAAGCAGTTTGATATTTCCTACCGGAGGGTTAATAACCGGACCTCAATTGATGACTCGGTAAACTAGAAATTAGCTAATATTAATTTATAAGCTTTGTGCCGTAGAATCTCTAGTCTTGAGTATTTTAAATTATTCATCAAAACTTTCCATTAAAAAAATATATATATATTGCTTTATGTTGTTTTACCATTTAATAAAAAAAAAAAAAACCTTTTGGGGATAGAAATCATGCATTATTATCGACAATCTCTGCATTGAACTCTCGCTTATTTTGCTCAAGGACTAGCAAAAAGCTGGTTGAGGGGTGTGTTAAGTCTCCAAATAATGCATTTTATTGTTTATTTCTTACTGCATTATCGTCGCTTTCCTACGTAAAACTTTGCATATACTCGTAAAGCGCATCATTTTCTTTGCACCACTACATAATAGACTTTAATACGGACATAACGGTATATTGGTTCGCACTCATACGATACATGCATGAAAAATATGAAACCTGATAGTCCAAGTTATTCTTTTTATCGATAATCATATTGGATCCTTACACGCGTCATTTCATGTGTGATTTTCAGGGAATTGACCCGGTACTCGACATAGTCGGATAAAGGACATCATGATAGTATGGTGGACATTCTCACGGCGAGTCAACGGAGGTTGCACAGCTCGTTTGTGGACATTTCTGAAGGACCGATGATGGATTTGATGATGAATTCGGATGATGATAAGTGGGTGACCAAGCCTTCCACGTGACCCCATTGCGCTTGAACCCATTAATAAACCAAAGTCGCTCATTCCCTACTCTTCTTACCCATCGCAACCATATATCCGTCCATCTCGGTCCGACCCGATCACATCCGTCCCTTACAATGCAATACCCATGCACGTTCAACATGTTCCATCAGCCATCCTTTGAAACCCAAGCCCGTGCACCGCTGCAACCCACCGTCCAATCAATCGGTCCGACCCGATCACAGCAGCCCCTCTTCTCCCCACTTAATCACAACCATCCATGGGTAATCATGCATCCGAAATCCATGCATTAAATCACGGTGTACCGAGTCCCGTCTTACTTTACTCCTTCTATTCCATCACAGCCATCCGATCCATGAGCAACATCACAGCCGCCCATCTATCCATCACCAACCCATTGATCACAGCCGTCCGGATTCCATCCAAAAGAAAAGAAAACCGAACCTAAGCCATGCATGCCACCTGATGCACGGCTGTTCTCTTTGCCCGGCGCACCCAGCACCGTCCGATCCCACCTAATGCATGCAGCCCATCACCCAACCTCTTCCTTTAAAACCGGAACCCAGCAGAGGCATGCACGTCTCACACCGAAACTCTCTCTCCTCCGGGATTCACTCTCTCTCACCGGGATCTTCTCTCTCGGATTCTCTTTCCATCTCTCTCTCTTTCCTCAACCGCCCCACCGAACATCTCTCTCTTCCTTACCATGCAGCGCCCAACTCTCTCTCTTCCTACTTTCTCTCTCTAGTCCGCACGTCTCTCTCTCTCCTCCCTGTTTTCTCTCAACCGAACCCAGCCGTCCGATCCCTAGCTGTACCCGAGCCGTGCACGCCCAGCACCAAACTTCTCTCTCTCCTCCTTGATTCTCTCTCTCTAAAATCTGCCCGATCTTCTCTCTCTATTCTTTCCTTTCTCTCTCTAGTTTCCTTTTTTCTCTCTCGAGCCTATCTCTATGTCCGGTCTGCGTTTTTCTCTGGACGGAAACCCTCTTCTCTATATAGGGGTGGCTGAACTTGAGTCAAAAGGGGGGGGACGAACCATTAGCTACGACCACCCGGACCATAGCCATCTCCCATCATCAAGAGCCGAACCTCATCAACCCATAAATCCGAGCCACGCCGTCACCGTCATCGCACGTCGTCATCATCATCGGAAGCCGTCATCCACGCTCGTCATCTTTCTTATTTTTCGTTAATGGAGTTTAACTGCATCTATGTTTTCATGTGGAATTTTATGAACATGCAAGGCTAAACCCCTAGCTAAGGCTATGGGGGATGCCTAGTAGTTATTATGTGTTTCTTTTGATCAATAATAAAGTTTTAATGTTCTTATGATTGAATGTTATATGGATGACACTACATAATGATGTATGTTATTTTACTTGCAAATTCGTTTGATTTCGTATTGACTCCGGGCAT
Organism: Chamaelirium japonicum; assembly: GCA_947650365.1. Taxonomy (NCBI): domain Eukaryota; kingdom Viridiplantae; phylum Streptophyta; class Magnoliopsida; order Liliales; family Melanthiaceae; genus Chamaelirium; species Chamaelirium japonicum. Next base: position 10,596,521 of record OX393553.1, on the reverse strand, counting down.
ACGTAATGCTTGTGAATCCCTGTGGCATGATGACACGAGCTTCACGAGTCTCTCGTCATATAATCTTCAATCTATATTAGTTTTTATGATAGATGCATATCTTTAGAAATCGATGCATGTGTACAAGTCTTTTTGATTGCACATCGACTCCGGGCATGTGCAATGCTTAAAGACCACTGTAGCATGCATCCGAATTAATTTTCATGCTATCGTCATATATACTTATTGATCAAAAGAATGCATAATATACTACTGGGTTGAACCCGGATGCCTTAGCCTCATCTCCATCGTAACCTCCTTTAATTAATTGCAATACTTAGTTCTATTTAATTTAATAACGTAGTTTCATTCTCTCGTGCTCCACTCTCAGTGGAAAACCCTGATTTGCACTCACGTTCACGCACTGTCATCACATTAGTTCCCATTAGTCCTTCAGTCCCTATGGAATCGACCTCGGACTCACCGAGATTACTACTTCGCTACACACCCTATACTTTGGGTTAAATTGCACTTTTTAGTCCTTTAATTAGGACTACTCAAAGTTGTAGCACTGAGCTCCTGCAAAAGCTGGTCAGGTGTGCGTCTGTCGACCCACTGTCCGGGACTGACCGTCGCGCCTACCCACCCTCTGCCAAGGGCCGGCCAGGTGCGCGTCTACCGACCCGCTGTCCGGGGCCGACCGTTGTGTCCGCCGACCCCTTACCAAGGGCCGGGGCGTGTCTGCCATCACGCGAGGGCCGGTCAGTCACCAGGTGTCACTATCGGCCAACTGCAGTGTAGGCCTGACCGATCGCCAGAGAGGCTCCGTCGTCAGGGGTGGCCAGTCGGGGTCGGTCGGTCGGTTGGTGCCCTGGTCAGTCGGGGTCGGCCGATTGATCTATGCCTTTGTCGGCCAGGGTTGGCCGACACTCCTGTGCTCGTGTTGACCGGGGTTGGACGACACTCCAGTGCCCGTGTCGGTCAAGGTCGGCCGATATTACTGACCTACTGCAGGAATCGCGGTCGGTTCCCAAGCACACTTTGACGATCGACCGCAGGCTAGTCTTGACTGACCACCACGATAGTCGGTCGGTTAGGTGCAACCGACTGGGCCTATGGGTTGGTCGGTCTGGGTTAGCCGACCGGGCCTATGGGTCGGTCAGTCAGGGGCAACCGAACGGGTCTGTTTGAGGTGCTCGGTCAGTCGGTTGAGGGCCTGGTTGGTCGATGGGGAGCTCGGTCAGTCGAGGGGGGAATGATGTTTTAGCTCGAAATTTGCCAAGGGCTAGGCCTTGGGTTCGTTGAGTGTAGAAGGCGTTTGAACGCTTGAGACTCTGTCTGCAAGCGCTAGAGCCATCTCTCTGGACTTGTTGAGCGCCGAGGAGAAGACTAGGGCTGTGCAAAAATCGACCCAAATCACCTAACCGAACCAAAACCGATCAAAGTTTAACCGAAATAACAGAACCGAACATCAAACCGAATCGAAAACGAACCAAATCGACTAAACTGATTAAATCGGTTTCGGTTTCGGGTCCCGGCTATGGAACACCGAACCGAAACCGAAAAAACCGACCTGACTCGGATCTAGGGTTTCCACTTTCCACCACCGAAAGCCGAGGTATGCTTGATCTCTTTTCTCTCATGTTCTATTATTGGATGTGGTTTGATGTTATTATGCTCATGTACTTTTCCTTTCCACATTGTGCAAGTTTGGATTGGTTGTGAGTTTTTGTAGTGATGGAATCTAAGCAAATCAGTTTGAATTTTTATATTTTCACATGCTGTCTTCTCTCATTTTTAGTTTGGATGTTGTCTTCTATCATATTTGGTTTGTATGGTTCATCTGGAGGGAGGATTGTTTGGAGGATTATATTTTGTTCATGATATTATGGAACAAATGAAGTAATCCACTTTTTGGTGAAAATGTGGGCAGAATGAAAGGAGTGACTACTAGTTTCCACCACCATTTATTTGTGCTATAATTTTTTTATATACATGTTCTAGCATACCTCATATCAACCGAAACAGAACCAAAAACCGATCACACCGAACCGACAAAACCGACCATTTTGGTTCAGTTTTGATTTTTCAAAAACCGAAAAAAAATAAAACCGAGAAAACTGACACCGAAATCGACCGACAAAACTGACGCTCACCCCTAGCGGAGACCGTCTCAGACTTTGTCTGCAAGCGCAGGGGTTGTCTCTCCGGGTGCGTTGAGCGCCGAGGCGATGCGGAGCTCCTCGGACTTTGTTTGCGAGCACCGGAGATGTCTCTCGAGGCAAGTTGGGTGCCAAGGCGAAGCACCTTGAACTTTGTCTGTGAGCGCCAGAGTTCTCTCCAGGCTTGTTAAGCACCGAGGTGGTGCGGAGCACCTCGGACTTTGTCTGCGAGCGCCGAACTTGTCTCTTTGGGTGCCTTGAGCGTCGAGGCGGAGGTCGCCTCAGACTTTGTTTGTGAGTCCTGGAGCTGTCTCTTCGGGCGTGTTGAGCATCGAGGTGAGCGCGTTGAGCTCCGAGGCGAAGGCCGCCTTGGACTTTGTCTGCAAGTGCCAGAGCTGTCTCTTCGAACACGTTGAGTGCCGAGGAGGAGCACCTCGGACTTTGTCTGCGAGCGCTGGAGCTGTCTCTTTGGGAGCGTTGAGCGTCGAGGCAGAGGTCGCCTCTGACTTTGTTTGCGAGCACCGGAGTTGTCTTTCCGGGTGCATTGAGTGTCGAGGCGGGCACGTTGAACACCGAGGCGGAGGTCACCTCGGACTTTGTCTGCGAGCATCGAAGCTGTCTCTTCGGGCGCGTTGAGCGTCAAGGCAGTGCGGAGCACCTTGGACTTTGTCTGCGAGCACCGGAGCTGTCTCTCCGGGCGTGTTGGGCGCCGAGGCGGGTGCGTTGAGCGTCGAAGCGAAGCACCTCGGACTTTGTCTACGAGCGCCGGAGCTGTCTCTTCAGACGCATTAAGCACCGAGGCAGAGGTCGCCTCGGACTTTGTCTGTAAGCATCAGAGCTGTCTCTCCGGCCGCGTTGAGTGCTGAAGCGGAGGTCGTCTTGGAATTTGTCTTCGGAAACGACTTCCTCCTTCTGCTAAACCCCTAGGCATTGGTCTATATCCCTGGATCGCTAGCTCCCTCGCTGAAGTGCCACTACAGCCCAAAATAGATCTCCCTCTGAGCTGAGACTATCCCCTCGCCTGATCCTTCGACGACAAGCCCGCAGATGCAATGGTCGGCTCTTAACAGGGGGTCGGTAGATTCTTTCCAAACACTCATCAAGCCACATCAACATCGACAAACCAGTTTTGCATCATAGAGTCTCAGTCAGCTAGCTTAGCACCTGCCTAGTTGGGAGGGGGTAACTGTGGGTGCAAAATTTGGCTAACGCCTGACGGTGGGACCCGTCAGCCCTGCTTGGGGCCCGCGAAGATGACGGTGGGACCCGTCAGTCCTGCCTGGGGCCCACGAAGATGACGGTGGGACCTGCTAGCCCTGCTTGGGACCCACACATACTATTTGGGGTCTGGTAAATCCCCCCGGGTATTTATCAAAACCCTAAATATACCCAAACCTCTATAAATAGCAGATCCGACAAATAATTCGGACCAGAATTTTTTATTCCAATCTTCACTTTTTGTTTTTCAGAGTTCTGAGCCTTCTGGTGATAAGACTCCATGCAAGCCTCCTCTACCCTGTGTCTACTTGTATAAGCACTTGTCGATCTGTCGAGAGTAGCTTTTCCTTTTCAGAGTTAGTGGATTCAAAGGTTGTGTCTTACCGAACGGAGACATAGACTTCAGCCGAACTTCATTACCATATCTTATGTTAACTCTCTCTCTCTGTCTCTCTCTCTCTCTCTACTCTACAGTGACTGTGTGACGGCTAAGTATGCGACAGCTCAGCATCCCACAGTGCACCACATCTCGAATATCAACGCCTTTAATCGATTGTTGGAGGGGGACTATACGACGGTCGTAATCTCCCCCAACAAACATCCCTTATGACGAAAAGGGCGGAAACCAGGAGCAGTTTGGGTAGATGGACCACATGTTGGAATGATAATTCATGGGTAATGCACTGGCTTCAGACACCTAGGAGGCATGGCCCTCATTCCACTGCCTTCACTATGGGTCCTGCTCCTTGGCCACTAGAATGTCTTTGAGATTCGTGCTGGCTGTTTGATGCACGCTCTATTGCAGTCTTGGCTACATTAAATCGTACGATGGCTTCAAAGAACAGCAGCGTGGTGATCAGCCCAGTAAAAGTAAAGCTTCTTAGGGGTGGCAATGGGTCGGGTCGGGTCGGGTTCATGTCGGGTCGGGTTTCGGGTTGTGTCCAAAACCCCTAGACCCGGACCCAACCAGTTTAACTAATCATGTCTAGATCCTAAACTAGTACCTGACCCGTTTATAAACGGGTAGACCCAATAAGACCCGTTTACCCCACGAGTTTATTCAGTTGACCCGATCCGACTCGACCCGACCTAACCCGATAGACCCGCTAATACTATATACTACAGTATCGGATTGTGGGTAGACCCGACCCGACACGACCCGTTGAATATTAAACGGGTCTTCCCGGGTCTGCCGTGTCCAGACCCTAAAACCGGACCCGATCCGTTTATTAAACGGATCTATCGTATCGACCCGTTTACGACCCGAACCCGTTTAACCCTGACCCAGACCCGCTAACTTCGTGTCGGGTCCGAAATTGCCAGCCCTACTTCTGTATCAAATGGATCTCTGTTCGTATCTGTAGTCTCAGGTTCCATGCCGACGTACAGAGAGGTGTTTGATGGTGGATCCTGATCGGGTCTAAACTTGTTTGGGTCCCACCCTTTTAACCCGATTTGACCCAGTTCGAAACCGGCTCGTGTCACGTGTTAGGCCTCGGTTTTGATTCGGGTTCATTCGTTTCATTTTGACCCCTTTCCAGTTTCACGTCCAAGTTCAACATTCCATGCCGCATGAGCTTGGCGAGATGATCAGATTAGGTATCGTAATCTAAACGGGGCCGTCGAGATAACTTTAGAGAGAGAGGGAGATTTTTAGAGAGAGAGAGAGAGAGAGGGTCTATGTCTATCCATCCTTGGACCTTGCCCCTAGGGGTGGCAATGGGTCGGGTTGTGTCGGGTTCGTGTCGTGTCTAGTCGGGTTCGTGTCCAAAACCCCCAGACCCGGACCCGACCCATTTAACTAATTACCCTAAACCTGTACCCGACCCGCTAATAAACGGGTAAACCTGATAAGACCCGTTTATCACCCGGGACTATTCAGTTGACCCGATCCGACCCAATCAGACTCGACCCGACCTGACCCGAAAGACCAGCTGGTATTATATATTACTAGTAATGTCCGTGTCTGTCGGCACGCAAAAGATTTCAAAGGCAGGGGCAATATTTTGAGGGAAAGAAAAATATTTTGAGGGTGATAACATTTCGTGAGCAGTGACAATATTTTTAGAAAAGTGACAATATTTCGTGGGGACAATATTTTGAGGGAAAGAACAATATTCTGAGGGTGATATTAACATTTCGTGAGCGGTGACAATATTTTGAGAAAAGTGACAATATTTCGTGGTCGCCTTCTACATCTTTGGAAATGTAACGGCCGCCTTCGGCGGCAACACACCTATAGCGACGAAAATACACTCGTGGCTGTGTGTAAAATATAATCGAACGGCTCTTTATTTGGACTTATAGCCTCGCTTAGCATTCGGAGCAAAACACCCAACATCAAAAATATGGCACGTGATAAGTTAAAGCCAAAACTCAATCACAACGGTCCGTTACACCCAACTTATCGATTAGTCGCACTCAGCCCAAATTACATCTATAATATTGTTGTGATTCAGTTTCGGCTTCAAACACAACTATATGTTGTACTAAACTCGTTCAGTGAATCGCACTTCGTCCGAAATGACATGCAAAAAGAACAGAGGGTAGTTTCAAGTTTACTAATAAAGGCAAGAACCTTAGGCTAAATGAAATTTTAGGGGGCCTGTTCATGTGATGGATCTGTTATTAGGGACCTCTCACATATTAATTTTCGGGTACAGGTATGGGCACCTTAATACCCGATCCAAACTCGACTCGAACCTTTCGGGTATAAAAACTCTACCCGATTAACTTTCGGGTATAGGTATGGGCACCTTAATACCCAATCCAAACCCAACTCAATACCCGACCCAAACACCGGTGGCCAGCGACTACAGCTATGGCCAGTGGCGTCGAGAGGACGATTAAAGATGTGGCTGGTGAGTGGGCGAGAGAAGTGGGCCACCTTTGGTGGTCAAACTGTCGGAGACAGTGGCGTCGGACCTCGATGGCGTAGCCGACCCCGGCTTGGGTGGCGAGGTACTTGGCGAGGAGGCTGGCGTCGTTAATGTTTCGCTGGATCTCGATGGCGTAGCGGACTCCGACCTGGGCGGCGAGGTACTTGGCAAGGAGGCGGGCATCGTTGACACTTCGAGTGCAGACTGTCACGGGTGGCAAAATAAGTTAAAAAAAAGTCTGATAGAGTGGAAGGGGACCGGTGGCATCGGGAGGTCGACTACAGTTGTGATCGGCCTAATGGCGTCGAAAGGACAACTCCAGCTGTGACCACGCCGGTGACGAACCCCGCCGGCAACGCAGAGAGAGAGAGAGAGACTTCAGTAATGGAGAGGGCGCTCTAGCTAGGACTTCAGCCCGAGAGAAGGAGAGGGCCGAAGATGCTAAAGGTCGGAAGGGGCTAAGGGTCGGCCGGAGATGCTGTAGATTTGGTGGAACCCATCGTCGGAGAGGGGAAGGAAGCAGTCTGACTGTGGGAGCAGCGCGCTCCTCCCTCCTCAATCCGCCCAATCTCCCGACCTCCCCTCGTCTCCGTCTCCGGCGACCGACCCCCAACCCGACGACCCCCTCCCCCCGGGCTGCAACAAAAAAAAAAAAGATAGAGAGGTGAGAGAAAGAAAAGCAAAAAGAAAAAGAGAGTGAGAGAGTGAAAGAGTGGGTGAGAGAAGAAAGAGAACAAAGAGAAAGAGAGAGAACAGAGAGTTCAAGAGAGAGAAAAGAGAGAGAGAGAGAGAGAGAGAGAGAGAGAGAGAGAGAGAGAGAGAGAGCAGAGAGAGTTAAGAGAGAGAGGGGGCCTGCGCCCCACCCAGTCGCCGCCGCAACCATCAAGCCCGGCCGCCCCTCCGCTCCGCTCCGCGCCCGCCGTTGCCGTCGCTACCGTCGAGCCCGCACCCAAGCCCCGCTCCGCGCCCGCCGCTGCCGCCGGTGCCGTTGATCCCGAACCCGAGCTCCGCGCCCGACCCCTCCACTCTCACCGGCAGCTCTGTTGATCACGACCCTGCAACAGAGATCTAAAACAGAGCATTGAGAGAGAGAGAGAGAGATAGATAGAGAGAGAGAAAGAGAAAGAGAGAGGGGGGGGGCGCATAGGGTGGGGTGTACAGGGGGGGCGAACACATAGAGAGATCGGGAGAGAGAGATTTCCGAGATAGAGGGGACCTCCCCTCGTCTCCGTCTCCGGCGACCGACCCCCAACCCGACGACCCCCTCCCCCCCGGGCTGCAACAAAAAAAAAAGATAGAGAGGTGAGAGAAAGAAAAGCAAAAAGAAAAAGAGAGAGAGAGAGAGTGAAAGAGTGGGTGAGAGAAGAAAGAGAACAAAGAGAAAGAGAGAGAACAGAGAGTTCGAGAGAGAGAAAAGAGAGAGAGAGAGAGAGAGAGAGAGAGAGAGAAAGAGAGAAAGAGAGAGAGAGAGAGAGAAAGAGAGCAGAGAGAGTTAAGAGAGAGAGGGGGCCTGCGCCCCACCCAGTCGCCGCCGCAGCCATCAAGCCCGGCCGCCCCTCCGCTCCGCTCCTCGCCCGCCGTTGCCGCCGCTACCGTCGAGCCCGCACCCGAGCCCCGCTCCGCGCCCGACGCTGCCGCCGGTGCCGTCGATCCCGAACCCAAGCTCCGCGCCCGACCCCTCCACTCTCACCGGCAGCTCTGTTGATCACGACCCTGTAACAGAGATCTAAAACAGAGCATTGAGAGGGAGAGAGATAGATAGAGAGAGAGAAAGAGAAAGAGAGAGAGAGGGGGGGGGGCGCATAGGGTGGGGTGTACAGGGGGGGCGAACACATAGAGAGATCGGGAGAGAGAGATTTTCGAGATAGAGGGGATGCGTAGGGGAGAGAGAGAGAGAAAGAGAACGGGGCGGGGGCACAGTGTGTGTGTGTGTGTGTGAGAGAGAGAGACGTGGGGCGCACAGGCGTGTGTGTGTGTGAGAGAGAGAGAGAGAGAGAGAGAGAGAGAGAGAGAGAGAGAGAGAGGGAGGGAGGGGGGGAGGCGCACAAGGGGACGAAGAGAGAGAGAGAGAGAGAGAGAGGGGGGGGGGGAGAGATCGGGAAAGAGAGATTTTCGGGGCGCAGGGGGAGAGAGAGAGAGAGAGAAAACGGGGGGAGAGAGAGACGGGGGAATAGGCTGTGCAATTATGGGGGGGTGGGGACCATGTACAGGTGGCAGCATCATTTTAACATTAAAACCCATAAATAATTTATATTATTTAATTTTTACAATTTAGTCCTTGTATTCTTTTGTTTCTTTTCTTCTTCAATCCCACCCCTCCATCTTAACTTATTTGAATCATAACCATTCTTTTTCTCTCTCCTAAGATGAATCACACTCATCCTAACCCTCCTTTAAATCTCAGCCCCTCTTACCTCCTTCCCAACTACAGATCATGATCGCTCTTTGTACCCCCCACAAAACCGTAGCTTATTATATAGATAGTAGCGGATTGCGGGTAGACCCGACCCGAACCGACCAGACCCGATCCGACACGACCCGTTGAATACTAAACGGGTCTTCCCGGGTCTACCGTGTCCAGACCCCAAACCCGGACCCGACCCGTTAATGACCCGAACCCGTTTAGCCCTGACCCAGACCCGCTAACGTCGTGTCGGGTCGTTTCGGGTCTGCCGTGTCGGGTCCGAAATTGCCAGCCCTACTTGCCCCTGATCGATTTTTAGAGAGAGACTTTAGAGAGAGAGGGAGAGGGAGAGGGAGAGGGAGAGAGAGAGAGAGAGAGAGAGACTTTAGAGAGAGAGAGGGTCTATCCATCCTTGCCCCTCATCTCTTCTTTCCTTCCTTCAAGATCTCGATGGAGGGGGCTCAAGCGACGGCGGGAGGTCAAGGCTCCACATATGCGGCAGTGGTTATCGGAGGGACTTTTGACAGACTGCACCAAGGCCACCATCTCTTCCTCAAGGTTCTCTCTCTCTCTCTCTCTCTCTCTCTCTCTCTCTCTCTCTCTCTCTCTCTTGTTTCCTTCTTCTATGGGCGATTGATTATCATTGGCGCAGGCAGCCGCAGAATTGGCGAGAGAGCGCATAGTAGTGGGGGTCTGTGATGGAGCCATGTTGGCCAACAAACAGGTTCTTCTTCCTCTTCAGATGCCCCTCTTTGATACAGATTTTGCCTGTTATGTTGTAGCTCTTCTTCATCATAATTATATCATTACCATCTTTATGGATCATTATTAGAACAAAGAAAGAAGAGGGGAAGGGGCAATTCATTTCATGGGATGTTTACTGAAGCCCTTTTATTAGATTTATTCTTTCGACCTGTGCCATCCATCCTCCTCAAAGTATTTAGCCAATTGATCCATGAACTCTTGAACTTGTAAACCCATCCAATTCACAAATTGATAAAAATCAAATTTTATTTTTGAAGCTACGTAACCACGGTACGCTTTCAGGGCTTGTTTGGTTGTCGTGTTTCTGCCCGTGTTTTTCGAAACACGTGCAAACAGATTAGAGTTGTTTGATTAATGGGGTGTGACGTGTGTAAACAAATGCACGCCATGCCAAATTTGTATAGATTTTACACGTAAAGCCGTGCAAATAAAGCTCACCTAGGGGTCGTTTGGTTGCCGTGCAAACAATGTGTGTGTACGTCTGCTTGCACATGTGACATGTGCAATTAAGATTTCAAGTGTTTTGTTGAAATTTTATTTGCACGGTTTTATATGCAAAAGCTGTACAAATTAAGCAAGTGTGCATTTACACACATCACACCCATGGGCGGATCTGGTAGTTGGCTTGGCCAGGCTATAGCCCGGCCGAGTTTTGAGAAAAACTAGCCAATATTATTAAGCACATGTCTCAGCCCGCCTCAACCAAGACCTCAGCCTGCATCAATCCAGCGAGGTCCTTTGGCCCTCGCGACATGTACGTGAATCACTATCGCCTCTAAGTCCTCACGAAACGTGAATCGCCGCCAAAAGCACTTAACCCCCCTATAATTTACTTTGTTCCAAAACGCTCCCTAAAGTTTGAAATTTTAGCACAATACTCCTTTTGTAATTAACCTATTTTTTATATTAATATAATTTATAGTACCGTCGATGTTCGCTTAAAATTTTTTTCTCAGAATTTCTTTATAAAGTAAATGTTTTATTGTAAAAAAAAAATTAGTTTAGTTTCAGCCCAGTCCAAAAAAAATTTCTGGCTACGCCCCTGATCACACCCCATTAACCAAACAACCATAAACTGTTTGCACATGAAAACACAGGAACCAAATGACCCCCTAGGGTCCGTTCTTTTGGCAGGACATAAATGAGATGCGAAACCCGTTTTCTTGAGGCATTCATGGGCAAGAACAATGATGTCTCGGGAAATTAAATGTCACATGTTCTTTTACTGGTGGGCAAATCATAATATTATGTATATCAAACATATCGCTCAGGCAAATAATGTCTAGCCCTTGGCGGGCAATCAATGTCTGACCAATTTTGCTAGGACTAATGTGTCACCAAACTATAAAAAAAGGAATATTGTGAATCCATTTACTCACGACATTAGACAAAAGTACATGGCGCAAATGGAGATTACCCGGATAAATCAATGTCCAACCTATTAACCTCGTCAAAAGAACAGACCCCTTAACACGTGAAACTTTAATTGCACAGATCACATGTGCAAACAGATGCACACACAGCTTTTGCACACCATCCAACGTGCCCTTAATCCGTCAAGCTACAACACCGCATGGGAACTGATTTGCTCGTGCATCTTTTCTTTGATAATCAATCACACTTTTTCCAACTTAGCCCCTTTATGTTGGAGTTAGACATGTAGTGTAATGTTTTCATGTGCTCATTTATCATTTCCTAAACTTCCATATATGGTCTGGTCCTGATTTCACACATCTCATTGAGGAGAAGAGTCTCGTCTTCAAGTTATCAACTTTGGTTGGATTTTCCATGCAGTAGATAGAACAGAGTCAGGTCAAGCATTTGAGAGAAATTCTTAATCCTATATAAAAAGTTTTTATGTGTCATATCTTAATTTCATTTTCCTGCAGTATGCTCACCTAATAGAACCCATCGAGAAGAGGATGCAAGGCGTAAAAGACTACATCAAGGTACTTAATTATTCGAGTTGATAACCCTGCTGGCCGAGCCGATGAAGAGAGCATTTCATTTTGTTTCAAGAAGCTTAAAATGGGTGATGATCACAAAATCTTTTGGTTCACTTCTAATTCCGTTTTCGTAGATATGGACACAATTATGAAAGACTACATTCAGACAAAGTCATAACATCTCTTGCTTGAGAGGTGGTATGAAAGAATTTTGGAACATATGCTCCCATGTCTGAAATTATAGTTAGTTTCCTGTATTTTTTTTTTTTTTGCAGTCTATCAAGCCGGAGCTGATGGTGTCGGTCAAGCCCATCACAGATCCATACGGTCCATCAATCGTCGACAAAACTCTGGAGGCGATTGTCGTCAGGTTTTCCTTTTGCACTCTGTCTTTCTGATTTGGGTTGCTTAATAATTTGATAGACTCTAGAATCAACTGGACTTAGTTTTGAAGAAACCATGCATGACCCCTTTCCTTTGATGGTTCAACAGCAAGGAGACTTTACCAGGTGGGATGGCAGTCAACAGGAGAAGAGCTGAGAGAAGCTTGTCCCAGTTACAGGTCAGAAATTAATGTGTGACTGATTGACATGTAATTAATGTCCACCTTCAATCTTGTGCTTTTTTTTTCCCCTGGAGAAATGGATACCTTTTTTTCTTGGATAAATTACACTTTACCACCCCAAAGTTTCTGCCATAATCACTTAACCCCCCTCTGAATTTTTTTTTTTTTTTGTGTTCCAAATCAGTCCCTATAGTTTTAAATGTGAGCACAATACCCCCTTATGTGAACACTACTAAATTTCCTCTTTTGGTCATTTCTATCTAATCAAAATTGAATTAGAGGGGGCAAAATGTAGTTTATTTACTATAGGGCGTAAGTGATTTTGGACTAAACATCAGGGGGGTAAAGTGTAATTTCCCCTTTTTTTTCTTTTATCTTTTATTCAAGCTTACAAAAGATTGATGGGTTATACACGATGACGATGCAGATTGAAGTCGTAGACCTCCTCCCCGAGGAATCGACGGGGAATAAGATTAGTTCTACTGCGCTAAGGAAAGTCGAGGCTGAGGAGGCCATTAAAAAGCAGCAGCAACAACAACAGCAGTAGATCCACTTAGAGTGCTCGACTTAAAACTCGTTCAACTCCACCCAAAATCCTGCGAATTTACGAAATGGAAACTGTTTCTCTGGTGGGTGAACTAATTTGCAATTCATGGGGAATTTTATGATGGATAGTAATTTTTATTTCTTGTATCAGTTGATGATGTGTATGTGTTTGTTATGGAATGTGTCCGAGCCACGGAGTGTAATTAGGGGTGGGACTTGGGCGGGTCTGACCCTAACCCGATCTGCCCAACCCGAACAATGGACAAATATGAGCAAAGTTGGTAAAAAACTTGGACAGGTTGACAGGTTTGGACAAAAAAATATCAATCCAATTTTAATTTGGATGGGTTTGGACATCATCTTTTTCAACCCGAAGAGTCCAAGGAACCCGAGTTGGTGAGTACAGTCGCATATATGCTTGTAGGGCTGCTGTTGTTGATCCATCATCTAATCCATTCGATGGATATTTGAGAGAGAGAGAGAGATAGAGAGAGAGAGAGTGGTATTGGCTGATTTTAGTTTTTATAGTGGTGGCATTTGTTGGTTAATAGATTTTTTTTTTCTTGTTTTGGTTTTAAGAGATCAAGTATTTCTAATTATTGTAATCAAATTATAAACCCGACCAACCAGCCCATTTTTTGGCAAATTGCGCAACCCGAGCAATCTGACTTGGGCAAGCACGTGTTGAGTTTCCATAGGTTCCCAGGTTCCACGGACAAAAAGGATTAAGGTGCGTGTAGGACCGATTGGGCATGGCTGCCTTTCAACCCTAAGCGTAAATGAGCGTTTTATTGAGAATCTGTGGTTTATATGAACTTTGATTTGGCTCCTTCGGTTTTTGTTGTAATTTGATTTCCACCTCTAGCTAGGGTACCCTCGGCTAGGTTTTGGGCTGCCAATGGGTTCGGGCCAGACCAAGGCCCATTAGGCCGAGCGCAATTTAGGCCCAGTTTGGGTGGACTTAGCTTGGGGTTTGGGCTAGCTAGAATATACAAGCCAGTCTTTTCTTTTGGGTTGGGAATGGGCAGCCGTTAAAACAGCCCAAAGCCCGAGCTGTTTTATTTTTATTATTTAAAACAATAAATATAAAATTTCACATATCTACATTACAAATATTAAAGCCTTGACTTAATATATCTTTTTGATTCCAGTCATAATCAATGCTATTTTCGATTTTTGTTGTGTGATCAAGGGAAAAATAAGATTTTCGCACGTACCAGTTCGGACTTAATTTTAGCCGGGCTTGGGCTTGGGCTTCATAAAAAGGTTTTAATCCTGGTTTGGGCTTTGGCTTTGTAAAAAGATTTTAGGCCAGGTTTGGTCACACACCCACAAGTTTGAGCCGGGCCCGGGCTTAGGGTGCTCCGACCGAATACAGCTCATTTAAAGACCTAGCTAGGGTTAATGTGTGAGAGACCCCTGACAATAGATCCATTCCGTGAACAGGACACCTTAGACTTTTATTTAGCCTAAGGTACCTGCTTTTTTTAATAAATCCAAAACTATCCCCAGTTTCTTCTCCTCTCCCAAGCAACTCCAACGACGGCATTCAGTTCGGTGGAGGATCCTAGGTCTAGGGTTCTTCCCATGGCCTGTAGATCTTAGGGTTCAGGTTAGATTTAGATTCGGTTCGGCAGTAGCGACAAGCGGCATCATCGTTGGGTGGTTCGGTGGCAGCGAACAGTTCAATTATCAGTGGTTCACTGGCATAAAAATTTAAATTGTTATGAAGGACAATTTCATGCTTGGCTCACTATGCCCCCCCCCCCCCCCCCCCCCCCCTTTGTATTATTATTTAGGGCAAATTACACTTTTGCTCCCCTGAAGTTTTGCTCAAATACACTTAACCCCCTCATAGTTTATTTTGTTCCAAACCACTCCCTGAAGTTTCAAATGTTAGCACAATACCCCCTTTTGTCAACTACTTGATTTCCTCAGTTGGTAATTTTTATCTTATAAAAACTGAATTGAAGGGGGACAAAATGTAGTTTAAAAACTATAGCGTGTTAAAAAGTGTTTTGAGCTAAACTTCAGGGGGGTAAAGTGTAATTTACCCTATTATTTATGACATCCATACAACACTGCATAAAACAAAACAGAATATAGATTTTACCCCTCCCCCCCACCCCCCCCACCCCCCCCACCCCACCAAAAAAAAAAAAAAAAGTTTACTAGTTGATTAACAATACACCAATCTCTACTTGCAGTACTTCCCTCCAACCTCGGCCAGCAGCCTCATCCAAATTTCCTCAAGTTGATCCAATCTAACTCATCTACAGGTTGAACAAAGGACACAATGAGGAAATCTGGTCAGCTACTTCAAATCCTCAACTAGTAGTACAGAGACATAGCCCACATGAAGCTTCCACTCCAAAGCTTTCAGGCTTGGTGCGTGAAAAAGAGTCACACCCTTCCTACTCTCCTCGTTGCTGGCTTTTGGTGACGGGTTGCTTGGGCAGCCATGATCGCCACCTTGGTGGGGTCCGACGGTGAGAAGCCCCGCGCCTGCATCGCATCGTACATCCTCTTTGCGTCCTCCACCAGACCGCCTGTCAGAAGGCCGTTCACAATCCTCTCAAACTGATCGGCTCTAAGAAAGTCCTTCCTCCCTTCCAATACCTTGAGATACTTGCGAGCCTTGTCCACTTGACGCGCCTTCGAGTACATGTCGCAGAGGCTTACGTGGACCTCGAACGGGGGTTGCCCCTTCTCCCGTATGATGCTCAGCAGCCGCTCCGCTTCATCCACCAGCTGTAACATCCCAAACCAGTCCACCAGAACAGTGTAAGTCGCGAGCCCCGGCTGGAACCCATCCTTCTCCAGACTCAGGAGCAGATTGAGGGCCTTGTCCAGAAGGTTCTTACTCATGTACACCGCCATCATGCTTGCAGTGCACCGGTCGTCCGGCTTGTGACCCATCTTCATCATGTGATCAAAGTGGCCCCGGGCCTTATCTGGGTTGCCAGCTTGAGCGTAGGCCTCCACAAGCAATGTGCAGGATTCCAAGGAAGGCTGGATTCCGGCAAACTGCATCCTGTTGACGATCCTCTGCGCCCCGTCAACTTGGCCGCGCTCTGCATAAGCTCGCAGCACCGCCATGAAGGTCTCGTTGGTGGGTTTGATATCCTTCAACTCCATCTCTCCTATCAGTGTCTCCCCTTCCTTTGGAAGCCCAGCCTTCAGGTAAGCTGTGATCATCGAGTTGTAAATCTTCAGGTCTGGCTGGAAAGCCTGGTTCCTTAAGCTCTCGAAAGCGTCCTTTGCTCGGTCAAGATTCCCCACCTTGCTGTACATGTGGAGTAAGATGATAGATGTCAGGACATCAGGCACAATACCCCTTTCGCTCATCTTCTCAAAGATCCTCTCAGCATCTTCGATGCAATCTAACTTAGAATGAGCGTCGATAAGTTTCGAGTAATCACGAATATTTGGGTCAAATGATTCCTCGTTCAAAAGGAGTTCAGCAACCTGCACAATCAGGTAATCGAAAGAAAATTTTCAAGTAAATTACCAAACGGCAAGACAAGCGTCGAGGAGGATATCTGAAATGAAAAACAAATTTAGTATATGATATATATTGACAATGTGCAGCACATTAATAGAATTTTTTTTGGTAATTATTAATAGAAATATTACATCTGGCAGTTGAGTTCAACAAAAGAGGAAATAAGGTTCATTACTATGGCTCTCATTCACAGTATGGGAATTTGATTGATATTTGAGGCAATAGTGATCCATCAGATAAATTTAGCATGATAAATGCATACTGAAGAAAGTGTTTTGCATTTTTTTTGCGGGACTCAGTGATAGGTCCCTGACAAAAGAATCGACTTGCAATAAGTCCTCCTGCAAGTCCCGTATTGCGGATATTTCATCAAAATATGGCCGAAACTAGTTCTGGTCAAACAGATCAATACTGAGCAAGGTTCTAAAAATCACCTAGTCGGGCGATGGGGGCCGCCTAGCGCCTAGGCGGTGCCTAAGCGTTTTGGTTTTTTTTTTAATTCTTTTTTTAAAAAGGGGTGAGCCACCGTTGAGAAAGGTTGGATCCAAAAGAGCGACTGCCGCTGAGGAGCCCGTCTGAGCCCGCCCAGCCCGCTTGGGCCCGCCTGGTCTGCCTATCCCGTTTGGCCTGCTTATCCCACCTGACCAGCCTCAGTCCGCTTAGGCGGCCGCCTTGCCCAGCCTAGCTCCACCTGGGAGTTTGGCCGCTTTTTTGGAACGCCTACGACGTAGGCTGGGTAGTGGGGGGTCGCCTAGCGCCTAGACGGCTGCCTGGGCTGCTTTTTAGAACACTGATACTGAGTTTACTCAGTTAGTTCCGAGTCAATATTGCGACTGATACCTGATTTTAAAACCTTCGATACGATATGGTACACTACTATATACTCAAAAAATCAAAAAACGATACACAATATGATTGCATGGAAGTTATGGAACATATTTGTTGTGAAAGGACAACCAGCTAAAGGCACACCACTAATATTAACCTCCAAACTCACCTTCAATGCTTTCTCTTCGTCCTTGCAAGCTTGTATTCCCCAGTCCATCACTCAAGTGTTAGACCTAGTATACGGTGAGAGAAGAGGAGAGACCAGGGAGGTTCCAATGGCGGGGAGGTGGAGCCACCTCTTTTTTTAATGGACACCACAAATTAACATTCTTTTGTGTTCTCGCTTTGACCGTTATGAGTAGGTAGCATGTTCCCTGTCAAACAACTTCTCGAACATCCTTATGCGCTCATGCCAACAACTTCTCGAACCTTCTAATTCAAGGATTGAAAATTCGGGTTCGGGTACAAACCAGGCCGAAAAATTGGTTTGGCGATTTCGGTAAAAAATATTTAAAAAAATCAGAAAGTCAAAATTTTGGTTTTGATTCAGGTCTGACTCAACCGATCAAATCACAAATGGGGGCATATTTCAGATTTGGGGGTGTTTCCATTCGGATCAGCAGAAATTTGGTCGAATCCTCGAGCTACTATCTGCCCCCAAGAACTTATATATTGTAGGGCTTGACCTAAGAATAATATTTGAAGGGTGAAATTAGCCGGATCAAAGCCTAAGGATGACATGTGAGAAACTAAGCAATTCTGACTTTCCTTATCTCAGAACCACCATTGTACATATACATACTATTCTGGCAGGATTATGCAGTTTCATGCGCATGTATCAGCTGCATACATGCATGCTTAATGTGATTCGTGCATGCATAAAATCCATTCTGAACCAGGAATGTGTACAGCATGAAAGGATATGCGATGCAAGTGGTGTTTAATAACTCTACCAGATGAATCATTACTTCCATTGTTTAAAAACTCGAAACTCGGACTCAACTCGAAAGTCAGCCGAGTCGAGTAAACTCGGTCCGACTTGACCGAGTTTTATCAAAACTCGTTCCGACTCGACCAAACAACTTGACTCAAAATTTGTTTGAGATGAGTCGACTTGGTCCAACTCGGTCGAGTTTTTCGAGTTTTAAAACAGTGATTACCTCCCACATATTTGTATAAGGATTCAACCTCAATATCATTCACCTTAATCTTAATCATCACTATGTAGTCACATTCTATACCTAGCAAGACTTCAACCAGCGAGAATTATTCATGAAAACTTCAATAAGAAAGGAAGAACATGCAATTGTGCTATACTACAAGCCACTCTCCGGATATATGAATCTAAAGAAGTAAGATCCGAGAAACAGACCTTGAAGTACAAATCCAGATTGCGCTCCATGATCCTGCGGAGCAAGGCGAGCCAATCAACCCTCTTCGGTTGGAGGATCTCCGACCATTCTGCTAGTGCTGCTGATGGGTCATCCTTCTCCGCATTCAAAGCAAGGATCTTGTCATCGATCTTCTTGCATCTCCCCACAATGGGTTGTGGCTCCTCAGGCACAATGTGCTTTTCGGCTTCCTCCACCCTCTGGGCCACCTCCGCCCACTTCGGATCCGACAGATCCAGACCATAGATCTTGTATTTAATCTTCCCCCGCCTCTGTGGCAGAGCCGTCACAGCCGTCGGCCTCCCTCCCTTCTCCACCACCTCCCCAGCTAAAGCCTCATCACTCCCGCCAACCTCCGAGACTCCACCCGGTGCCTTCTCCGCTTCTTCTTCCATCCCGGCCTGCTCCCGCATTCGCTCAAGGCTGCGGTAGAACTCGACCTCCTCCAACTTCTCGCGGGCCCACTTGAACCGGAGCTCCCGGAGGAGGTTGCCGCGGATGCCGACATCGCCGGCGAAGCGGCACATCTCCTTGACCTCGTCGGAGTGGAGGTAGTTCCTCATCTCCTCCCGCACGCCGTCCCGCCTCATCGCCTCGTGGACCGAGTTGCTGACCTCCCAGATGGTCTTCCAGAGGTCCGGGCTAAGGTCGACCGCGGGGTCTCCGGCGGGCGGCGCGCCGCCGGGTCGGTCCATCTCGTCGACGACCTTCTGGCAGATGACGAGGAGCATGCCCTCGAGGGTGTCGCGGCCGACGCCGGGGTAGGCCTCGGAGAGCTTGCCGCGGATCCCCCACACGAAGCGGGAGAGGAATTCGTTCATGGGTCCGTCGTCGTCCTCAGATTCGGGGACGGGGGAGGGGTTTGATTGGAGGATCCTGGAGGGAGGAGGGGTGAAGGGGTCGGGGGTCGCGGGGAGGCCATGGAGGGTTCGATGGGCGGAGAGAGGAGGAGGGATCGAGGGAGGGGTTATGGGGGAGGAGGGGGTTCTGGCGAGAGGGAGGAGAAGGGGGAGGAGAGAGTTTCTTCTGAGATGGGTGATGGGGGAATGCTTGGAGGAGAAGAGGGTGATGAGGGTTCTCATCGTTTGGGAGGAGAAGCAGGAGACAAACCCTAGTAGGTGGCTTAAACCCTAGGGAAGGGAAGGGAAGGGAAGAAGAGGAGGGGGCAGGGCAGGGAAAGCCTGGTTCGATCCTCCAACAATATCGCACGAGATGGAGCTACTTAGGGCTGGCAATTTCGGACCCGACACGGCAGATCCGACACGACCCGACACGAAGTTAGCCGGGTCTGGGTCAGGGCCAAACGGGTTCGGGTCGTGAACGGGATGACACGATAGACCCCTTTGATAAACGGGTCGGGTCCGGGTTTAGGATCTGGACACGGTAGACCCGGGAAGACCCGTTTAATATTCAACGGGTCGGGTCGGGTCAGGTCTACCCGCAATCCGATACTGTAATATATCTATCGGGTTAGGCCGGGTCGCTTCGGATCGGGTCGGGTCGAGTACGGGTTTAGGATCTAGACACAATTAGTTAAACGGGTCGGGTCCGGGGCTAGGGGTTTTGGACACGACATGAACTCGACCCGACACGACCCATTGCCACCCCTAGAGCTACTGCGTTGCAGGGATGAGGGGTGCTACTGCTGGGTCTGTCTATTCGCATACATGGAATTAGTGATTGCATCAAGTGTACCTAATATATTTTTTTACCCTGTTTATCCTCATCCCCAATCTCCAGTTGATCGTCATTAGCGCCCTATAGTGCTCTGCCTCAGTCGCCGCCCCAACATCCTCTGTCGCCTCTTTTCCGATGAAACTCATTGCCACACTCCTCAACCTCCTCCTCCTCATTTCTTTCGCATTGAAACCCTAAGCTGCTGGCCCTTCTCCTCTTTCACCTTTCTCGTCCTCCCTCTACCTCCTCCCTCCACCTTCTTCCTCCATCTCCTGAACCTTAGCCACCACTTGCACATGTGGCAGCCTATCGACGCTATGTTAGTAGCTGCCCACCGATGTTGCCAGTGGTGGGTATTTACCGACAACATCAGTGTCATATCAGTAAATACCCATCACTAGCAACAGTGATGGGCATCCATAGACATAACGTCAGCGGGCTGCCACCGACGTCCACAAGCGGCTAGGGTTCAGGCAGTGGTGGAGATGGAGGAAGATGGGGGGAGGGGGTAGCAACTTAGGGTTCCGACACAGAGGAAGGATAGAGGAGGAGGTGGCTGGGGAAGGCGGCTAATGCTATGGAGGCAATCAAGACAGAGCGCAATGGGGGCGGTCAAACAAAGACGACGGCAAGGGCATGGGAGAAAAGGGGGTATTTTTTGGGGTTTTAGGGTGCCATGACTAGAAAGCCGAAATGGGTTGGGGGTCAAGACAGATTCGGGTGCCATCACTAATTCCATGGGTGCGAATAGACGGACCCCTACCGCTCGAGTTGAGTCTGACGATGTTCTCCTTCCATTGCTTTTTAATATTACATGCACCCATTAGTTCTCTCTCTCTCTCTCTCTCTCTCTCTCTCTCTCTCTCTCTCTCTCTCTCAAGGTTTTTAAAATCCCATAATTTTTCAGTGCGGTCGTTCCTTGCGACGGGGTGGGAGGGGGTGGCCACTAAGGTGCCTATCGCTCTCTATCTCTTTCTCTCTCGAGCATTCGGGGGTAATCCACCAGAGAAGGGGCAGGGTCACTAGTGTTGTAGCTCATGTGGCTTGAGTGTGGATTTTTTGTATTAACATTAATGAAGATAACTTTTGTTATTGTTTTAATTAGAATACTGCTTTAGTATATGTTAATTCATAAATAATAAAGGACCCTGGGGAATACAGTAGGCCACTAAGGTGCATGGTAGGTCTAGGGACCTAGTCGACTGGTTCTATATAGATATAGAACTGAGTTCACAGCTTTAGTAATGATGGTCGCTTCACTGGGAATAAGTTGTTGGCAGGTAGAGAATGTTATGAAGTCTCCACCAAGGGGACATTAGATTCCTATTCACTTGATCAAGCATGATGATCGTGTTGAATAGGAATCAAGACAGTGCACAGATCAGTGATTTAGACACTAGTGCATAAACCATCTTACTACTATAGATAATCTGTCTTTAACCTTGAGGGACCATGTACACTGAGCCAACCAGGTGTGTGGTGCTTTGATGTGTCAACGTCTGCGAACCTACCATAATCCAATATCAAGGTACGTTGGGTTACCCAGCTGGTGCTAGAGTGTCATACAACCCCTACAGGTTATCCGACGTCCAGAGTTGAATGAATTCATTTTGATGAGTCAATCCATCCATATAATTAATCCAAGTCTGATGGTTGTCAGTATGACTGTAACATTCCGAATGCTAGGCATAACACCGGAAGGTGTGTGGTGTTATAGATGACAAGTCATCAAATTCTAGTCATATAATAGATCGGGATTTGACGATGCTCCCCACTGCCCGAGTCGAATCATGTCACCAGTAACATGAGGGACTAGAGATAATAAAAGTATAGTAGAGAATAGGGTTACGAGGAAGTAACATAAATTTAGGATCACTAGATTTCAACTCGCATTCCACTCTGGGTGGCTACGCGGGTTAATCGGATTAGGACTGATTAATGAAACTTTCGGTATATCACCAAAATAGTTAATCAAGGATCCTGTTGAATCTATAGATCTTAAACCCTGAGGTTCCACCCTGTCGTTGCGTATAGAAACTATTCCACGACTCAGTTGGACATCTTAGATGCAAAGTAGCGCAAGCTCGAAGCCTAAGAACCTAATTCATATATGTTAAGGGGTCATAGGGGTATTTTGATAAATATTAAAATATGGCTCAGAATATATTGAATATGGATCTTAAAATGAGCGAAATAATTTTAGGAGCTCATAGGCGCTGACGGAACTCGATTCCAACTAGCGTACCCCATTCTATCTCTCTATCAGCGGTATCCGACAAAATGGCATTTTCGTCCATGGCGTCATGGAGATAAGGGAAATCCTAACCCATGGCCTTATCCCCTTGGAGAAATTCCCCCTTCTTTTGTGGTCATCATAAAGCCAGCCACAAGTGGTTTGCGCTAGCGCAAGCCACTTGGTAGCCGATCTATAAAGGCACAATGAGAGAAGGAGGTAAAAACCCTAATTTTCTCTCCCTTCCCTTGAGAAATCCGACCCGCCTCTCTGGTTTCGACCAAGAAAAAGGAGATAGAAGAAAGTGGAAGAAAGGAGGAAGGAAATGAGAAGGAAGAAGAAGAGAGAAAGAGAAGAGGAGGTCTTCGAGGCGCGTTATCTTCTTCGCTATGTACCATCCTCCGTCGGTACATCATCCTTGCACTCAAAAATAGGACACCGTGAATTCCTTTCTTCGCAAAGGACAAGGTGCTATCCGATAGCTTCCCTCTCAATTTACGTGTGATTCATCATCAACGATTGTTTTATCCTTCTTGGATCAAAGATCTACAAGGTATGATGATTCTAAACCCTTAACTAGATGCATGCATATCTTTCGTAGATCATAGTATGCCTCTAAGGTGTCTGCACATATGCTAGATTCATTGATTTGTATGTAGAGTGATTTGTGGAATTAATTGTAATAAAATATACACCACAAGATCCTCAAATCTATCTTTTGCTTCCGCAGCGACTCTGATAAAAGGATTTAATTCCAACAATTGGACCCATCTCTCTCTCTCTCTCTCTTTCTCTCTCTCTCTCTCTCTCTCCTTACAGCTCTCCAGTTTCATAGGTTCTCTCTCTCTCTCTCTCTCTCTCTCTCTCTCTCTCTCTCTCTCTCTCTCTCCTTACAGCTCTCCAGTTTCATAGGTCCGATGGGAGCCGCATGGCAGGGACGACATAATAGCCAGTCGATGGAGAGTGAAGTTTGAGCAAAAGTGGTATAGCCCAATGAGAAAATGGATTCTAAAATTATTATTTGTACCCCACCATATTACAAGAGCATCCATCTTAGACAAAAAAAGAAATGTCCGATGCATCTTAAAGACCTCCTAAGCCTATTGATAAGGGCATGCATCACCATCTCTTTTTGCGGACGTTGTTGGTTCCCTATAACCAACCATCATCAATGCTGCCACTGATTCCCCACAACTGACTATCGCCACCATCAGTCATTCTCCTCCTTCCCCTTCCCACTAAAAACCTAATCACGTTGGAATATCTCGGTCGCAATCAACTGATATGGTGTGAAACTGTTTAGTGGATCGATACCGAACAATTCCACACCATGATGGTGGCTACTAGTTGACACTGTCATTGGTTGCAGCAGATCAACATGGTATGAAACTATACGGCGGATAGCCACTGAACAGTTCCACACTATGTCGGTTGATTGTGACCAACACGTCTCCATCAAGGTTAGGGTTACAATAAGGAGGAAGTTGGAGAAAGAAGTAGGGGCGGAGGTGCAGGAGGAAGAAGAAAGAAAGGAGAAGGAAAGGAAGAAGAGAGTAGATGCACCACCGACATATCAAAGCACGGGAGGGGCGGAGGAAGAAAGTAAGAGGAGGGCGGTTGCAGACCAAAGCAAGAATGTGCATAAAAGAACATGATAGGGTAGCTTCATTAAAAGGGTGCCTCTATCAAATCATCGATTCGAGTAAGGGTGCCCATATCAACTTTGGGAGTCCTTATCAATTAGTGGGTGCAAATAACCATTCTAAAACGCCAATTTCAGTGCTTCTTGTAAATCGCTTTATAGCCTCTCTCTGACCGCTGCAGGCCGACATGTGCCAGTCCACCTGCCTCTTTGCGCACCCTCATGCTTGCACATGGGTCTTTAAATGCGCCATGTCGTCTTGCTAGCCAGTTAGGTATCTGGGGTCGAGGAGGAATGCACTGGTCTTGTCCGCTCCAGGTGGCATCCCGGAAGGCTCTATGCTAAGTTGGTTTCGTTTGCAGCCACGCAGGTTAGCGCAAAGCGAACTTGACCTACAATCGTCCATGTAGTTTCTCCAGAACGAGGACACTTGTCGATCCAACGCCGTCTTACAGTATGGGACACCTATACTCAAAGGGCAATCTCTTTCCGCGGATCAGCTGGCTGTCTCGCGTGTGAGGTGGTTATTCGAGCTGTTGGTGTTGAGCGATGCAAGTGCTAAATCTTTTGCAGTGTTCTTTGAGCTTCCAACAAAAGGCGATACCTCATGTGTGAGCTAATCGCGAGCAACATAACGTGCGAGCTGATCGCGGGCGAACTTGATATCCGAGCTATAGGTAATCTGGTGTTGAATCTTCTGAAGTGTTCTTTGTGCTTCCAACAAAAGTCGATACCTCGTGTGCGAGTTGATCGCGAGCAATCTCGCATGCGAGCTGATCGCGAGTGACCTCGTATATGAGCTGATCACGGGCGACCTCGGTATCCGAGCTGTAAGTGATCAGGTACTGAATATTTTGAAGTGTTCTTTGAGCTTCCAACAAAAGGCGATACCTCGCAGGCGACCTCGATATCCGAGCTGTAGGTGATCAGATGTTGAATCTTTTGAAGTGTTATTTGAGTTTTCAGCAAAAGACGATACCTCACGTGTGAGCTTATCGCGGACAACCTTGTGTGCAAGCTGATCGCTGGCAACCTTGTATACTTTGATGGCGGACTGATGCTAATTTTCGGGCACCATCAGCTATCAAATTATTGGAAAATCAAGCCAATTCTTATTTCCTTCTTTTTCTTCTCCTGAAATTACTTTATCCTCACATAAAAAATATCGAAACATTAATCATACAACTCCTTGTCATGAACTTAGCTTTTTTACTTAATCCATGCGGCACTCGACTCACCTTCTTGCTGCCGAGTCAATATTCCCTCAAAGCTCTCCCACACAAGGATATTCCCTCGCCTGCGCACAAATACAAGATAAAAGAAAAAAAAGAGATGGGTGGAAGAGAACTGTACATCTAATACTATGAAGAATTATATTTCTATGAGACGAGTAGCAAATGAGACCTCCCATATTTATAGGTTACAAGGATGTACGAGAGTGGTCAGGATTATGCTACGTGTCCCAAATCTAGCATGCGGAAACATTCTAAAGGTCTCCACACATTTGTACAATAAATGCTCATAAATGTTATACAAAATAATTTACGGGTAATGTGTAAGAGGTCTCTGACAACAGATCTATCGTATGAACATGACACCTAAAAGTTTCATTTAGCCTAAGGTCAATGTTTTTTATGTTAAACCCAAAACTACCTGCGGCTTCTTCTCCAATCTCCCCCGAGCAGCTCCGGCAGCGGCAACTGCAGCAGAGGCGGTGGGGGCAACAGTCAATAGTTCCGGTGGCGGCAAGCAGTAAAGGCAGCGACGGTTTCAGCGGCGAGCAACAGAGGTGGTGGTGGCAGCGGCGAGCAACAGAGGCGGCGGCGGCGGCAGTGGCAATGGTGGTTTGGTTAAGGTTCCTAGGTCTAGGGTTCATCCCATGGCTTGTGGATTTTAGGGTTTGGGTTAGAGTTAGGGTTAGGATTAGGTTTAGGTTCTGTTCGGTTCGGTTCGGTGGCGACGAGTAGTTTCAGCGGCGGCGTTCGGTGGTTCGGTGGCGGCGTGCAGCTTTGGTGGTGGCGACGAGCAGGTTCGGCGGCGGCACGGTGAGCACTGAAGGTGGTTCGGTGGAATTCAAATGAAAACTTGAATTACAGTGAAGAATAATTTAGTCCAACAGTATCTGTTTGGACTGCAACTTAAAAATATCTCCTTAAAAAGAGTTTTCCTTAAAAAGAGTTTTCACCAACTCTCCCAATACTTAAAAAATCTGAGAACAGAAACGGATGGGATCCAGCCAGGAGAGCCGAGTTGCCAACACCAAACAGGTCTTGTCTTATTTCACTTACCCTGGGTAGTACCACTACCTTAGCCATGTTCACTTGGCTTCTTGCACTTATCCTCCGTAGCTCGATTGGTCAACTAGAGTTACGTGTCCCGATCGCAGCTGTTCGTTGCACCCATCTCCCACCGTTAAATACCACCTAACCCTGACTGACAAGTAAAGGAACAATGTGATTGGATTAGGATTGGCAATTTCGAACCAGACACGACAGACCCAACACGAAGTTAGCGGGTCTAGGTCAGAGCTAAACGGAAGTTTAATAAACTGGTCGGGTTTGGATTTAGGTTCTGAACACGGTAGATCCGGAAAGACCCGTTTAATATTCAACACATCGTGTCGGGTCTACCCGCAATCCGATACTGTAATATATAGTATCAGTGGGTCTATCGGGCTAGGTCGGGTCGATTCGGATCGGGTCGAGTCGAACCGGGTCAACTGAATAAACCCGTGTGGTAAATGGATCTAATAGGTTTTATCGGGTCTACCCGTTTATAAACGAATCGGGTCCGGGTCTAGGGGTTTTGGACACGACCCGAAACTAGACACGACATGAACCCGACCCGACAAGACCCATGGCCACTCCTAGATTGGATGCCATGTCATTCTGACTAACGAATCCAAATTTTCTGCTCCATTTCCATGCCCCATCGTCTGCCCCCCAAGTCACAGTCGTCCATTACACCCATACCCAACAGTGCATCGCACTGACCCACCCCAACCAGTATGCAAAGGGACAGTAGTGACAAGTACAAGACGGTACCTATGTCGTTGGGCCAATCAGAGGCGTTTGTTTACATGTCCGTTGGGGTTGAGTGCGATGCACTGATCAGATATGGATGCATCAGACGACTATAACTTTGGGGGCAGACGATGGGGTAGAGGATTTGGATTCCTAGCTGACACTTGGGTAAAAATGCTTCAGGATGAATAAATAGCAGGTCTCATCCTTAATTCCAATTGGGCCCACCTGTACTCTACCTGGGAGTGAGAAACAAAGCAGATGGCTGTGATGCCGCTCTAAAACACCCCAATTCATGCCTCTCCAAATGACACCAAGGCCATCCGATGTAATCAGAGAATCCCAACCGGCTTCTTATGTCACTGTGGGCATCGAAATTAGCCCACGGGTTGGACCCGACCCGCATGCGAAACCTGGCCCACACACAACGACCCGCATGCGAAACCCGGCCCACACACAACGGCCCGCATGCGAATTCGGCCCACACACAATGGCCCGCATGCGAACTCAATTCGCGTGCAATGGCCCGGCTCAAAGCAAACGGATCCCACTGGACCCGCTACCCGAACCCAAAAGGGGGGCCCACCGGCCCCTCTCTTCTTGAAAACTGTGCCCCCTCCCCATGAGGAGGTGTGGCCGGCCATAAAGAGAAGAAAAGAAAAAGAAAAAGAAAAGAAAAAGAAAAAAAAAAGAAAAGAAAAGAAAAAAAATTCAAACTGCCTCGATGCGGGGGGAGGTGGCGTGGACATCTGCACAACCGTAGATCCACGACGATCCCTCGATCCGACGGACAAGATGACGTCGTGTCGCCATGCGATCCGAAAGTGCGAAGATAACAACTCAATCTTCAAAGATCAAGTCACATCTTGCCCGTAACCACCCCAACTAAAAAGGAGGGGATCGAGTTTGTTTCCCCAAATAAGGGAACAATATCTTGATGGTTATGGGGGGAGATATTGGATGAAACAAAAAAGATTTCAGCCATATCTCTCCTAACCGCCCCCCTTTGCCTATAAATAGAAGGGGTGGGGGAAGGCATCAAAGGTCAAAAACTAGAGACGCGAAGGCTCTGCAAAGAAAGAGCCTCGCTCTCGAAGACCGAAGGCTTCACGAGGCACGGCAAGCACGTCCTACGGGAATCCTTGGCCCTTCAAGTCCTCATCAACGTGAAGACCTTGCACTCGAAGATCAAAGCTTCGACTCCTCACACGAAGAAGAAAGCTTGGAGAAGAAGACCCGGAGTCGTCGACACCCCGACTGCTCCAACAATCTTCATCAACTCCGAAGACGCCATAAGCAAAGGCCGGAGAAGAAGATCGAAGCCGACAACACCCGTCGTCTTCAACAAAGGCGTCGACTCCTCGCACGAAGAAGAAATCTCGGAGAAGAAGGCCTGAAGCCGGTGCTACCCCTGCCGTCTTCGTCAACAAAAGCCGACGCTACAACCGTCGTGCGGAGATCGGTGCTACCCCCGCCATCTTCATCAACAAAAGCCGACGCTACAACCGTCGTGCGGAGATCGGTGCTACCCCCGCCATCTTCATCAACAAAAGCCGATGCTACAACCGTCGTGCGGAGATCAGTGCTACCCCCGCCATCTTTATCAACAAAGCCGACGCTACAACCGTCGCATCGAGATCGGTGCTACACCCACCATCTCCACAAGAAGTCTTCAACTCCGATCAAGCCAAATACGCCCGGAGAAGAAGCCAGCCGATGCCACAACCGTCGAGGAAGCCAGAAGAATAAAGAGGCCCTGAAGAAGTAGCCATCGCCGTTCGAGAAGAAGATCGAGTCAAAGCTAAAGCCAAAGCCAACGCAAGAAGCCAAAGCAAACGCACCGGTAAAGCCCGCGCCAAAGCAACGCACGTGCCAAAGCCAAGCAACTACGACGGTCACGAGCAAAGCACCGCATGTTCTAGCCGATACGACGCGAAGTCCGGAAGAACTAAAGCATCGCAAGCCTCTACCCGCCTATGTTCAAGCGCAAGCGCCAAAGCAAAGCAAACGTCAAAGCCACGGCAAAGCCGAAAGCTAAAGCCAAAGCCGACGCCAAAAGCACGATTGACGTCGCGAACCGACGATCAAGGACGCCGAGGTTGAGCAAGGATCGAGGAAGACACGAAGACCGAGGAACGAAGCCCAAAACCTCCCTAGCAGAGAAAGCACGAAGCACGGACGGGACAAAATCAACGGCCGATATTCCTTAGCCTCTCAAGAAACCCTCACCCTGTAAACAAGGTTCGAAATCTCCATTTCGGTGGAAATTTCGACCTTCTGGATATGGAAATATTTCGTGGAAATATTTCGACAGTGTGGAAATATTGTATTTTTACAGAAATGGTGGAAATATTGCTTTTTCGAAGGAATTTTTTAATGAAACTCTAGATAGTCATAAATCAAGCATAGATACACACTTTGGAACACTCAAATAATATTTCTACCCTGTTTAGGGGGGTAGAGCTTCACATATCATGTATTCTATGCAGGCACTGCTGATTTTTATGCACACTGTACAGATGCATCTCACTCGGGGGTTTAAAGATATGATATCCAAAGTCCAAACAACGCAAAATGATATTTGATAATATTGATTAACTTACATGAACAATTATAAGTTTATAACTAAGCTGGAATAATATATATACATTATTTTCATCACGAAGAAGTAAAAATAATCATTCATCATCACTTGTCCATGTAATGACATCATCATCAGCATTTTCTTCTTCACTCGTAGTCCATGTAGGTACATCATCATCATCCCTTGCTGGACCAGCTCCACTACCGCTTGCACTGGCATCATGAGCAAACTGTGTCGGCATCCATCCTCTCTCAGCTCGCTCCCGCTGAGAGTGTCTCGAATCTAAGACCGCCTATCGAAACTGAGCCTTCTCCTCTTCTGTCTCAATATCTAGCGGGTACTCGATATCATCTGAATGACTCCTTGTTGATAGAGTGTTGGTATGTCGGGAGTCTCGGGACTTCTCGATCCGTCCCTTCTTGGGTTGCCTAGGGGTTCGATGCTGAACTCCTTTGTCTCCGCTTCTCAATAGATTGCGCATGAATACTCTGACTTCAAGTGGAGCCTTCAAACACTCTGCTACATCGGGGAAACAGCCGGTGATGTGCTGTTTCAATCGTGTAACACCTCCACTTTCGATCTGTTTGCCACAATATGCACACTGTGACTTCTGTTTCTTTGTGTCCAAGGGAAAACCGTGCTGCCACCCTATGTCTTTTAACCCAGAATCTCTATGCGGAGGAGGTTGGGAGGCCATCTGTAAATGATAATAATTAATAAGTAATATTGAACTATAAAATAAGTCTAAACTGATGAACGAGTGAACGACTAGCCATCTCATAAGAATAGTTGGTTGAAAATACAGACTATATATCCAAAAGGACCAAAACCCAAAAGTACATAAGAAATTAAGAATACATCATCAAAATTCTAATGAAACATCAAATCTACTGCCAAAATGATCGGCGGCCCGGCTCATAATCATTTCTTGGATTTCGCCTCCGGTAAATGGATGCAAGATAATCTGTACAATAGTGTTGCCATGTCATATACTGCTGGTGCCACTGTATAAACTCTCTCACATATTGCTCATACTCTGGTCCTAACACCCCAACCAAATATCCAATCACCGGATACTGTGTATATAAAGCGATGGTGACCCCTCCATCTGTATGGGGATATACAACTGCACTTTCAGTTATCGGATGATCATATCCATATGGATACAGTTGATATCCCTGAGGCTGAAGCTGAGACTGAGGCTGAGGCTGAGGCTGAAGCTGAGAGCCATAAGAACTACCGCTCTGGTCAGGATATCCATATGGAGAGTAGAAAATCTCACCGGTGCCCAGTTGGCTATAAGGTTGACTATATAGGTCACTAGTCTGCCCCTGACCATAATTATATCCACCGTATCCGCCACTGGTCGTGCTCATCTCATCAAACTGAGACAATAATGAGTCAACCTCTTGGCTCCGATGAGTAGATGTGGAGCTATCTCTATCAGTCTGTCTCAGAGCACCTCGTCTACGCTCATAATGTCTTGCCCTCTTCTGTCGTGGATCAGCATGATCACGATCCTGAGTAGCATATTCAAACTGATCTTCTCCAGTAAATGGGCTTAACGGTCTCTGTGATCCCGAAGCACCACCACCACCACTGCCTCCACCACCACCACTGCCTCCACCGCCACCGCCACCGCCACCACCACCACTGCCCCCACCGCCACCACCACCGCCAGGAACATCATCACTACCACTATGACTATCATCAGAATCCTCATCGGTGCTACTGCTATGAGCCTGCGTCTCTAGGTCTGCAATATCTATACCCATCTGTGAGGCGATGTATAGGCTCGGTCTACCTGAGGGGGTGTCCATAGCTGGAGATCCCAACTCCTTAACCCACTCATCTAATGGGTCCTCCTCTGCGTCTCCAGAAAAAATATCGCTAAGATCGATCGGTCCCATGTCCCTGTCCTCTCCTTCTTTCAAATTTCTTATCATCATTCGTAAATTATAGTGCACGCGTACAAGTTTCTCCAACCTCTCATGTCCCAGCCTGTTCCTTCTTTTAGTGTGGATCAACCCAAACGTGCTCCAATTACGTTCACAATCGGATGATGAAGCGGTTTGTGAGAGGACTCGGACGGCAACTTGGCGTAGATTTGGGGCCGAAGTGCCATAAGTTACCCACCATTCAGCTACATTAATAAAGAAAATATCACTAAGTAAACCTTAAGGTCCTTAACAAATAAAAAAAGTGTTTATGATTTTTATTCATGATTTAAGTGTTTGACCTGGTTGTGTTAATTGTCTCCCACTTATTGCAGCTGGTGTCGCGAAGCTACCCATCGCATCCCTAAAGATCTTCAACTACAAGATTGAGGGAATTAAAGCTTTAATGAGACATACTCAATTAAAAGCTTCATCTCATAGAAATTAAAATGTGTAATCTATTTACAAGATTACCTCACTAAGACAGATCGCTTGTTCATTTGGATCTGATACTAACTTCGCAACTACATCTTGAATCCCTTGAATCAGGTCATCTCGAATTTCAAGATCGAGATTATAGTGATACATCGGATTCAAATAAAATACTACAAAAAAGATTAGATAATCATCACAGTTATAATGATAAGCTCTAATTATACCACGTTAGGGATAGATTCTTACCAGCCTTATGTAAGGGATGTTGTAGCTGTGTTGTCCACCTTTTCTCAATGATCTTTAATATCCAATCATGAGAACGATTGGTTTTCAATTGATCTTTCATCAGATCAATAGCACGATGCATATATCCCATGGTGGGCTTCTTATCTCCATCCACCATCCGCAATACTTTCACAATAGGGTCGAGAATATCGACAACTTCACGGACTTTGATCCAAAATGCAGACTGCCCAACCAAGTCCTCAATATTTACACCAGCATGTCGTCCCTGATATTGCAGCCACTCTGGAGAAGTAAACATTGCCCTAAGACTGTCTTTCTTATCGAGCAAGCTCTGTAGGGCTATATAGTTGCTTGCAAATCTAGTGAGACCCGGTCTCACAATATCCCCCCCACACGTCTCCCTCATCATAGCAAGCACATAACTATGATTATAGATGAAGTTTGTTATTGTTCTCGCCATCTGTACCAGATTCTTTACTTTACTCTTCTTTCCAATATCCTTAAGCATCAAATCTATACAGTGAGCAGCACAGGGGGTCCAGAACAAGTTATAACCACTTGTTTCCATGAGCTTTTTTCCAGCTTTCAGATATGCACTACCATTATCAGTGACAATCTGCACCACATTCTCTTTTCCTACCATATCTACAACTTCTTTCATCAATTCATACAAATATTGATGATCCTTTATATGTGCAGACGCGTCAACTGATTTAAGAAAAATTATTTTTCCATCACTGCATGCCATAAAATTGATTAGTGATATGCGCGTGGGACCTGTCCAACCATCACACATGATAGTAACACCATATTGTGGCCATTTCTTCTTTAAGTCCCCCATGTATTCTCGAAGATCGTCATCCTCCTGATCAAGAAGTGGGTTCATCAACTCATATGCACTTGGACCTTTCACTCCTGGTCCACACCTACCAGCCTCATCAAGCATCGTGTGGTAAAAGGGATTATTAGCCACTGCATTAGGTGGCAAACCCCCGTAGTGTACAAATCTAGCAATGAACTTGTGCAGTTTAGCCTTAATCCCCTTCTTATTTACTACTTGTAGAATTGTTGGTTGACTCGTGTCCTGCCCTCTGCAAGCATATGGATCAAAACTTGACCGTGAAGACTTGCTTTGCCTCATAGACATTGAGCGCCATAAGCTACCAATACCCTTCCCCCCATGGCTAGTATCTCGAGTACCTGAACTACCTCCCGTCTCACGTACAGAATGACCAAAATCAGGTCTCGTACGCTCTATCCTTTCTCTCTGATCCCGTTCCCACTGTTCGGCACGGGACATATGACTTGCCTCTCTAAAGGCTGGATCATCATCGTCAGAGTTCTCCTCTTCAATACGGATAGGGGCAGCCAAAGTCTCTCTGAATTGCTCCTCAGCCCTCCGCTTATCCAATGTCTTATCCTTACTTGTTCTGAGCACATCACTCATTAAATCTCTAACCTCTTTTGGACATTTTGTACACTTCTCTACATTTGAAAAACCTCCAGCTAAGTGTTGTTTCAGTCTGGATACCCCGCCATCCTTTAAAATCTTTTGGCAATAGTTGCACTGTGACTTTGACTTATCACCAGCTACTGGAACACCGTGTTCCCATCTAATATCTTTCTTTCCCATTTTACTGTAAGTCTGTAAAAACGATATTAATTTTTAAGTTAATTTATTTGTTATTTTAATAGTTAATACCTCTAATCAAAATCTCTAGATTATGGGGACTACAGACTAGACACACATACAGAAGTGTATGTGCCGAGCTTTCCCTACTAGAGTCTTGAAAAGATTTTTTTAGATAATTACGGAGATCCTACGAGTGTATGTGTAATAAGGTATCAAGATAGATTAAACTTCAGATATCCAATTGAATATTCTAAGGCATGACAGCCAGATCAGCTCCAGATCGGTGGAGGAGCACTAGGCTCTCTTAAATTTCCAAGCTTTCTTAGACAAGCTTTTCTTAGACACCGTCAATCAATAGAATATTCAGTGGAAAACTTACAGTCGCTTCTATCGAGAAACCTAAGTGCAACTGTGCAAGATATGTTCTAAACTTCTAATTTCTAAAAGAAGTCGTTTCTATGATTCTATCATGATAGTATTTTTTTGACTTATATATTAATAATTATTTTAAGATTTTATCAAATATTTATGATATTTTGGCAATATAATTTACCAATGGAAGTTCATTTTAAAAGTGTTTATCTATAAAGTAAATAAATAAGAGTCTATAAGTAATGCATGTAGAAGATTACAGACAGACTGAATGAGAATAGAACACACAGAAGGGTGCAAATATATACTGTATAGATATCAGCATGTACAAACTCTGTATACAGACTTTTACCTTCCTCTTTAGTCTTTACTGGTCTTCCACGATAATTGGATAACCAACTACTTAATTCAATCTGAATGTCTGACTAGATCAATTCTTCACTATGATTATAAGACATACCTTTGTTATAAGATTTCTTGCAAGTTGAGATTCAAGTTTTAACTTTGCACTCTCCTGTCAAGCTGTCACAGCCCTTTACACTTTTGCACAGCCAAAACAAAAGAGAGAAAGAAAGTTGAGTGAGACGCGAGAGAGAAGTGGCACATACTACATTTCCTATAATAGATCCTAGATAATTCCAATTATGCATGTACTGATGTATATATCAGAATATGTAGTGCATATTGCATAGTCACCACCCAGTGAAATACAAAATTGGGTTTTGAAGCTCAACATCGGCCAAAAATGACATAAATATTTATACTTGGAAAACATAGTCAAGAAATACATGCAAATATTTTAACATAGTCAAGATTCAAGAAATACATTGAAATGATCCAATAATTACGCTATTTTGATTATGTTAGTCATATTATATATTATGTGTCTTCAAATATCAAGATGTTTGATCTTCAGCACCATATTCTATTCTTTCCTAACAAAATCATGTACCATTGTTGCCTACTTACCTGTGCTCAAAAACTCGAAACTCGGACTCGACTCAAAAGTCGGCCCAGGTGAATAAACTTAGTCCGACTCGATTGAGATTTATCCCAACTCGGTTGACTCAACCAAATAACTCAACTTGAACTCTGGCCGAGGTGAGTAGACTAGATAGCTTTCCGAGTTATAAAACAGTACTACTTACATTTGAAAATAGAAATATAAATATTCAAAAAATGGGAATATGAATGTATTATCTCCGATGCAATCTAACTTTTCCAAGTAAACAAGCATGACTGCTGTAGAATGTAGAGTTCCTAGAGTGAGGCTTGATGCGTGCCACGAGTGTGCAATTGAGTCTGAGTGCGATCATCTACAGTGGGTGCCCGACGTCAAACCGTTGTGAGCCTAATATGTTGGGAATCTTGGGATTCTTCCACCACAATTCCTCCTCACCTCACTTAAAATCTCATTTTTTAAGATTTAGTGGTCGCCGTATAAACATTTGAAAAAAAACATTTGGACAAATACTTTAAAAGCATAAACAATGGCAGCAAAAATTTAAAATACATTTCATAATAATAGAAAGAATGTATATCGGACCTTTGGCTCGGTGTGAAACTGTGAAGAGACTCGAGAGAGTTAAGAGACGAGAGAGTAAGAGAGCCGGCTGTGAATCCTCTATGATTGTGTGAGCAAAGAGGGAGAGGAGAGAGAGAGAGAGAGAGAGAGAGAGAGAGAGAGGGAGCAAGTATTTCGGGTGAGGGGGGTTCGGGCCTTGGGGTTAGGGGACAGGAGGAGCAAGTTTCGGCTGTGAAAGTGAAACTGTGAAAGACACCAAAGGGCAAAGGCAAAGGGTTCGGGGTCTTTCGAGTTTGGGTTTGGGCAGCCTTAAATAAACCAAAACCCACAAATTTCGCACGAAAATTCCGCTCCGAAGTGACATTTGGCGGAAATTTCGGGCCAAATCCAGCCAAATGTCATAATCCCCGAAATTCCGTGCGAAAATTTCGCGAAAGCTGACATCTGCGGTCGCTTTCGTCGCCACGTGTAAAGCATTTCGCGAAAGCTGCACAGCTGGGCGCCCGATTTCAAAAAATCGTGGTATTTCGGCGAAATCTCGTGCGAAATATCGCGAGATTTCGTCGAAATATTCGCGCGGAATCTCGCCCGTGACCGGTCAAATCCAGCGCCCCCACGTGAGGCGGGCCCCGCTGTCGGCAGAGATATTTCGCACGAAATATCGCACGATATTTCGTGCGATATATCGCGAAATATCCTGACGAGCTGTCACCTCCAAACAGCCCACGTGAGGCGGGCCCCGCTGTCGGCCGAAATACCGCGATATTTCGCGAGTCTCATATTTCGTGCGATATATCCACGAAATATCGCGATATTACTGCATTTCCGAACTGCCCGATACTGCAGGCCTGATTTCGAATCGGGTCTTCAGTTTTTCGAGATATTTCGCGATATTACGCGAAATATTTCGATTTTTTGTACCATGCCTGTAAAGACCTCTGTCCTGGGCAACCCCTTCAGAGCTCTCGCACGAATACCACGTGGAGACGCGGATCAAAGGGACCCTCCAGAGGATCTCTCCCACAATCTCCTGATCAAATATTTGTAATCTCATGTGATTCGCAATAAAGACGACCCGTATCTTTTTCCGCGCGCACAGTCACTAACCTTTGGCTATAGGGTTGGCTATGAGATTGATTGAGTGGAGCATTATCAAGTGGCCGGAACCGATGTATTTGCTGACGTGGTGAACGCTTACAACCCACCGGTGAATCGTACCATCCCTTGGATTTAAGCACTACCAATCAGTTTTAGAGATAGCTGCATCGGAGGGCTGGTGAGATTCACGGATAAGTCTCACATGAATCAGTTGGCTGTGATAATTTCCTCTTAAAAGAAACAACACATATACTATTGGATTATTTCTGCATGGCTCTTAAAATTATACGACTTAGTGAGAGGTCCCTGACAAGAGATCGGTTTAACAGGAAGGATAACCAACAAGATGATGTTGCACCAGGCTCCTTTCGAAAAATATGCGGCTCGAGCAAGTCCCACATATGACTATTATCCATTTTTAATGGCCAAACTGTCCCTTAGTGCATGCCCCTCCGTCCTTGTCGCTACACTGAATTAAAACCCACGGATTAGCTATAGTGATTTCACTGTAGTATTTTTTTTTAGACACGATTTCACGAAAAAATAAATTGCTACAGTAATTTCACTGTAGCAAAAGAGTAACAATCTGTGTAGATTGTCACTCTACAAAGATTATTACTCAATCTGCAAAGATTGTTACTCTTTGCTACAGTGATTTCACTATAGTATTTTCTTTCTCCCGACAAGATTTTTTTTTTTAAAAAAATTACTACATTTATTTTAATATAACAAAAAAGTAACAATTTGCACAGATTGTTACTCAACACTCAACAAGATTGTTACTCAATCTGTGCAAATTGTTACCCTTTTGCTATAGTAATTTAATTGTAGCAAGAAAAAATCGGTAAGCTAGGTTTCACAATTGGTACCGAAACTCTTATTGTACCCGACTTGATATGGCGTAGGGTCGCTACTTTGGAGCAAGCCAACGGTCGATAATAACTAGATATGCGCTATAGATTAGTACAATAATTACGTAATGCACTAACTAAATGTACGGCTAATGCCAACGGTTAAGTTTCTTTTACAGTACTTGATTGTGAAGGTACTCATTGAATGGATGCAACCTTGGGGTAAGATGTTTGAGACTTTGTGAGGCATGATCTGATGGCTAGCTGTATTGGCGTACACGGATTAAAAAAAAAATTTACAATTAGTCAATAATAATAAGAGAAATGTTATTCAACCAAATGAGTTTACAAACAAGTTTCCATACGGCTTACGTGGCAATGATCACAGCCGTCGGTTTGCACCCAGGCCCGACCAGTGAATGGCGCTCAGTCCGGATTGACAATCAAACATACGGACTGATAGTATTCACAGACAGTGGCGGACCCAGGATTTTTCTTCAGGAGGGGCATAATTATTAAAAAGTAACTACATTCGCTGCCTTACAGTCGAAGGCATCGGCAGACGGCGTGACAACGTCCCTACCCTTCCTTCGATCGCGCAACAAAAGGCCTAGCAGGATTTTGCCTCTAGTGGAGGAGTATTTCGATCCTCAAGAGTCCATTGAAAATTTGGAACTATAATTGACCGACTTGAGCGGGGTGCACGGGCTGTAAATAATATACCATATTCTTTTTTCTTTTTTTTGCCGGGGGGGGGATTTCATACATACTCCCAAAAACCTATAAATACAGGCGGCGATGGCGGGTGGTGGCCGACAGGGGTGGTGGCCGGCGGCGACGGGTGGCCCATGTGGCGATGGGGGTGGGGGTCGGTGGCATGACAATGGATATTGACTGGCGGGGGATGGTGGCCGGTGGGACGGTGGTGGCCACCTCCATGTGAAGTTGGCAACCAAAAGTTTGCTATAATTATTTTTTTGATAAATTACACTTTGCTCCCCCTGAAGTTTAGCTCAAAAACATTTAATGCCCCTATAGTTAAAAAATAACATTTTTCCCCCCTTCAATTCGGCTTTGATCTGATAATTATCAAATGAGAAAATCAAGTAGTTGACAAAAGGAGTATTGTGCTAACATTTCAAACTTTTGGGAGTGATTTGGAACATAATGAACTATAGGAGAGTTAAGTGTTTTTGAGCTAAACTTCAAGGGGTTAAGTGCAACTTATATTGTTTTTTTCCCAAATTGAGGGGGGGCTTGAGCCCCCCCTAGGCCCAATGTAGGTCCGCCCCTGTTCACAGACGGCTGTGATCACTGCCACGTAAGCCGTCTGTAAACTTAAACCCATTTGGTTGAATAGTATTTCTCTAATAATAAAAGGATATACATGCATGTGTGTGAATATAATCATGAACAATACTTGGTGGCTATCTCGTGTGACGGTAGGCCCAGCACACGGGAAGGTGGCGTGCATGGATTGGTGAAGAAGAGTGGGCACACAGGGTCGCCGCTAAGTATTGTTCTCTATAATCATCTAAGAAAACATTTGTAATTAGTCAGAGACGCTTGGACGCCTTCGTCTTGCGCTGCTCTCTAAATTCCTTTTCAGTCCTGCATTTGTTACCCCCTTTTCCCTTCAGACATTCAGGATTTAACACTCCCGTCTCATCATTCCTCAAAAAAAAAAAAAACCAATCCCGTCTCGTCGAACCCACAAGCAGAGCGATAGGCCCCACCGTGCACATACAGAGGGACGCTTGGCCATCCAGGCTCTGGAGTTGTCACCTTCTCGCAAAGCCAGTGAGGAATGTTACAGTGAGATGTGAGCTACGGAAGGAGAAAATGAGTTGCGGTCATTTTGATCATTCTTGAAGTTTTAGAATTTCATAAAAATTGGTGAGTGTGTTGTCTAGGGGAACATGATCATCCTCACCAATTTTCAAAGAATTTTAAAATTTCTAGGATCATCAAATAGTATCTACCATCCGCAGTAACTGTTAATTTTGCTTCCACCATTTGGAATTCCTTGAAAATTATTGAGGATGATCATATTCCCCTAGAAAACATAGCCACCAATTTTCACAAAATTTCAAAACTTATAGGATGGTCAAAATGACCGCAGCTCATTTTCTCCTTCCGTAGCTCACTGAAACATTCCTCTCTCTCTCTCTCTCTCTCTCTCTCTCTCCCCCTATGTGTGTGTGTGTCTATCTATATATATATATATATATATATATATATATATATATATATATATATATATATATATATATATATATATATATATATATATATATATATATATATATATATATATATATATATATATATATATATATATATATAGGGTAGTGATGTAGTGAGATATGAGATATATGAGACAACTTTGAGAAACCTATCAAGAGGTTTTAGAATTTGATGAAAATCAGTGGGCATGATCTCTATGACAAGTTGATCATCCTCACAAAAAATCATCAAATTTTAAAACCTCTAAGGGCATCAAATGTTAGAAGATTTATTGACCGTCCATTAAAATCAATAATTTGAATTGTGTATTTTTTACCTCTAGAGGTTTTAGAATTTGATGATTTTTTGTGAGGATGATCAACTTGCTGTAGAGAGCATGCTCACCAAGTTTCATCAAATTCTAAAACCTCTAGATAGGTTTCTCAAAGTTATCTCATAGAAGAGTTATCTCACTGGATCGCTATATATATATATATATATATATATATATATATATATATATATATATATATATATATAGGGTCAGGATCGGATGACCCAGCAAATTTTGACCCATTAATAACCCAGCACCCTTGAGGCACTTAGAGGTTATAGAATGGGCTGATTTTTTGTAGGGATGTTGCCTATGGTATGTTGATCATCCTCACAAAAAATCAACTCATTCTAAAACCTCTAGGTGCATCAAATGCGCACTTCAAATCAACGGTTTTTGAATGTCAATTTTAACCGTTGATTTGAAGAGCACCCTTTGATGCACCTAGAGGTTTTAGAATGGACTGATTTTTTGTGAGGATGATCAACATATCATAGACAACATGTCTACAAAAAATCAGCGCATTCTAAAACCTCTAGGTGCCTCAAAGGGTGCTAGGTTATTAATGGGTCAAAATTTTGATGGGTCATCCAATCCTGACCCATATATATATATATATATATATATATATATATATATATATATATATATATATATATATATATATATATATATATATATATATATATATATATATATATATATAGGGGTGGGATCCGTTGACAACCCAAAATGGGAGGTAAATTTACCTCCCATTTACAACTCGTCAAAATCGTTTGGTTTGAGGTTTCCGAATTTGCTGATTTTTTGTGAGGATGATCAACATGGCAAGTTGATCATCATCACAAAAAATCAGCAAATTCTGAAACTTATACGGGCGTCAAATGTGTTATTCAAATTAACGGTTCAAATAGACGGTTCAGAAACATTTGATTCAATCGGCGCCCTTAGAAGTTTCAGATTTTGTTGATTTTTTGTGAGGATGATCATTATGACAAGTTGATCATCCTCACCAAAAATTAACAAAATCTGAAACTTCTAAGGGCGCCGATTGAATCAAACGTTTCTGAACCGTCTATTTGAACCATTAATTTAAATAACACATTTGACGCCCTTATAAGTTTCCGAATTTGCTGATTTTTTGTGAGGATGATCAACTTGCCATGTTGATCATCCTCACAAAAAATCAGCAAATTCGGAAACCTCTATCCACTGATTGAATCAAGTTAAAAATGGGAGGTAAATTTACCTCCCATTTTGGGTTGTCAACGGATCTTAGCCCATATATATATATATATATATATATATATATATATATATATATATATATATATATATATATATATATATATATATATATATATATATATATATATATATATATATACTCATGTCCAGCAAAGTGGGCAAAAAGGAGTGAATAATAGAATTGGAAGTTTGTGACAAAACACACACTGCAATAGCAGTACATTCTCATTCGAATAAAGGCAAAACCAGCTGCACATAAATGACAAACAAATGGAAATACAAGTGGGTGAGCATAACACCACACCAATGTATCCCCCTCCCCCCCCCCCCCCCCCCCCCCAAAAAAAAAAAAAAAAAAAAAAAAGAAAAGCATTATAATAACACTACTCAACCTTCTCCACAATATGTACAGGTGTACAATGT
Source organism: Chamaelirium japonicum (assembly GCA_947650365.1). Taxonomy (NCBI): domain Eukaryota; kingdom Viridiplantae; phylum Streptophyta; class Magnoliopsida; order Liliales; family Melanthiaceae; genus Chamaelirium; species Chamaelirium japonicum. Next base: position 10,554,846 of record OX393553.1, on the reverse strand, counting down.
ACATGCCTGCAAATTTCCTTAATGCTCAGAAAAGGGCCAAGGATCTAGGTTTTGAGAAGAATCTCATTTTCCTTGCGAAGAAACCAGAAGATTTAGAAGTTGGTTGTGTTTTTTTAGAGAGGTCACTGAAATCTTCAGCTGGTTCCGATGTGGATCCAGACTGGGATCGCAAACTATCAAAACCATTACTTTTCCTGATCTCTCTCAAGAGATGGAGCAACTGCAAAGAGATCTCCTTCCCCTTAGGATTCCCATTTACCGATATATCAACAAGAGATGGAATAACACCCTCTTTCATCACCAGTTGACAATATTCAAAACTGTGAGAGCACAAAGAGTGGAGGATAGCGACCGCATGTTCTTGCTCTAAGTGACTGCCAGTTTCCAGCAGTTCAGCAATAGATGCAATGGATCCGTTGGTTTCAGCAATCACCCATGCAGACTCTTCAAGATCACTTAAGTTTCTCATAATTTTTATGCAGAATTCTGCTAGTCTTCTGTCACTCAAAAGGGGAACCAGCCTTGGTATGCAACCTGAGGTTGAGATATGAGATTTGACTTCACTGTGAGATGACAGATCATAGAGGATTCCCACAGCTAGTCCCAGGAACTCAATGTCTTCAGAGTCTAGAATTTTTATTAGCGGAGAAGGAACACCTGATGACTCAATGTAGGATTTGAAATTTGGGTGATGGCTCAGCTTCTGAAGGATCATCAAAGCTTCCGTTGTTATCTCAGAATCAAGAAAAGATGTCAACAACTGAAATGCACCTTCACTTAAGGGTGGAATTCCAAACCTACAAAGCATACAAGAAAGAATTTTCAGTATGGTGCAAATGAATAAAAGGATCAGCAACCAAATTCAAGATTAGAATAGCATGATTATGGACAAGGGCATAATTTTTTTCCTACAGAGGCCAAACTAATTTTGAGACTAAAAAGGGTAACTTCAACTTACACCCTCCTCCCCAAAACCCAAATCAGACCCATTCCGTTAGTCCATCCAAAGTTTCCTTTTAGTGGACCACTTTGCCCCTCGTTGCTCCATCTTCCTCAAATCATATAGGTCAAGAAACTCATTTGTGAAGAAACCCATTCGTAAGCAAGGAGATGAAGATCTCCGCACAATAATGGTTTTCCCTCATAACTGGATTTATTGAACTCGGATTTAAGGAAGGATGTGAAGATCTCCTCTGATGAATGAATCCTTGATCTAGGATTTGAGGAGGGATATGAAGATATGCCCTCAAAAATGGTTTTCCCTCACAAATGAGTTTCTTGACCTCAGATTAGAGGAAGGAGAAGATCTCCCTCCACAAATGGGTTTATGAAATTCATTGAAGCTTGAACCCCTAAATTAAAGCTCCAACCCCTAAGTGAAGAATGGGTAAAATCATGCCATAAAGCCTCTCCAACTTCTCCAATTTAACCTTATATTGAAGCTCCCCAATTCAGGACTTGGGTCATCTTCCTTGTTGAATCGAGGGTTTCTATAGAGGGGTACCCTTAAATAATGAATAAAAGTAAGGAGGTAAGTCTAATTTGAATGAGGGAAAAATAGTCAGTCAATCACCCAAGTGATGTTGACTCAGCATGTGAGATGGAGCTCAGACAGTTTTGTTAGTTTGGGGGGGGGGGAGGGGTGTTAAGTAAAATGATGGGATCTTCAAAAATTATAGATGGCATCTTATAGCTTCCACCCATCAACAATTCAACTGTGAGATTGGAACCATGGTTCTTTCTTTACTATAACAAGTGAACAAGTCATAGGAAGTAGAACGAAATTACCTGCTGTTACTCAGAAATGAAAGAAGAATCTGAGCTCCTATTTTCTGTGCTTGCACATTAGATAGGTCTTTCGAATTTTCCAAAAACCTCATCAGTGCTTCGACAAAACCATTTGAGAGCATATCATAGCAGGTATCCTCTTCATCCTCTAGAAGGGTTTTCATATCCTCCACTGCTTTGGCTTGTAGTTCCAATGGAAGTTCAGAGAGGCTGTAAAAGAACCTCAGAAACATATCATGGTTGAAGTTGGAAAATGACTGGAATTTTTTATAGTCATTGCTCCAAGAGAACATTTGAGCATGGTTAACATCTGAGCTATCAAAACCCTTAACATGGGTTGAATCTGAACAGTAGCCAGTATCAGAAGAGATGAATGATACATTGCTGTGGTCATTTTGAACTAAGCCATCTCCAGTGTTCCCATATAATAGTGCTGCAGACACATTATTCAAACTCGATATAGAGTTGCAATGTGAAGGTTCCCAAGAGCAACATGCTGTAAGGTTGGGTGGCCAACAAAGTTCGTGTATCTCACCACCATGTTTCCTGCACCAGTGGGAAATAAGATCCTTCATGCAAGTATTTGGGATCAATGAAAGGTTTTCCAACCTTTTCTGTGTCTTTGGACATGTATCATGTCCCTCATTGAACCACTTTTCTATGAATGTCCTTTCATATGATTGTCCAGAAGCTATGACCACAGGATCATACATCAATCTTGATGAAATAGGGCAACAGAATTCTTCGGGAGGTGTGTTGGCACTAGGTAAATCAGTTTTACCCTTAACATGATCAGTAGGCTCATCGATGTTTTCAGACTTACTAGCATTGTATTCAGAACTTGTGTTTGAAATCATAGACTGTGCACTAACATTCTCTTTGTGCTCATTAACATCAGGCATTACTTTCCGCCCATACTTCTTCAATAAATACATAAAGTAGCTCAGGATCCTCTCCTTTTTAGTGTCAGTAGCCTGGATCTTATCGAGTAGTTTGCTTATTGATCTCTTCTCTATCAAAAGAGCCCTAAGAGATGTGATGTTCAATCCGGAGGCTGCAATCTGAAAGGCCTCAAATTCCAATTCTTCACTTGCGTGGGTCTGCCGAAGCAGTTCTAGCATAGCCTTGCCAGCCTCCGCTTCTGTTGAATTAATAATAAACTTTGCATTCCTAAGATAATCGACAACATCAGATATCTGTGGATAACTTCAGACTGTTAGCCAATAAAACAAACTGAATATTTTACAAAAGCTAATGAGCTTAATTGGTGTCACTATAGCATGTTCAATATAATAAGAATAATATCTTTTACGCATTATGTCATTTGAAACTAGTGGAGGGCACTTAATCAGACATATTCCTCGGCTGTCCTGATCTTCCAATGAGTTCTTGACTTGATGAGCAGAAGTATAACAATCTCATCAATTGAATGAATATGTTCGTCACATTAATGAATTACTAATTAGAACTTCATGAAACTTAATCTTACAAAAGGTGCCTGTTGATTAGATGCTCATGCTATTAGATTAGCATGCCACAAGATCGTTGACCCCTAATACTCATATTAACCTGGTCAGTGAATTTCCAGTGGTAATTCTGCTGGTTGTCAGTGCTACAACTAGGAAGGAGAAAGAATGGTCAGCTGCATATGGTGGATGGCAGATTCCTGACATAGGATAAGCAAGGAGATAGTGCTCGATGGAGTAGAACGCTTATGGTGGATGGCAGATTCCTGGAAACTAGGAGGAGAAGGAAGGACCTGTCAATGGGGGGGAACATTTTATGGTTGAAAGAAATCTGAGATTTACTGTTTTTGAAATTGTTGCAGAAAAACACTTTGATCCAATCGAATGAATGTATGGATACGTTTTTTGTCGAATTGACCACCCCAAATAGGGGTTGGTGGCAGATATCTAACACCAATTTTTCGAAAAATATCACATCGGAGAAGTTGGACGTCCTACTCAAAGAATTTAGGGGTTTGGGTTTAGGTTTTAGAGGTTATGTTTTATACTTTATAACATATGGTGCTATTCGAAAAATTCATAATATTCTGTCCCCCACATTCCATTTCGAGGGGAGAAAATAAAAATATTCCGGGAATTTTTGAACCATACTACTGCAGAAATTGAACAACATACGACATAATTGACATGGAGAATTATGCCTTTTTTTTAAGAGCAACTAATTAAATACATAGAGTTTGGCTAACCTGAATAGCTAACATTTGTGGTACCATATTTTGAATATTACATAAGCTTTGATCCAATGAGGCCTTTATCCTTTCACATCTTAGTACAGTCGCTTCCCCAGTTATTGCCTGAAAGGTTGAAAATATCACAAAGTCCCTAAATATACATACAAATCATGAATATAAATACATATAGAATAGCATGTGCTACAAAAAAGTTTGAGACAAACAAGCATTTGATACAAGAGAAGAAGTTCTAGATAAACATAAGCTTTGATATAAGATAAACAGATCATATGCAACCTTAGTTTTGCATAATATAATGGATAAAAATACAAAAGAAGCTAAGAACTCAGTTCACTACTTATAGTTAAATAATAACTTAAGACGTCATATTAACTATACTTCATGAAGATCTATCAGGTCAAAAGAATATAACTACCCATAATATTAATATAACTAGCCATAAAGATCTTTTATTTTTTACATAGAACAAAAAATCTGTAAGAAATGGAAAGATATAATGTACTAAATCATGTCATTTTTCTGGCGCCTCACATTATGAATAGATTGTAGATATGTATGTCTTGGTCTTTTCATGCTGGTTAAGTAATGTATGTATTGAGTCGGTATCCATTAGTATTTAGGTGAGTTAGATGAATATTACTACCCATAATATGCGATCCTAGTAATCCAATACTGTTAAAACTGTGATCCCCTCTAAGATGGCTATGTAGATGTAGAATAATTAAAGACAAAGATCATTGGTACCAAAATGTTGATGGGAAATCAAAGAGATAAGACTTCAAGGCCAAAATTGACGTAAGGTACTGGATGGATTAGTGCATTGCATAGTTGCCCCGATTGCAAGGCCGGTCTGAGTTTAAGCAGAATTGAATTGTGGAAGTGAGTATATGATGAAGAGAGAAAGGATGCGGAGGTTAAATTACGGTTTTATGTGTTTGACAGTTAGAATTGTTGAGAATAGACCCACATCGGTAAAGGGGTGGGCGTTTCACGTCTTTATATATTGTTGCCCCCTCCCTCTCATCACCGGTTTTGAGGGGGAACGGGATTTAACATGGTATCAGAGCTAGGCCCCATCCCGTCTCGCCTCTATTTGGTCCCGTCACACCCTTTTTCTCCCTCTGATCGAGATCTTGTCCCTCCATCCGATCGAGAGGCACTCTGCGTGCGGACGGGTGTTGAGAATAGTCCCATATCGGTAAAGGGGTGGGAGTTTCACATCTTTATATACTGTTGCCCCCTCCCTCTCATCACCGGTTTTGAGGGGGCAGGGAATCGTAACAAGAATGATTCCAATTATTGATAGCTTGAATTATTTGTAGGTCTATTTGTGGGTTAAGAGAACTACAAAGATGAAAATCAATATATCAAAATCTATATTCATATGCTTAGGGTTATATTTTGAAATCTAAGCCTTTAAAAGAAAATTAAAGGGAGAAACACTTACCAAAAAAATATATATTGAAAACCACTGCGGAATCAACACCGCCTTATAAAACCCAGAACATTGTGTAACATCATCACAATGAAAACGATAAAATATCGATACTTTCTTGGAGAAGGATAATAAAATCTAGGAAATTGTATTCATAAATTAATGTTAGTTTGCTACACCCCTTCACGTGTATACAGACCATAAACCCAAGCCCATACTCGGTCCTTACATGACTAAGACTTCCATAATGTCCTACATAAGAATTACTAATTTATAGGCTTTCCTCCTCAACTAGGACTTCCAAACTCAATTTCCAATTTTACCTAAAAAAAGCCCTCATTGTAATGAAATACCATCTAGCCATGTCCCATCTACTTGGGGTCAGCCAGCAATTACAATGAAATAAGTATTGGAGAGTTTTACTATGTGTTTGTCCTTATTATTAATAAGTTTGTCCTTATTATTAATAAGTGTTTCTATGAGGACTTTATTGTAAATCTGATGCTTAATTTGTTATAAAAGGAGTTAGGGTTATAACCCTAACTCACGGTTTTATGTTTCTCTCGACTTGGTATCAGAGCAGGTCCCGACCTCCGCTCCCGACCTCTGCTCGCCCCGGCGCCACCCCGAGCCACACCGACCTCCGCTCCGGCGCCACCCCGAGCCACACCGACCTCCGCTCGCCTCCCGCGCCACCCCGAGCCACACCAAGCCACCCCGCGCCCTGCTGCGCCACCGCAGCGCCCTCCCCAGCGCCTCCCGCGCCCTGCTGCGCCTCCCCAGCGCCCTCCCCAGTGCCTCTCGCGCCTCCCAGCGCCTCTCGCACCTCCCCTGTGCCACGCCGAGGCACACCAAGCCGCCAGAACCCCCCCCCCCGTGCCTTCCCTGTGCCCCGCCGAGGCACACCGTTCACCCCCGCGCCGCACCACGCCCTCCCGCGCCAGCACAGTGCCTCCCGCGCCTTCCCTGCGACACCCCAGGCCTGCCCTTCTGCTGCCCCCGCGCCCTTCTGCAGACCTTCCTGCGCAGTATGTTGCTGCTGCCATCAATGGGCGTCCACGCTCGTGCTTTTGGCGATTGACGATGCTTGATCGGTTGTCCGATTCTTTCTTTTGATTGCTTCATTCTCCTTTTTTTGGGGGGTGGTGCTTCCGTTTCTTTTTCGTCTCCACGGATGAGGTTCTTTTTCTTCCACATGCTCTATCCGTTCCTGAATTTGTGAAGGGTCTCTTTGTTCTCTTCTCGTTTTTTTTTTTTCATCACTCCCCATGGATTCCAAGGTCGCCCCACTTGTTGGCTCTCAAGACGGTTTTGCCCGTCGTATTACTACAGTTCTCTTGGATGACAAGAATTTTCTTTCCTGATCCAATTCTGTTCGTGTCTATCTTGCCGGCCGATATAAGCTTGCATGGCTTACTGGTGTCTCGAAACCTGCGGAGGCGGCCGACGTGTTAAAGTGGACCACCGAAAACTTTCAGATTCTTGGTTGGCTTCAATGCTCGATGGAGCCCAAAATCTATGAGCAGTTCATGCGGTATGATTCTGTTTCTGGTTTATGGTCTGCTCTCCAAAGAACTTATGGTCACACTCGGGTTGATGCTCGGATCTATGTTGTCTATCGGGAAATCACTGCCGCTACTCAGGACGATCGTTCTGTTCAAGAGTATTTTTCTTTTCTTCAAAGTCGTTTCCTCGAGCTGTCCGATTTAGAGCCTCTGAGTGCTTTCCAGGACCCTACTGATGCTGCACTTGCTCGGCGACAACAGGAGAAAAGGGAGACGTATCAGTTTCTTATGGGACTTCGAACCAAGTTTGAGGCTATTCGTGTTCAAATTATTGGGATGTCCCCTCTCCCTGATCTTCTTGACGCCTTCTCTCTTGTTGCTGATCAAGAGCGTCGCCTTCGTCTCACTGGTGCTCCGCGGGTGCTTGTTTCTCCTTCCGGTGATCTCCCGACTGAGCAGATGGCCCTTGCTTCTGGTTCCCGCCCCCCATTCTCGTACGCTTGTGGTCGTGGAGGTCACTCTCTGTCTGGTGGGCGTGGTCTTCCTGGTGGTCATGGCACTACCGGTCCTCCCAGTCTTTGTACCTATTGTGGCAAGCAGTTTCATGATCGCTCCCGATGTTTCCAGCTGTACCCGCATCTGCGTACTACCCCTTCACCTGCTTCTCGTTCACCGACTGTGGCTGCTGCCGACATTTCCAGTTCGTTGACGTCTCCTTCTCCGGCTCCTGGTGTTTCGGATTTGAGCTAGATGGTCTCCCAGGTGCAGCAGCTGATGAGTCAACTTCAGCACCTTCAGTCGCCGTCTTCTCAGCCCTCAGCTTCCACTGCTTCCTCCTCAGGTACTTCGTTCGCCTTCCAAGCATCAAGGGTTGATCCCAGTTCTTCACCCTGGGTGATTGACTCTGGTGCCACTGACCACATGACTGGTGAGCTTAGTCTTCTTTCTCATATTGAGCCTTATTGTCAGCGAAATGTGCGCCTTGCTGATGGATCAGTTACACCGATCCTCAGCAAGGGTACTGTTCCTTTTTCTTCTGGTGTTAGTCTTGATTCTGTTCTGCATGTTCCTAAATTGTCACTTAATTTGTTATCTGTTAGTCGTTTGACTCATTCTTTGCGTTGTTCTGTGACATTTTTTCCTGGTGGATGTGTTTTTCAGGACCTAACTTCGAGGAGGACTTTTGGCACGGGCCGTGAGAAGGATGGGTTGTACTTACTGGACCGACCGCTTGTTCCTCCTGTTGCTGCTCTGCCCGTTACCTCTACTGCTTCTCCTGCCCGCATATCTACCTCCCAGACTGCTGATCTGTGGCACGCTCGGTTTGGTCATGCTAGTCCGCTCTCTGTGGCTTCTGTCTGTCCTGAGTCCTCATTTAGCTCTTCTTTTCGTTGTGATGTGTGCGAACTTTGTAAACACACACGTAGTTCTTATTCTCCATCTTTTAGTCGGTCATCTTCTGCTTTTGAGTTAGTTCACTCTGATGTCTGGGGCCCGTCTCCTGTGACGTCTTATGATGGCTTTTGTTACTATGTTACATTTATTGATGATTATTCTCGTTGCTGTTGGGTTTATCTTCTAAAGCGCAAGTCTGATGTGTTTACAATGTATTGTCACTTTTCTGCAATGGTTCAAACTCAGTATGGGGCTCGCATACGTGTTCTTCGCTCTGACAATGGTGGTGAATATACGTCTTGTTCTTTTACCTCTTACCTTGCAGCACAGGGCACTATTCATCAGTTTTCATGTCCCTATATACCAAAGCAAAATGGTGTGGCAGAGCGGAAGAATTGTCATCTATTGAATATTGTTCGCTGCATTCTTCGCGGGATGTTGGTTCTTAAGTCTTTCTGGAGTTCTGCTATCCTTACTGCTGCCTATTTGATCAACCGGACTCCATCACGTTCTCTTACTGGTAAAACTCCGTTCCATATACTTCATCCTACCCTGCCCCTTTTTTCTATTCCTCTGCGTGTTTTTGGCTGTGTGTGTTTTGTCCAAGATCGTCGTCCTTCCCGGACTAAACTTGATGACAAGTCAATTCGATGTGTCTTTCTTGGTTACTCCTCTGGGGTCAAAGGTTATCGCTGTTTTGACCCCACATCCTGTCGGGTTTATCATTCTATGGATGTGACTTTTCATGAGGACGAGTCCTCCTTTCGGGTTCAGCCTTCACCATTGTCTGTTCCTGTGCCATCTACGGCTGCTCAGCCTATGCCTGTTTTTCCTACCACCGGTGTGTTGCCTCCTCGCCCGCCTATTACGCAGACATATCACCGGCGGTCGCACCAGGCTCCGGTTGTCCCACCTAGCACTCTCACTGTGCCAGAGCCTCCTCCGACGTCAGGTATACCTCCTTCTTCCTCTATCCCTCCTGCTTCTTCTGATGACGTGCCCATTGCTATTCGCAAGGGTAAGCGTACTTGTGTTACTGATCACCCTTTGGCCAGTGTTGTCTCCTATCAGGGCTTTTCCGATGCATATCATGCTTATCTAACTGCCACAGACTCTATTCGTATTCCTCGTTCTACTACTGAGGCTCTACGTGATCCTGAGTGGGTCAAAGTTATGGATACTGAAATGTCTGCCTTGCGCCAGAATGGAACTTGGGCTTTGGTTCCTCTTCCCCCTGGGAAGCGTACTGTTGGGTGCAAGTGGGTCTACACTGTCAAGTATCGTGCAAATGGTTCTCTTGAACGTTACAAAGCCAGGCTAGTTGCTCGTGGTTTTACTCAGACTGCTGATGAGTTTGGAGCTACCTTTGCTCCTGTTGCCAAGTTGACCAGTGTTCGTTTACTGCTTTCTCTTGCGGCTAACCACTCTTGGCCTCTTCATCAGCTTGATATCAAGTACGCTTTTTTGTATGGTCATCTCGCTGAGGAGATATATATGGATCCTCCTCCAGGGTATCGTCTTCAGGGGGAGTATTCGGGGAGAGTTTGTCGCTTAATCAAGTCCCTTTACGGCTTGAAGCAGTCTCCCAGAGCTTGGTTTGAGCGTTTTAGTACTGTGATTCTTCGTATCGGCTTCACTCGATGTTCTGCTGATCCAACCTGCTTTATTAAGATCACTGCAGAGGGCCGACGTGCTATTGTTCTAGTACACGTTGATGACATTATTCTTACAGGGGATGATGCAACTGGGATCACTGCCGTCAAGAATACTCTTCAGGTTGCCTTCGAAGTGAAGGACCTTGGACCTCTTCGTTACTTTCTGGGGATTGAGATAGCTCGCTCTCGCCAGGGTATCTCTATCTCTCAGCGGAAGTATACACTTGATCTTTTGCATGATACTGGTCTTCTTGCGTGTCGACCGGCTCGTACACCGATGGATGCTAATCATCGTCTTCATGCAGAATCCGGCGTTCTTCTTTCTGATCCCAGTTCCTATCAGCGTCTTGTTGGTCGTTTGATTTATCTAACTCACACTCGACCTGATATCAGCTTTGCAGTTAGTGTGGTGAGTCAGTTTATGCATGCTCCCCGAACATCCCATATGGCGGCTGCAATTCGGATTCTACGTTATCTTAAAGCTGCTCCTGGCCTTGGACTTTTTTATCGGGCTCAGGATGGATCCAAGTTATCTTGTTATACTGACTCGGATTATGCGGGTTCCCTTACCGATCGTCGTTCTACTTCTGGCGTCGGCACATTTTATGGTGAGCATCTCATTTCATGGAAGAGTAAAAAGCAGCATGTTGTCTCTCGATCTTCTGCTGAGGCTGAGTATCGTGCTATGGCACATGGGACTACGGAGTTGATTTGGTTATATTCTCTTTTATCAGAGCTTGGATTTCCTACGTCAAGTTGCTCAACTCTTTTTTGTGATAACCAGTCAGCAATTTTGCTTGCTTCTGACTCTGTTCTTCATGAGCGGACCAAGCATATTGAAGTCGATATTCACTTCCTCCGGGATCATGTTCGATCTGGTACCATTACTCCAGTGTTCATTCCATCTGCTGACCAGATTGCTGATGCGTTTACCAAGGTTGTTGGACCAACTCGTCTTCTTCCTACTATTTCCAAGCTGGGCATGTCTGACGTCTTTGCTCCAGCTTGAGGGGGAGTATTGGAGAGTTTTATTATGTGTTTGTCCTTATTATTAATAAGTTTGTCCTTATTATTAATAAGTGTTTCTATGAGGACTTTATTGTAAATCTGATGCTTAATTTGTTATAAAAGGAGTTAGGGTTATAACCCTAACTCACGGTTTTATGTTTCTCTCGACTATAAGAAGCCTAAACTACTTGGGAATCTTATTATGCAGCGATCTTGGTTCATTTAGAAATCCTAATTTGAGTATGAATCCTAAAGTCCTCAACGGATATTATATTGAGTAGGAATCCTAACTCATCAAAGAATCCTATTTTCAATAGTATTCTATTTTGAGTAAGAATCTTATTCTTATTAATAGTCCTTTTCTGAACTAGGAATCCTAGGTAAAGTAGGAGTTCTAGAAAATTTTGGAAACCTATTCTTCGACCTACGTGTTGATTTGCATCATTGTGTGACTTCTCGATACAATATAGTGAATCTTCAGAAATCACTCCAAAGATGCTCTCACTTGAGACAACCCAATTAGGGATAGTTTCTAAATGAGTGCTATAACTCAAGTTAGTTGCACAAAGCGGAAGCTAATTGGGTTATGGGATTCAGGGGAAAGGGCCCAGGAAGCAGCAATGGTTGAGAACACTATCCATGTAACAGAAGAGTTGAATCCATCCATAGCAGCACTGGGAGCCAAATGCTGGAGCAGTGATCTCAATATAAATGATACAACTAGCACACTAGGTTGTAATCAACATTCGAAGTTGTAACACAATCGCTCACCTTCAGGGACATGCATTCTCTTACAATTCAGTGACTGTAAAAGTGATGAGTTTAATATATTCACATGAAATCTCCAAAATATGGTTCAATCTGCCAAAAGGAATTTCAATGTCCTGTCTACAGGAGTTTACCCAACATTCACTCTTTTCTGATCTTCTCATCAAAATTATGTATGAGCATGATACAGACCAACATACACATAGGGACATGGAGTAAATGGCGTATAAAGTTTAAACATACAATATACAGTTTAGGATTAGTACAAAGATCATCACAGTAAAAAAAGCGAATGTCTTTGCTACCAAATGTAAAGTATCAATTGGCGATAGAATATCTATCAACAAAAATCACAAGAAAAAAAAGAGACCATCATAAGTAGTCTAGCTCCAACCGAGTACAATCAACTAAAAGAATAATTCAAAAACAATAACCCTTTCTTAAAAAATTTCTTCCTTTTGTCTAAAAATAGGACATAGCTACCTACAACAAAAGAAATGATGCGGTGCATCATGTCATTGGTTCTTGCTCATCTCGCCTACAGAGTAGAATAATGAGATGAATATGACTTGACATCTTCATGCTAGATATATTGAGTCTTTCATTAATACACATGTGAGTTAGCTCAAGTGTTGACACCCATAACATATGATCCTAATAATCGAGGACTATTATAATGAATCTAATGATGATCCTATCCCAGAGAGCCTGATTGATGTCAAGACAGTGAATCTTCATAATGCTGCTCCAAAACAGACCTCACTTGAGCCTAGTAAATGATCATCATCCTCAGTTAATTTGGGTAATCCCTTTACTTTAATCACACAAAGCATAAAGAATTGGGGTGTGGGAGGAGGAAAACGGATTGGGAAGAAACAACAGTTGAAAAGAAAGTTAAAGAAGATTTGAGAGCAACTGTAGCGGCATGAGAGTCGGACTGTAAGCTGAAACCAATCTTAGAAGTTGTACGCCAACCACTCATATATGCAGTGAGTGGCGTGCACTATCTTACCAATTAGAATTGTCAGAAATTCAGTTTAATTAACCTACAGAAAATGTCCAAAATGTGGTTTTATATGTCAAAAATAATGTGAATACACTGGTTAAAGGACTTCTACCTCCATTCAGTTGCTTTCTTATTTTTCTCATCATACCCTTAATATTAGCATAACATAGTTTTATCCACACACAGACTTGGATTACATATTATTACAAAGTCAAGAAATTACAATATATAATTAAGGACAAAAAGAAAGATCATTCCAGTCACATAAAAGTAAATGTTTTTGCTGCCAAATGTGAAGTGTCAATTTGTGAGATGACATAAATAGACAACCACCTATTCCCATAAAAACTTGACTTCCCCATCGTAAAGCATAAGGATAAGCATGCATCTCATTTCAAGATACATCTGCAATTTCATCTTTCTTAAGCTTGTCTGTCAATATAAAAGTCTTGGATGTAGTAATGAGAAATGATTTGAAAAGACATTTGCTTCAGAGGACTCAGCCATGGAAAGGAACAAATATGTAGTGTATATATATAGCTAACCTCATATAGTAATGTATGTTCTAACTTCTAATTGTATATCAGTTGGAATACGATGGCAGTGAATACTAACCAGATAGTATTGTGCAGGCTGTAAGGAAAGAGATCAATTGTTCTAGAGAAATCATCCAAATTTGAGACTCGAGATATTCTCCTAGTTAATTAATCAGAAAAATATAAATTACCAAGTAGAGCTTGCTGGATTCTGCACAATTCTGGTGCAGCAGTTTGGCTTTCTCAATTGTATTGTTTAGAGAACATAACTCCTTTATCCCAGCCATGCATCCTGGTCGAGCTAATTCTATAGCAGGAAGAATAAAATTGATTTTGTCCAACACCTTTGTAAGCTCCAGGCATATTGAACTGTGTACCTGATATCGAAATGGAATTATGGGCGAGTAAGAACACAAATACATGAACAGTAAGAATCTGCAAGAAGTAACATGTATAAGAACTAGCTCAGCAACCACAGCAATATAAGAACAATAGTGACCTAGACAAGTTATAATACAAATAACATCATCATCCAAGTCTTATCCCATTAAGATGGGTCAACTATGGAGCACAACGCTAATTAGGAGCCTCCACAAAAAGATTGACAAATATTTTTGTGACAAACCCTAGAGGAAGAGAGGAAGAGAGAGAGAGAGAGAAGGAGAGCTAGGGTTTGGGGAGAGAATAGAATGAATCTCTCATTAGGCCAATTGCCAATATATAGTGAATACATGTGAGTCATATATACCCTAAGTGTATGTATATACAGTAATACATCTTAACACCCCCCCTCAAACTCAGGGTGGATCATGCACCAAGAGTTTGGCAATCAAAGACCGAAAACGAGGTGTAGGATGTAACTTCGTGAAGAAGTCTGCGATCTGCTCTGCTGAGGGAGTGAAAGGTATAGAGATTCTCATGGCCTCATACTCCTGTCGGACGAAGTGACAGTCAATCTCGATGTGCTTTGTCCTTTCATGAAAAACCGGGTTGCTAGCAATCTGAATAGCACTCCGGTTATCACAGTGAAGTGGAGTAGGCTCGGAGAAAGCAACACCAAGATCACTGAGGAGACGTCGAAGGTGAACTATCTCCTTAGTCGTGGAGGCCATAGCCCTGTACTCAGCCTCAGTACTAGAGAGAGACACCACTTTCTGCTTCTTGCTGCGCCAGGAGATCAAAGAATCGCCAAGAAACAAACAGTAACCAGTGGTGGAGAGGCGTGTAGTCGGATCTCTAGCCCAGTCTGCATCTGAGTAGGCTCGAAGTCTGAGAGAGGAGGACGACGACATAAACAAAGAGCGAGTAACTGTCCCTCTGAGGTACCGGAGGATCCGAAGAAGAGCACCGTAGTGAACTGAGTGTGGAGCTGCAACAAACTGACTGACAATGCTGACAGCGTGTGCAATGTCAGGCCGAGTGATGCAGAGATAGACGAGATGTCCCACAATCTGCCTGTACCGAGTGGGATCTGAAAGAGGAACTCCATCTGTAGGACTTAGCTTCGAGTGAAGCTCAAGAGGGGTGTCTACTGTGCGGTTATCTGTGAGGGCAGCACGACTAAGGATGTCTGAAAGGTACTTCTGCTGAGAGAGCAGAATGCCATCTGCACTGTATGCTACCTCAAGACCAAGAAAGTAGCGAAGCGTGCCCAAATCCTTCATCTGAAATTGGTTCCTCAAGTGCTGCTGAAGACTAGCAATCGCAGCAGAATCATCTCCAGTGATGATCATGTCGTCCACGTATAACAGTAGAATCGCCCGGCCCTGCAGGGACGATCGGAGAAACAGAGAGTGGTCATGACTGCTCTCTGAGTAACCAAGTTCCCTGACAGCACGCCGGAACCGCTCAAACCAGCACGAGGAGCTTGCTTGAGCCCATAAATGGCCCGACGAAGACGACACACGTGCTGAGAAGGAACACGGAGACCAGGAGGAGGATCCATGTAGACAGTCTCAGACAGGTCACCGTGAAAAAAGGCATTTTTCACGTCCATCTGAAGAAGGGTCCATCGATGAACAGCTGCAACCGCCAGAAGAGTGCGAACGGTGGTCATCTGAGCCACCGGAGCAAAGGTCTCCTCGTAGTCAACTCCATACTCTTGAGTAAAGCCACGAGCCACCACCCGAGCCTTGTGACGCTCAATGGATCCATCAGGGCGGTGCTTGACCTTATAATCCACTTGCAGCTGACAGGCGCAACGCCAGGGGGCAGAGGGACATCCCAGGTCTGAGTCTGCTGAAAGGCCTGAAACTCCTCATCCATAGCCTGACGCCACTGAGGAAACTGGACTGCCTCAGAGTAAGATCGGGGCTCCTGATCTGCGTGCACAGCAGTAAGAAAGGCAGTAAACTGAGGCGAGTAACTGCAGACAGAGGCAAAACCAAAACGATCAGGAGGCCCAATGTCGTGGCTAAAACGGTCAGGCGGGTGATGCGGGCGCTGAGGGTAGCGAGGCGGGCCTGGATCCACGACTGGCAATGACGGAGCAGGCACAAGAGGCGAAAAACTAGGAGGAACCTCAACAGCAGGAGAGCCGGTATCCGCTGAGAAGGACACGGAGACACAGGGGTAGGCCGGCGAGAGTAGACCTGAGGAAATGGAGAGACAACCCGGGAAGGAGAGAGAGGCATGGGCATAGAGGAGGAAGCCTCGGAGGAGTCCCCGGGAGAGGCTGGGGAACCAACTGGCAAAGGAGCCAGTGGTGCCGAGGGAGCTGGTGGTGGGGAAGGAGCCGACGGAGCCGGGGGAACTAGAGAGGCCGACGAAGGAGGCATAGGTGTCGATGACGCAGGAGAAGAAACCTCGAGAAAGGTGAGATCCTGAGCTTCGGGAGAGTAGTAGGGCGTATCCTCGACAAAGGAGACGTGCCGAGAGATACGCAAGCGACGAGCAACAGGGTCATAGCAGCGATATCCCTTGTGCTCAGTGCTGATCCCAAGAAGGACGTACTTAGCTGCTTGAGCAGACAGTTTTGTGCGCTCATGGAGAGGAAGAAGAACAAAACAGGTGCACCCAAAAGTGCGAAGAGGGCTGTAGTCAGGAGTGGTAGAGAGGAGACGCTCATGAGGAGATAAGTCGTCCGGAAGAACTGACGAAGGAGTGATGTTAATGAGCTGGACTGAGGTGAGGAGAGCCTCAGCCCAGAAGCGCCGAGGAACAGAACCAGAAAGAAGGAGAGCACGAGTAGTCGCAAGAATATGGCGATGCTTGCGCTCAGCAACACCATTCTGCTCATGAATGTGAGGACACGAGTGCTGGAAAATAGTCTCATGGGACTGAATAAGGCTGCGCATAGCGGTGGATAGATACTCAAGGGCACAATCAGACCGAAAGATTTTGATGTATCGACCAAACTGCGTGTGAATCATGGAGGTGAAGTCCTGATAGACTTGGAGGATATCCGATCGACGGCGAAAAAGGTAGACCCACGTGTAACGACTGTAATCATCTACAAACGAGACATAATATAAATACCCAGTCATAGAGGGGAGAGGAGAGGGGCCCCAGATATCAGAGTGAACAAGATCAAAAGGAGCAGAGCTCTGAGAAGTACTTGATGAAAAAGGAAGGGCAGCAGCTTTTGCAAGCTTGCAGCCAGTACAAGTAGATAAAGATGAAAAAGGACCACGACCTAGAGCTCCAGAATGGAGTAATCTCTTAAGTCGCGGTTCCGATACATGACCTAGTCTCCTATGCCACAGGTCAGCATTAGGAGAGACAACTCCACAAAACCCAGATGATGACTGATCCAAAGAGTGAAGAAACTCCATCTGGTAGAGTCCGCCTGCCCTACGACCTGCTCCAATCGGTCGGCCAGTACGCAGATCCTGCACAGAACAAGAGGAAGGGATAAATGTCACCGAACAGCCAGAGTCACACAAAGCACTAACAGAAATCAGGTTCATGTGAAGTGTGGGAGCGTGAAGCACAGAGAATAAGGAGAGGTGGCAAGCAGGGGCGGAGGCTGAAGTAATGGATCCAGACTGTGAGATGGCTAAGCGAGAACCATCTGCAGTGTGGATCGGTGGCAGGTGCGTCGCAGGCTGACAAGCAGTGAGCAGGGAGGCATCCGAAGTCATGTGGTGTGAGGCGCCCGAATCCAGTATCCAAACAATAGGACTACCAGGAGAGGCAGAGAAGGCTGAGGCGCTGGAAGATCCAGGAGTAGCGGCAGACTGCTGAGAGAGTCTAAGCTGAGCTAGTTCCTCACGAATAGACTGTAGCTCGCCAGCTGAGACGGAAGAGGCAGCAGCAGCAGTAGGAGCAGGGCGACCACGACCTCGAGCTCGTCCTCGACCTCGATCTCTATAGGTAGGACGCTTCTCTAGATGAAGTGAGAAGCAAGTGTCCACGAAGTGACCCGGTGTCTGACAATGAGTGCAAAACGATCTACCATGGGAGGCAGTAGCTGAGACAAAAGACACTGGTGGGCCTGAGACTGGTGGCGGAGCAGCAGCAAGTACGCCCTGAAGAGGTAAGGCCCTGGAGGCAAGAGTACGCAAACGAGTCTCTTCAGCGACCAGCTCAGCTACAGCCTCATCAAGACGAGGAAGGCTGTCCCGGTGAAGAAGCTGACCGGCTAGAGCACTGAACTCAGGTCGTAGGGCAGTGAATAGCTGATAGAGCTGAAGGCGCTCCCGGTAGAGCTGATACTCGACAGCACGGGACGGGTCAGGAACGGGAGCGAGATCCTGAAGATCACGCCAATAGGAGCGCATCTGACAATAAAACTGTTGGACCGTCAACTCTCCCTGCTGTGCCGACTGGGCCTGTGTGAGAAGCTGATACTCACGTGCTCCACTCTTCTCAACAAAACGAGCTGTGAGATGACCCCAAATCGCTGCAGAAGTGGCAAGCCCAACCATGTCTCGGCGAAGAGAGCGATCCACAGATGCAACAAGGTAGGCTTTGATGTGCTGATCGCGAAGGCGCCAGGGACCGTATTCTGTATCAGAAACAGAAAACGTGGAAGAGCCATCAAGGTGTCCTCGAAGATTGCGACCCTCAAGGGTGGATTCCACCGTGGCTGACCATGCCGGCCAATCGGAGGCCTCTTGGAGAAGGAAGTCGGTGGCGAGCGGGAGGAAATCCCGTGGAATCTCATAGGGTGTCACCGGATGAGACGGCGGAGTCGTCATCGAAGAAGTCGAGGACATGTCCGGAGAGAGGGAAGGCTCCAAGAGCTCGAGGACACTCCCCCCCCGAAGAACGAGCTGATCGGAGAGGTTCGGAGAGGTGGCGAGCTGATCGGAGAGGTTCGGAGAGCTGATCAGATCAAGTGCTCAGATCAAGTGCCGGCTGGAGCTGACTGGAGTAGGGAGCAGGGCAGGAGAGGTTCGGAGAGGTGTTTGGATCAAGGGCCGGCTGGAGCTGGAGCAGGGGCCGGCTGGATCAAGGGCCGGCTGGAGCTGGAGCAGGGAGCGGCTGGAGCGGGCAGGGCAGGCTGGAGCGCGCAGGACAGGAGCTGGAGCTGGCCGGAGCGGGGCAGTCTGGAGCAGGGAGCGGCTGGAGCGGGCTGGAGCTGGAGCTGAAGCTGGAGCGGCTGGAGCAGGGCAGGCCAGGCAGGCTGGAGTGCGCAGGGCAGAAGCTGGAACAGCTGGAGCTGGAGACACGAGAGCGAGGAGCCAAGGGAGCGAGGAGACACCGGCGATCAACCTTGCTCTGATACCATGTGACAAACCCTAGAGGAAGAGAGAGAGAGAGAGAGAGAGAAGGAGAGCTAGGGTTTGGGGAGAGAATAGAATGAATCTCTCATTAGGCCAATTGCCAATATATAGTGAATACATGTGAGTCATATATACCCTAAGTGTATGTATATACACTAATACATCTTAACAATTTTCAGACTAGCTGTTAACTTGAGGTCAAGCCTCCAAGATTTGTGCCAAAAACCTGACCAAGAGGTCAAGCCTCCAAGATTGGTGCCAAAAACCTGACCAAGGTAACTTAGCCAAGACAGGAGGAGACAATCAAGAACCCTAGAAGGTCAGTTGACGGGTAGGAGGCCTAACTATTGATTACGCATTGCCAAAAAAAAACTATTGGTTACGCAATTTAAGACCATGCAACCAGGGAGCAACAATATATATATATATATATATATAGAGAGAGAGAGAGAGAGGATACGGGTATAGGCTGGCGGTCTATTTCGACGAAATGGGCAGCCGCTCATTTGATGCCCCTAGGAGTCTTAGAATGTGCTGGATTTTTGTGACCATAAGCATATTACCTTAGATAGAACATCCACAAAAATCAGCACATTCTAAAACTTTTAGGGGCATCAAATGTTATATTTCAGATTAACGGTTACAACAGACGTTTGAACTTCTAACATTTGATGCCCCTAAGAGTTTTCAAATGTGATATTTTTTGTGGGTGTTCTATCTAAGATAGGGTGCTTATGCTCACAAAAAATAGCACATTCTAAAACTCCTAAGGGCTTCAAATGGGTGGCTGCCCATTTCGCCGAAATAGGTTGACAACTCATTTCCCGATATATATATATATATATATATATATATATATATATATATATATATAAGGAAAAGGGATGCTGGACCTGAGGTGCAGCGTCATTGTTGCACCTCAGGCATTGTTTGACCATCCTAGAAGCTTTGGAATTTGATGAAATTTGGTGAGGGTGTTGTCTAGGGTAAGATGATCATCCTCACCAATTTTCATCAAATTCCAAAACTTCTAGGGGGTTCAAATGGTCGAAGCAAAATCAGCCGTCCGCAGTCACCGTTAAAATCTGCAGATTTTGCTTCGACCATTTGACCCCCCTAGAAGTTTTGGAATTTGATAAAAATTGGTGAGCATGATCATCTCACCCTAGACAACACCCTCACCAAATTTTATCAAATTCCAAAACTTGTAGGGGGGTAAACAAGCGAGAGGTGCAGCAACGATGCTACACGTTGGGTGCAGGCTCCCCGCCCCCATATATATATATATGTATATATATATATATAGACACACACACACACACACACACACACACACACACACACACACACAGAGTGAGAGGGTAGGGAGCCTGCACCTGAGGTGTAGCATCGTTGCTACACCTCTTGCTTGTTTACCCTCCCTAGAAGTTTTAGAATTTGATGATTTTTCGTGGGTGAGTTGTCTAGGGTAAGATGAACATCCTCACAAAAAACAACGCAAATTCTAGAACTTCTAGGGTCATCAAATGAGCTCAGGAAAATTAACAATTACAGTGAACGATGGAAATTTTTTTGAACATTTGATGACCCTAGAAGTTTTAGAATTTACTGATTTTTTGTGAGGATGATCACCTTACCCTACAGAACACATCTACCAAAAATCACCAAATTCTAAAACATCTAGAATGGCAAACAATTCCTGAGGTGCAACAACGACGCTGCACCTCAGGTCTAGGCTCCCTTTTCCCATATTTATATATATATATATATATATATATATATATATATATATATATATATATATATATATATATATATATATGGGTCAAGATCGGATGACCCATCATTTTTTGACTCATACTTTGACCCATCATCCAAATCGTTGGATTCGGGTCTCAGAATTTGCTGAATTATTGTGAGGATGATCAACATACCATAGATAGCATACCCTCAAAATTTTAGTAGATCCTAAAACCTCAAGGGCCATCAAATGTTATAAACTTTTCGACTGTCAATTTCAACCGTTGATTTGAAGAGAACATTTGATGCACCTAGAGGTTTAAAAATGTGCTGATTTTTTGTAGACGTGCTATCTATGGTATGTTGATCATCCTCACAAAAACTCAGCAAATTCTGAGACCCGAATCCAACAATTAGAATGATGGATCAAATATAGGTCAGCCGATCCTGACCCATATATATATATATATATATATATATATATATATATATATATATATATATAGAGAGAGAGAGAGAGAGAGAGAGAGAAAGAGAAAGAGAGAGAGAGAGAGAGAGAGAGAGAAAAGCTATAGTGCGGCACCGCACCCGTCTGATGCACCGCTGCGTGCATGCGATGCACGCAATGTGTGCATCAGACGGCTGCGGTGCGGTGCCGCACTTACCGCATGCCGCAGCATAGCATGCCCCTATATATATATATATATATATATATATATATATATATATATATATATAGAGAGAGAGAGAGAGAGAGTAGTGCTCACCTGCTGGATGTACCATAGGGATAAATTGCGGGACACCCTTTTGGGCATTGGATTTTGATGGGTCAACGGATGGGATTCGTGGTGGTTGTAGAGTTAAGGTTGTAGAGCTAATAGGACAAAAAAAATTCGTTGTTACTGTAGCTGCTACAATAACAGCGATTTTTTTTTATCATATTATCTCTACACCCAACACGAATCCCATCCATTGATCCTCGATTTCGATGGATCAACGGATGAGATTTGTGGTGGGTGTAGAGCTAATAGGACAAAAAAATTCATTGTTACTGTAGCAGCTACAGTAACAACGATTTTTTTTTGTTCTGTTAGCTCTACAACCACGAATCCCATCCGTTGATCCATCGAAATCCAACGGCCAAAACCAAAAGGGTGTCCCGCAAATCATCCATGCGGGACGTCCCGCAGGTGAGCACTACTACTATATATATATATATATATATAGAGAGAGAGAGAGAGGGATGCTTAGGTGCGGTTTGCGGTCCGTGCGGTCCGCAATCCGCAGTCGTCCGATGCAGCACTCCGTGCATCCGATGCACGCGGCGGGTGCATCGGACGGCTGCGGACCGCACCTAAGCATTCGTGTGTGCGTGTGTGTGTGTGTATATATATATATATATATATATATATATATATATATATATATATATATATATATATATATATATATATATAGGGAATAGGGAACACAGTCCTCCCGACTAGCCAACACGCTAGTCCTCCCTTCAATTTGGGTGCCACATGGCACTTTTTAACCAGGGTTAGGGCTTGGTCAAGTGGATACACCCCTCCTAACAATGATCATGAAAATAAATTTAGAAAAAAAATATGCCAAGTGGCATTTTTAAACTAACCATAGCAAGGGCCAAGGTTGTCATATCGTGTATCGTATCGTGTTACTCGTGTATCGTTTTCCCTATTTTGTGTATCGTGTATCGTGTATCGTATCGTATCGTGTATCGTAAGATACGGTTAAATTTATTTTATATATATATATATATATATATAATATAGAAAGTACATACTAGAATATTAAATATGAAAGTCAAGTAGAAGAGTAAGACATTCCCTATAATTTCACATCAAACATAACATTGTCCCATACAAAAAGTATGATGTATATATTTCTATAAAAAAGAAATCATATATAAGTATTATCTATGATCTATCAATATATTGTTCTCAAAATATTCGAATGGTCAATGAAGACAACAAAAACTCAAAAAGTAGGAAGGTCTTATTTTTCATCTCCACCGCATCTTACATCAATTTGATCATCACCAATAGATAATTTATCACCACTTGCTTCTTTATCTTCCTCTATTGTCTCTTGCACCTCTTATTCATATTTATTCTCATCCTCATTGTCTTATTCAAAGTCATCCACTTCTTTTATTTAGCCTTCCTTTGTGAACATAGATCCATTAGCCCTCTACTAAGAAGTACCACACACACACACACACACACACACATATATATATATATATATATATATATATATATATATATATATATATATATATATATATATATATATATATATATATATATATATATATATATATATAGGTAGAAATGGAATCCTATAATTTTTGAAATTAGCGAAGTTGTAGATATTTGGTGCTCCAAGCTCTAGAAAATTTTTAAAAACAAATGGCATTGGGCTCCAACAACTCTAGAGAAAGATTTGTAAAACACCTATAAACATCTAAAAAAAAATTAGTATCACTTCACTCTAGGTTAGAAAATATTTCTAAGTATTTTTTAAATTCTAAGAGACCTATATAGTCCTCTAGGAAATTAAGAGAAAAAAAAAATCATTTTAAAAGTTTCAAAAAAAAAACAAACAAAAAAACATGTTTTCACCGTATCGGACCGTATCGTGTATCGTATCGTAGCATATCGTATCGTGTATCGTACGATACGTAAACACGATACGTATCGTTTTTCTCCTGTATCGTATCGTATCGTATGATACGTATCGTGTATCGTACGATACTAACAACAGAGGCAAGGGCTATTTGCCCGCTATAGTTTACCGTTAAATTTGTCGACCGTTGATCGGGTTGTTTTAAGTTTTTTTTTTAGAAATTTTTTTAAAAATCTTGATCTAAGTAGAGTGGATTGACCATCCATAAAAAAAAAAAAATTGGTTAAAAAGTGCCATATGGCACCCAAATTGATGGGAGGACTAGCTTGTTGGCTAGTCGGGAGGACCGTGTTCCCTATTCCCATATATATATATATATATATATATATATATATATATATATATATATATATATATATATATATATATATATATATATATATATATATATTCTGCCTTACCGGAATATAATATCCTTTCTTGTTTCATTGAATTTCATAGGATCTGGACTCTTATCATCCATAGCTAACTAATAGTAATGATTTGAAGGACGAATGGTGTGACGGTGAACCCAAATGAGGTTACACCACACACCTAAGAGGTGTATAAGCCTATACACAATAAGACCCTCGGAGTTAGAAGACCAAAGATGGCATGGAGCATGCAATCACAAGAGGTATAATAGTGTATAAAATCAAACACACATTGGACATCTCCAACTGTTCCGACTCTTCCGAGTATTGAAGAGGCCTGCGCATAATAACCCTTGGCGAGTAGGGCAGGCAAGTGAAAGCAGAGATGTGTGTAAGTGAAAAAAGAAGCGCAATAACCATCACACAAGTCACCACTACCTACCAGTACAACAAAGCCTTTGAAAATGCATTGAAGATGCGTAAGACTCCATCACAATAAGCACAAGAAAAAGAGGTAGAAGTGCATGTTGAAAAAGGGTGAGGATGTAGAAAAAAAAATTAAGGATGGAAAGGTGTACATACAGGTATCACAAGCCGCAAAAGAAAGAAGCCCTAGATGCCCTGAAGGAACAGATGCCTTGGAACAATCAGGTGCCTAAAGATGGCAAAGGTGATGCATGCATGACCAAGGGGGTGATCAAGGGGGGAAAAATCTCACATATGTTCAAGCATCAAAGCAATGAAAGCATGAACCAAAAAACAAAAATCAGAAAGAGCCCAAAAAATGGCTTATGAAATACTAGGGGTACAAGCAGACCCTCCTCAAGCAACCAAAGATGGACAAGCAATCAGCACAAGCGGATGAAACAAGTGCTGGACAAGAGTGCAAAAGTCTAAGTGCGGAACCAATCTAGATCTGCTTCTGAGCGTATGAAATGGAGCCTCAATGGAGGCCATAGACATGAAAGCCAAGCACACTTGAAGAGCGCAATACAACAGAGAGTAGGATAAATAACATTAAAATATGGAAATAACCAAAACATCTCCAATGGAGAAGACAAAAACATAGATGATTTTAGTGCAAACATGATCTAGGCTAAACTGGGTCCTCTGAATAGTAACAGAATGAACCTTAAATGAAGGTATAGTATACCAAAACATTTGTAGCAGTATAGGTTTAATAGTCCACATTCTTGCAAGGGCCAGAAATATGCAGAAATAGCAAAATTAAGCAAACAAGGCATGAAGTAATAAAAGGAGGGCATAATGAAAGAATAAATGGGGCAAGACGTGGACCAGTGAATAAAATACGCTAAAATGAGAAAACAGGAGAACCGGCAAGCAACACTACAAAGCAAAGCAAAATGATCTTCAGCCCGTAAGATATGACGAAAAGAGGAAAAGAAGGCCATAAAAGCTGCATCTAAGAGAACTGGCTGCAGTAATAATGAGATACCTTGAACTCCTATATAAAACTACTTAACTAGCAGCACTGGACACCGGACCAGCTGAACCAAGTGCAAGAATGGTTGGTTGAATCACATTGCCAACTAGCTGAACCAACAAGCTAAAGTGTAATCGAAACAGCTTTAACCAGCAAAATATGCCTTTAAACCCGATGAAATAGGAGTTGGACTAACTGAAAAGGTCTGAACCTGGCTTAGCTGAATAAATGAAGTTTAGTCAGTCACTCAAGCCGATCCAATTACTTGACAATAAAACCCATTAATAAGGCAGGTTAAGATCCACAACATGCTTGGTTTCTAATCAAAGAACGTGCTACAAAATGAAACAGCCCGACCGAACTCCTATAACTTAAACTTCATACCTATTAGCTATGTGGATCAAACCCGCAAGGCCGCAACCAATTCGAAGTAAAAGTAGTTCGACTACCAGTCTGATTATTAAATGAATAGATAAATTAGGACCTCAGGGCTTAAACCCTAGAATTCCTTTCTTCCTTTGCCTTCCTTTTCCTAAGCGTCGTGATGACAGAATTGGGAGCAAGCTGAACAGTGGATGGCGCCTGGTGAAATCTCCCAAAGGGTGCGTGGTGGCCTCTTCCAGCGACGATAAAAGGAAGGTCACAAAGCAGTGGCAGTGCAGGGTGGTGGTGGTGGTTTAAAGAGGAGCGACTAGATCCGACTGGCGGTGGCAGTCAGAGAAGGAAAGTGCTGCAAAAGCCAATGCCTCTCCAAGGGTCTATGAGCGGAAAGTGGTGACTCCGCTCAACTGGGTGAACTATGATGCGGTTGTGCCTTGAGGATCTATCCTGTAAAAAAACCGTGAAGCTAGAGGACAAGGATGGCGTTGGTGACAAAAACAGACATCAAAAGTAACAGATATTGCCTTGGATGAAGGTAGCAACAAGGAAAGATTTCGAACAGAAAGATGCTGACGCAAAAACGCCGAGGACATGGAGATTTGGCCGAGAAAATGGAGCAGAAGGTGGAGGAGGACAAGCACTGCATAGAACAAGTCACCTGGCTCTCAAGGTAGCCACATGAGATCATCAACATAAAGAGATTTATAGAAACCTCCAAGGACATGGAGATTTGGCCGAAAAAATGGAACAAAAGGTGGAGGAGGACAAGCACTGCATAGAACAAGTCACCAGGATCTCAAAATAGCCACATGAGATCATCACCATGAAGAGACTTACATGAGGAAACACCTAAAATAATGGGGCTCTGATGCCATGCCAACTTGAGGAGGAATATAGGATACAATTACAAGACCCGCACCATATCGAAGCAACACAACATGCTGAAAGCTGTATAAGCTTACATACTACGACACTGTACAGGATGTAATATACAGAAATTGTGTAGATTATTTACATCAATACACCACCATGCAAACACGTCTATATCAGTAAGCAGTAGCAGTATAATTGCATTCAGCATAGTAAACAATCCCCAAAATCTGACCCTCATTCAATGGGATGTAAGCTCTGTAACGTGATTCAACTCCATGTATCACCTCAAAACAATTCAAAAATATTCTATTACATGTTTACAACAAACGTATGACATATCACTTCCCTAATCCAAAGTTTACTGCATCCAATTTACTGATAATTCTCCAAAAGAAATACCAACCGCATTTACTATTCTCGTCACGACATTGTCAATTAGAATAGATTGAGCTTTCATGTTTTTAGGGACTCAAGGAACCGTAAATGGGGAATAGCTTTTATTTTTCTCAATAACTTGAGCAAATAATCTAGTCAATTCACAGGATGCCAATGGCATATCCATGCCTCCCTTCCTGCAACAAGACAAAAGTAAATAATTGCTATGAGGAACATGCAAATCGCATGTGGCCTGACCAGCTTCACCATAGACACTTCACGAAAATGAGTGAATTTCCATAAATGATTCCCGAATTGCAAGTTTAATTCCATTCAAGCCACCGGTACCCAACCTGGTAGCCATTCACTTTCACAAACTCAAAACATCAAGAAGAAAGGGTGTGATTAAGATTTCAGACTCCTGTTCATGCAACCCAAACACTCGATAAAATTAAATTCAGTATATTGTTGGAGTTTGAAGTAAAGATTCATGACATTATATTATATGACACTTTGAATTCCATGTCCCTTTCAGGATGAAAAGCATTTACCTTTACAGAAGAAGAATTTCGCAGCACTTGCCCCACTTCAGGAACATCACTACCCATCCAATAAGAAGGTGATCTTTATCTGCATACCAAAAATTTAACACTCAAGATTTCCTAACTAATGAATACTTGTCACAGAAATAGGCAAAAATGGATCATTGGTAAAGCTGTTAACCAGTTAAAGCATACTTCAAATTTGATTATTACAAAAGAATCAGAAGACTGTGGAGACCACCACTCGAAGTATTCCTATCAGGGTATCTCATGGCCTGTGATGAGAAAAGCAATAGAACTATGTAGAACAGGCAGAAGCCTTGAGCCCTAAATAATGAACTCCTTTTCCATGAGATTTCATCAAAGACGCACACATTTCTGAGTTTAAGAGCCTATGTTACTTTTTGCTAATCGTATGTTACATTATTATCCTTTTTCAAATGAACTCCTCCCTTGACTTCTAATCTTCTAAATGTAATAGGTAATGAGCTAAAACCAAAACAGAGGCTAAGAAAACCCTACTAAATTTAACAAAAAAAATCTTCTCATATGAACCTCTAGACCATAAATGATTTTGGCGCCACATCCAAAATCCATACATGGTTTTTTAAGAAGATTTCAAAAGTATTTTACACATGTCCAAGCTTTAAAATTATAAAAATACCTAGTGATGAAGCATGGATGCAGATAAGGAATGGGGATATAATACGATACGGATGAAACCATATGATTCTTAAAAAAGTAGGAAAAGATACGGTGGGGATACATTAGATATGATCAAAACTCCTATGATAAAAGAGGCAATGGGTTTTGTTCTATAACGTTCTAAACTTTCTACACAGGCATCACGGTCGTTAAAGAATCAATGGATTCTACATGTTCTACACCGGCATCACAGTCTTCCATACTTCTTATTTGCCCCATATTCCTGCATCGTGGCACACAGTCCGTATCGAGAATTTTTTATACCTTTCTACGCCGCTTTCTAAACTCCCAATTGTCATCTATTCAGCCCTCACCATAGTATTTTTTTAAGTGTTTCCCCAATCACATGTCATCTCACTTCGTCTCTTCGGAGTGTTCAAACGCCAGCGCCAATCACTGCATCTAAGGTCATCTCTCTCTCTCTCCATCAATTTTTTAAGCATTTTGCCAATCTGAGGTCATCTCATTCTGCCTCTTCGGAGAGTTCAAACGCCGGCGTCAATCACTCCCTCTCATGTCCTCTCTCTCTCTCTCTCTCTCTCTCTCTCTCTCTCATGGGCATCTGACTACCAGTAAGGCCAATGTATGGTGATGCCTTTGCTTGAGTTGTTCCTCTTCTCTGCAAGTTTAACCACGCTTCTTGTTCCAGAATCTGAATGTATACAGTCTAATGGTTATTTGGATGATTATTTGGTACCCTTATAACAATGTAAAAATCGGGTTTATTTAGTCCTCATGAAGTCATGTAATGTTCAAAGGCACTGAAATATTTGTACATTACAGATTCCTAATTTATATTGGTTTGGAATTAGAAAAAGATTTTCCAATGTTTGCATACTTGATAGACAATTGTTCATTACGGGATCGATGGTCCCTAATTATAATAGTTCAGAGAAACGGAAACAAACCGACAAAACCCACCACAAAGAGGCAAACATACTTTATCAATTGTTGCACTTAATAATCCTACTCAGTCTTATATTAATCTTATACCTTTGAAACAGGAACTGGGGATTCAATGGAAAACAACATGATTAAGTGGACTTTTGACACAGTTTTTTAATAACTTTGGGGAAGAGATGCATATGTTATCCATAGATCACTAGCAGAAATGTGTATATTCTTGTAGATTATAATAGACAAAAGACTTATAGTCAACATCATTGAAGATGTCTTTTGACCCTTTTGTGCACTATAGGAAGAATTTTTGGACAAGGGAATATGTAATACAATCTAACAATAAGTTTTGTGTGTGTGTGTGTGTGTGTGCTCAGATCTTGTTACTATACATACAATATGTAAAGAAGGATATTCTCCATCAAGTTGTAAGTTTTTATTGCTTGAATGGGTGGAGGGATTGGATCTCATAGTGCTCCTGTAATTGCAGGTGTTGCATAGCCAGTGGTTATCCTGACTGCAAGCAAAGTGACAACCCCATTTTCATTCAACCGACCGTTTGACACACTTATGCAAAATAACAAGTAATGGATTTTTGTTTCTCCAAATACTCTTGTGGCATGACTATTTAACTTGGTTGATGATACACTTGGACAGTGTTGTATAGCAAAACCTCTAGATTATGAGTTGTCAAATGGAGGAAGTTTGATGCAGTTCGAGTGAGGGGGTCCCGTCAAAATAGAAGGATCTTGCTCTAGGTGAATGGTGGAGGTTTCATAATATGCACATATTGTTCGTAGCAGGGTAGGTTTTGGTTGTTTGGCGAAGATCCAGAGGTCGGATGTGGAAAACTTTTGGTGGCAGGGTAGGTCAATGGGTCAGGTAAATATGGTTCAAGTTTAAAGGTGATCGGGTAAGTGAATGTGGAGATATCTAGGCTTTCCAGATCTCGACTACAACGTCCAAATTTGGAATTGAATGCAATCGGGTTTCAATTAGGTTTAAGAAAATGGGGTTTTTCATGTGGAAGGATCTAGGGATCTTGGAGATTCTATAAGATCAAGTTTCAAGTGATTGGGATGAGTTTTGATAAGGTTTTTAAGGCAAAATATGATAAGGTTTTAAGATTTCAGCAAGGTGATGGCTTGGAGAGAAGATTGTATTGGATAAAAATGTAAGAAAGAGAGGGAAGACATACTCAATAATTACCATTATTCTATGTAACCGATCCGAGGTAACATAAGTACTCCCTCCAATATTCCTCAAATTGAAAAACAAGCAAGGATTATTTCTTGACCCTCAAATGTTGTTGGGGCTTCATTTTATATATATTCCCACTAAATTACATTCCATATACTCAGTGTGATCTTATCAATTTTGACATTTGTTTTCCTATAACTACAAATCTACAACTTAGGATTCACCTTGCTCTAGTCTCATCAATTAACACTACCACGTTAACAAATAACACATACCATGGAAGTTCAACGTATCAATGGACAGCTCGTCGTTATAACAGGCGTAAAGGGATTATTGACCTACAAATATCCTTCATGCGGGACAAACTAAAGCCGTTAAGCCACTAGTTATACAAGATCAAATTCTCAAAATAGTTGCTCATCAAGCATGCCTCTACTGATCTTTGGATAACCCCATACCTGAAGCTATGAATGTGTCATGCCCACCACTATATCCATGATCTTCGTCTCCTTGATCAGTCATCTATCGACGAATCTGAACCATGGTTTGAAATTTTGGTTGAAATTTCACCAAAATGTTTTGGTTTCGGCCACGGGCGAAACGAAAGGGGGGTTCGAAACCCGAACCCATTTGGATTTCAGCAAAATTTTGGAATTTTAGAACAATTTCGGAAATTTTTGGTCGAAATGATGGGGGAAATTCAGACGAAACAATGGGGCCAATAAAACTAGCCTCATTTTGTCTTTTTCAACGAGATTCTGACCGGAAGCAAGGAGGCCCACCGAAGCCACGTGTTGCACCTGATTTCGATTCTGATTTCGGCAAAATTGGTCATTTCAATAGCTTTTTGAAAATTTTGATCAAAACCAACCCACAAATTTTGTGAAACCTGTGGCCTGGTTTCAGTGGGGCTGGGGCTTTAAATGAGGTTGTTTCAATTGATTTCGATCAGTCACCGAATTTTAGACCAAAAGCCTTAAATTTTGCCGGACTTCACCGAAATCCAACAGATTTTACTCGAAGCTGTCGGATATCGCCGGAATCGCAGACCCATGGATCTCATCAGATTTTGTCAGATCTCACCAGTTCTCGTTGCCAGATTCGCCGACACCGTCATCGGATTTCACCAGAACCACCACCAGAGTCGCCAGATTTTGGGATTAGCTTGGATTTCGACCGATCTCGTCATCCTCACTACCCTCACTGGTGCAGTTGCTTCCGCCACCACTACTGTAACATCCGCCCCAAACACACAAGATATTGTCCGCTTTGCCCGTGCCCGCACGAGAACTTCCCAGGGGGTCACCCATCCTGGTACTACTCTCGCCCAAGCACGCTTAACTACGGAGTTCTTACGAATTCCGTAGCGGCGCACGGTTTTAAAACGCGTCTTCTATGTTTGGGAGGGGAAATTATATAAGTAGCTCAGGATCTCCTTCTCTCCAGGCGATGTGGGGCTAACTCATGGCCTTGTACACCTCACCTCACCTCACCTCACCTCATCCATCTTGGCATTCCCGCCTCAGGAGTCTTGGCTCTTGGCTATTGGCCTATTGGATCTTGGTCGTCACAATCCACCCCCCTTAGGGCTACACGTCCTCGTGTAGGGTTAGCCCCCTCCCATCCCGAGGAGAACCGGCTCTGATACCATTTTGTAACATCCGCCCCAAACATACAAGATTTTGTCCGCTTTGCCCGTGCCCGCACGAGAACTTCCCAGGGGGTTACCCATCCTGGTACTACTCTCGCCCAAGCACGCTTAACTACGGAGTTCTTACGAATTCCGTAGCGGCGCACGGTTTTAAAACGCGTCTTCTATGTTTGGGAGGGGAAATTATATAAGTAGCTCAGGATCTCCTTCTCTCCAGGCGATGTGGGGCTAACTCATGGCCTTGTACACCTCACCTCACCTCACCTCACCTCATCCATCTTGGCATTCCCGCCTCAGGAGTCTTGGCTCTTGGCTATTGGCCTATTGGATCTTGGTCGTCACAACTACCATCGCTGACGCAGTCGTCTCGATATGCATCTTTCTGTTGGTGTTCTTGCCAGCATCTAAGTTGTAGGATAGGTATGAACATGTCGTTTCCATTGAAGAACGGGTCGCCGATGGGTGGCATAGGTGGCCAGTTCCAAGTATAGTTCATTTGCATAGGATGAGCGATAATACTCTTTGAAATGAGATGTGGCGTAATGTTATATGGCAAGTAATGCCGTATTCAGGACCAATTCCCTCTTATTTAGAAGAATATAAATGAACATATTGCTTGACGAGAGGCGTATTGAAAGACATGCGTCATATATGTTGTCGAGAGATACCTAATAAATGAAGCAGCGAGAAGTAGGAAAATACAGAGACTACGACTATGAAAGGAAAGACAGAGACAACTATTAAATAATGTGACGAAGTGGAGGCGATGACGTTAAGCAAAACAGTGTAAATATATATAAATATATCATATATGATGATTATCACGATTTTTTTTTTCAATTTATTGGTATTCTATCTTGGTTATCATGGTCTATGCAAGCTTACTATTGCTATGAGTGTTTTCTAAAAACAATTCATGTAAATTTGTACACAACTAGAAAATACTTAAATTTAAAGACTTAAAAAAATCAAAAACTCTCTTTTTGTGTACCATTTCGAAATGTTTCACCATTTCGGCTGAAATTTCAAAATTTCAATTTCGGTCAAAACCGAAACCAGACATGAAACTAAAATTGAAAACCATGATATGAACCCTATTGCCCACAAGTGTGCTCGTGATTGTACCCATTGTTGTGTCCGTGCCCGTCAGTGCCATGATTCGTTACCAACTGACAGCTTTGCATCATGCCTGGCGCCTCCACGCTTAGCATCATGATCTGCCTCTCGATAGTGCCACAATCTCATACCTGCATGACATCGTCCTCGCTAGTCATTATCCATTGCCCGAACACATTGATGGTGCTCTCCGTGATCCGACACGACACGTGTGATGCCTGACATGCCATGCACAGAGCTACCTCCATGCCCATAGTTGTCGCTCACGATTTTGTTTGGGTGGGGTATAGCTCCCGTGAATCCGTGATTCATGCAACATGTTGTTGCTTGTGCCCGACAAACCACGCATCCACTTGACCATTCACATTACTACTTTGTGGGGTCGCTGTCCTACTATTAGTAGCACCGCGCTTGTAGCCATCGACCATCCAAGTGTCAGGAGGGTGATGTGAATGCCCCTCGCATTCTACTCTGTCGCACGCTTGCCACTAATCATGTGTCTTTCGTGTTAAGGAATGTGCTTTTGTGGCTTCCTTTATAACACAAGAGAGGTGATATATGTACGTGAATACGAGATCGAGTCCCATCAAAATCCAGATCCCATCCTTATCTTGCGTATGTACAATTTAGTCCCAATAAACTGGGCTTGTTGCCCTCGTTAATTGGTAGAAACCCAACTCATTGCAAATAATTAAATTATTTATCTTTTATATTTATATATTTTAAGCTTCTTCAAGTGTACCCAATTTAAACTCGGTCATCTTAATATACATTCATGTCATCATTAAACATCTACAATCATGTACACTAAACCCTCTTTAATACACGCCATTCATCCTAAGACATTACCAGGCTTATATTCGTGCTAAAATGTTACCACAAGTATCAAAAACATGTCGATAACTAAATTCTATTTCATGCACTTCGCCCAAATCCTATTCAATGTATATTCACGGATCACCTTTCCAAATTCAAATCAAAGTCGGTAAGGATTACTTCTTGACCCTCAAATTTGGTTGGAGACTCATTTTTATGCAATTCTCACCAAATTACATTCCATATACTCAGTGCAAACCTATCGGATTTGACCCCTTTTTTTCGATAGATAGAAATAAGGATTCACCTTGCTCTAGTCTCATCAATTAACACGACCACGTTAACAAATAACACATACCATGGAAGACCTACATATCATTATAGGCGTAACGGGATTATTGGCCTAGGAATATCCGTCATGCAGGCCAAACTAAATCTGTTAAGCCACTAGTTACACCAAATCAAATTCTCAAAGTAGTTCCTCGCCAAGCATGTCTCTAATGATCTCTATATGGTTCAACCCTATGGTGTGCCTTTCTTCACTACTGTCCATCAAATACCTCCAGTGGTATACTATAAAATGCGTTCTCCAACTAGATGGGAATTATATGTAAACCCCATGTCGCCGCCTTGAGTTGCTCATCATGTGTTTAAGCATGAAAATGTTATGGATTGTTAGCAATCTATCAGTAAGACAAATCGGGTCATTAAAATCCTTGCTACCGGCCCTAATTTTCATTTCACCGCCGTATTCATTAACCTATTGTTACACATAGATCATAGTTAGTGGGAAATCTTTCACCAGAAACAAAATTACTAAACTCTGTTCCCAAACCAAGCATCATGATTAACTTGTGAAGCACAACAAAACTCAGGCATGGATCAAATTCGATTTCAAACACGCAACAGCAAAGTCGAAGCAGCAATAGCATGCTAGAAGTAGCAATCGAGCTCGATGGGGTATGGAAATGATCAAGAAGGGGTGTGAGAAGAAAACCTTCGCTTTTGTCTACCAATCTGCTGTGCTGTCATGAAAAGCATACTCCATGCGAGGGGGAGAGAGCCCCCTGAGGGTTAGGGTTAGGATTTCTCGATGCGGAGTAAGAGAGCCGGACGACGATGGAGGAGATGATCGCCCGACACTTGGGGAGAGAGAGAGGGAAAGGGGTGGGGGTTAGGGTTAGGGTTCGGATAGGATGAGACGATGTGGGAGTAAAGGGAAAGAGGGAGGAAGGGGGAGGTGGCGATGAATCGGTCCTCGGTGGTCACAACGGCGGGCGGGAAAGTATAAACGCCGCGAGCGACAGAGACCGCGCGAGCGGAGAAGGTGGGTGGAGGGATGGAGTCACCTACGGTTGGGCAGTTGAAAGTCGGGTTGCACTGCTCGCACTGTACACCGGATATCGAATCACGGCCAATTGGAAGGCGCCACGTGACATAAATATCCCGGGAGACGAGGAAGAATCAACGAAGAAGCCATTGTCGGGACGCTCGACGGCGATAGGGCGTGGCGGGAAACACAAGTATGAGTGGTAACCGTATAAACATGAATATGCGGTCAGGTCCTGCCCCTAAGGCTGAGAGCCAAAAACGCGTCCGGTTGAATTGAAAATCGGCTGGGATGAATTGAAGGGCTATTATGACTTGACCCCAAAAGTCATGGATGATTTTATTCGCACCCCCCTCCCTTTACCCATGCACTAATTTGGTGATAAGTTTGTCCTCCACTTACCCCCACACCCCACCTTTAGCTCTTACGACATCTCATACCCCACCGGACTCCCCTCCTATATAACCCAGCTCTCTCCCCTTCTCATTCCCATTGCCGAAGCTGCCACTGCCTCCCTCTGTCCTTCTCCTCCTCCTTCCCAACACCTTTGGCAGGCGAAGTGGAGACAACGGCGACGATGAAGGAGGGGAAGGGGAGGTGGCACTGTGGCAACAGCTCCGAGGGGGGGGGGGGTATGACGGAGGGGAAGCATGTGGGGTTTGGCGAGACATAAATGGGATAAGAAATTTATTTACTTGAGACATTCATGGGCAAGGACAATGAGGTCTCGGATAATTAAATGTCTTGTGTTCTTTTCAACTGGATAAATTCATCTAAATTTTCGATAGTCAAATACATCTCGCAAAATATTGTCTCGCCCGCAGTGGGCAATCAATGACTGACCAGCTTTGGTGGGACTCTAATATGCCACCAAACTAGAAAAAAAGAATCACGGAAAAATATTTACCTGGGACATTGGACAAAAGAACGTGATACAAAGTGAGATTATGGGTAAATCATTGTTCAACCTAATTTATTGGCCAAAAGAACAGACCCTGATAAACAAAAGGGGTGGAAAACCATGGGGCAGTGAAAAATGGGATAAACTCATCATTTTTGGAGTGTGAATAAAATTTTTCTTTTTTCATTGTCGAAAACATCTTTCTTTTCTTTTGGAAGGGACCAAGTGGTCAATACATCACCCGTTAGCATGTAGGTGTAGGTGCAAGATTGACCAGGGATCGAAATACGTCACAAGAGCGAGAGGTATACTATGATTTTTTTTTATAAATATAGCCCCATAGGCTGAAAGGCTCGTCACTAAGGCAAGAGGGAGGCCCGCCACTGCAAAACATGAGGAAATATGTTGTAGGGTTTATTGGAACCCTTGACCAAGGTCATGAACTTCATACATCATACCAATTGTGCAATCCATTAGAGATTATTGGAAACATTTCAATTTTAATAGTTATGTATGTTTGTTGTCAGTTATAGTGAAACTGTAACTTATTAAGCCTACATATATTAAATAAGGGCCAGGATCAAGGGACGGAATTTTTGCACCCAAATTTTTACACCAATTTTTTAAAAATTAGATAGGGGTATCAAAAGTCGATTTTTTTTGTGAGTATAATCATTTTGCCTTAGATACCATATTCATAAAAAAAAAATCAGCACATTCTAAAACCTCTTTGTATATCAAATCTAAAAAGCTTTATCAATCGTCCGTTTAATTGTTAATTTTAATAGCACATTTAATAAGTCTACAAGAATGTGCTAATTTTTTGTGGATGTGTTATCTAAGACAAGGTGATTATACACACATAAAATCAACAACTTCTGAAACCTCAATATAATTATTTAAAAATTGGTATAAAAAAATCGAGTGCAAAAACAACATTCCTCGATCTTATCCCATTAAATATAGTCTACTGGTTAGGTCAAAATAATAATGATTTGTAAATATTAAAAAATATTTATAAACATAATACTTTATATGGATTTTACTTAAAGAATAGATGTTCCATGCTATACAGTGGCATGCCTGATGCATCCAGCACCATCAGTCCGGTCTAAGTGCCATTCACCTAGCGTGGGGTGCATGCTATCGAACGGTGTTGATGCGTCGAGCCCACCTTATAATATTAGGATGCGAGATCATTATCTTTTTCTTTGCCCATAAACTTTTAAAAGTCAAAATATCTATATATTGAAGAAAAATTTTACTGCCAACCCCCCCCCCCCCCTCCCCTTCTCTCTCTCTCTCTCTCTCTCTCTCTCTCTCTCTCTCTCTCTCTCTCTCTCTCTCTCATGCTACCCCTTTTATTATTATTTTTTGGACCAAAATACCCTTGATTGCAACTCCTTTCCTCCGTGCAGATCCTAGCACCCGCCATCGCTTGTGTAGGTATGGTCGATGCCTGTTAAAGCCGCCGCCACCCTCCTCTTCCTCATTACTCTAGTCTTCCTTCCTCCGTCTGTGAAAGTCCCTATCATTGTCGTCGCCTATGCATGTCTCTACTGTCGGTGTTGTCATTCCCAGTGTAGGTTCTCGATGATTTAGATAGGTACGTAGGTGTGTGTCTGGGTGGGTGGGTGTGTGCGGGGGAGAGGGGAGTGTCATTAACGGTGTCAAAGATAAAAAAGAAAATATAAATAACACTTATTCCCCCTTAAGTTTAGCCCCAAATCACTTAACCGCTCTATAATCAATAAATTATATGTTGCTCCCCTTCAATTCAATTTTGATTAGATAGAAATTGTGAAAAGAGAAAAACTAATAGTTGATAAAATTATAAGAATCAATTTGAAGCAAAAAAAAAATTAGGGTGGGTTAAGTGATTTTGGGCTAAACTGCATGGCGGTGAAGTGTAATTCACCCAAAGAAAAAAAAAAAAAAAAAGGTTTTATATAGTGTGAGGAGGGAAGTCAGGTGTGAAAAGGCGACCCAATTCTACGAGGTGGAAAGAGGAAATTATGGGGTGGCAGTAAAATTTTCTTCCTATGAATCGGAAGTTCACATAAATGTTTCATGCGGAGATCCCTATTCGGAGCGGTTCGAGAAGGAGCGTGCATCACCCATCACCATTTGAACTTGACCTGACAGCCCACCACCACCTCCTCATCCTCCAACAACCAACAACAACAAAAAGGAAGAGAATCTAATCCCCGGTGGGACCCACCGACCTACCCCATCCATTATATTTAGGTTTTTGCCAAAAATGAGCACCAATTCTGTGGAATTGGCCAAATTGAGCCTGCTCCAAACATAAATAATTTTTTCCCCACCTAATTTTTTTATGACTAAATTATTCTTAATTTTAATTCCAGTTTGTTTCAACATCCCATCCTATATTTGACCTGTGGATCTACCGACTCCGCTCTCGTCTGCCTCAAAACCATGTTCCCATGGCCAATACTTTGTTCAAAAGTTTGTTGTTGATAGATTTTCTTCAGTTGAAAACAAAAAATATAAGAAAGGAGAAGAAGAACAAATTATTCATGGAAAACAAAGATTTCAACGAACCAAGATCATTTTCGTTAAAAAAGAAAAAAAAACTTAATCGAGATCCAACGAACTCCATGAGCATTGGCCTCGAAGTATTCATTAATTTGGATCATGAGCTTCTTGTACTCATCAAGGTAAGACGGTCACTCCATTTCCTCCCCCTTCAATACCTCTATAATAACCTAGAATGTATTCGGCACAAGTTGTGTCCGTCGCAACAAAGTTGTTGTTGGATGTTAATCCGGGTCAGAGGCTCGCGGCGGAAGCGATTTGGCGGTCGAAAGACCGTTCATGGTGCACGTTACACTATTTAAACTTTCATAAAAACTAATCTACATATGTGTGCATGTGTATGCACGAGAATCGAAAACCCCTAACGGCAATCTAGCGTAATGATTAACTAGCATGTATGCAAATCATAATGCTCGCTAGATCTACATGTTAGATTACACATACCTTTCGTACAGATCTTTTAACCGCGGAGAATTGTCTTCTTTGTCGATGGAGACGGAAGATCGTTCGCGAAGATGTCGATGGTAAGAATGGAGATGTTGCCTTCTTGTTCACCCGATCTCACACGATGCACGGAACGTCGCTCTCGGATCTCTGAGTGCCTCCGAAGAACGACCCTTCTCCTTCTTCAGAACTCCACGCGAGGAAGACGAAGTTGCAAGCGGGAAACGGGGGATAAATCGGGAGAGAACTAGAGAGATGAGAGGGGGGGGGGTTCGGTTTTTCTGGACCATGGGGCCGGCGCCCCATAGGCCCTTTTATAGGGCCGGCCAACAATCTTGGATAAGGATCCAAGGGGATAATGACCTCCCCTTATTATCTCTCCATTATCTCCTTTTTATCTTTCGTTGTATTTATCCGTTTTTCCACTTTTTAGGGCTCGATCTTAACCGTTTTATCGCCCTATCCCTATCTATATGGCCGGCCCTATAGATGAGGGATTCTTATCCCTACATCATAGGGCCGGCCCTAGCAAGGTGCCTCACTACTAGGGTCGGCCAACAGTGAGGTCCGGCAGAGTGAGGTTTTTACCAAAACGCCCCGACGCCTCATTTTGACCATTTCTAGCGTGCGATACCTAGCGGCCACTTCTTAAGTGATCTTTACTAGTTACCTACTATTAATTGAGGCCACCGGAGGGTGCCTCTAGCAAAGTCAACTAGTCAACTCGCAACATACCCCGGTGCATCGCACCTATGCAGCGAAGTTCACTTATGGCTAGGGATTACTACATGCGACTCTGCACTAGTCTCGGGCTCAACCCTTAGTACTCGTATGTAGTTACGCATCTACCGTGCTCTAGTGCCAAGCACACACGGAGCGTATACTTCTTTCTTCCTCCTAATGCTTATGGTGTTCCGAGGAGATGGTTCAAGAACCGTACATAATGTTGATAAGGTGGAACCATCAGGGACCGGGGTTCATGGCTTCCAACTCAAGCTCGATCGACACACTACCCGAGTGTACCATCGATCCTCTGAGCTCGAGTTAACCTGCGTAGCCACCCAGAGTGCGACGCAGGCTGCACTCCAATTCACCCAGACTTACTATGTTCTCCATCATACCCCTGCTCTCTACTTAGTAGTGGTAAACCCGCTGTCCCTCCACTTGATGTTATGATTCACTTCGAGCGGTGAATACTACCGTCAGACTCGAATGATCATATGACATGGTTCCTTCCAGGTTGACCTATACATCGTACCTCTGATTACCCCGTCGAGTAATCGAACCCGGTCAACAGTCAAACTGATGACCACCAGGCCTGGGTTTGGTACAGTGTAAGTCACACCAAGGAACGCACCTCCCATCAGGGGTGTGGATGGCCTGCAGGAGTGACACGCTAATGCAACGCCAGCCGGGTAACCCAGTACACCGTGGTTTTGGATCACTGCATATGGATCCTCACACATTGGTGCGCCAAAGCACCACGCAACTGGTTAGTCCATCAGACGTGGTTCCTCAGGGTTTAGGACCGTTTTACCCTAAGCAGAAACACGGTTTAGTGTACCAGTGTCTGCTCACTGATCTGTACACCGTGTTAGTTCCGTTCAGCCACAGACACTGTGCCTGGTGATGACCATGGTGAAGACATCCCATGAACTGTCATCGCCAACAGCTTACCGTGATGAGGCGACCAACCTGATCATAGCTGCGAACTGATTTAGGTTATACGGGACCAATCCACTCAGTCTTCAACTCAGTGGACTACCATATAACCATGGTTCTCTGTTCCCTAAAGAACACGTAACTATGTTACGCACCTATATGCATCTCATATATTAATAACTATCA
Source organism: Chamaelirium japonicum (assembly GCA_947650365.1). Classification (NCBI taxonomy): domain Eukaryota; kingdom Viridiplantae; phylum Streptophyta; class Magnoliopsida; order Liliales; family Melanthiaceae; genus Chamaelirium; species Chamaelirium japonicum. The sequence continues at coordinate 10,513,976 of OX393553.1, read as the reverse complement.
ATCTTTATTAGACCAAAACATAAAGTTTTACAAGCTTAGAACACATCAATCCTAACAGTTGTGGTGGCTGTAAAATCTTGCGGCAACCGTAAACCTGTTTTCCTTTTGAACAATGATGACAGAAGTTGCGCCTGCCACAACAAATTTACGGTGGCCACAAACTTGCAAAAAAAAAAAAAACTTTGAACGTTGGTGGCACAAGTTGCGCCTGTTGAAAAATCTTACGGCGTCTGCAAACTTATATTTATTATTATTTTTTTTATACAATGGTGGCACAAGTTGTACCCGCCACAACAAAGTTTTGCAGACGTAAAATTTTATGACGGTCGCAAGCCTATAATTTTTTTCTATGTTTTGAACGGTGACGGTGGTGGCCTGCATTGACGACGGACACCAATAACGATGGCCGCAGGGGGGTGGGATTGTGACCACGGGGGTTGGCGGTGGTGATCACGGTGGTCAACGTGGCGATTGCGGTGGTAGACGTGGCCACAAGTCTATTGCTGATTCGCTATAAGGGATTGGGTCGTATCGGATTTTAAGGATAAAATTAAACAAAAAAATTTAGAAATGTGTGACTGATTTCTCACATGACGATGATCAGAAAAATAACGACTTTTGGAGCGGGTTCAGTTTGGACAATAGGACAAAGTTGGTCCTCATTTTGGGAAAAAAAACTTCTTTATACAGTGCAGGTGCAGGTGAGAAGAGTGACGGGGATTCCACATGCACTAGTTCTGTTTGTTGTTATGTGCTAATGAACTCCCACCTCAAATCATTCTGACATTCTTTTGGTTTCCCTCTCTTTTTTTTTTTTCTGATATTTTTTTAATTTATTAAATTATTGAGGAAGTCCACTGGTTAGTCTCACATCGGTAAAAGAAACATCTAATGCCCGTTTTATATATTCTATGTAGACCTCCTCTTATAACCCGTGTTTTAGGGCGTGAGGGTAACATGGTATTAGCTAGAGTTGGTTCATCGTTCACCGTCTTCCTCCGGATGCAGCCCCTTCCGATTGTGCCTCGCTCCACGTGCTCCGTTTGGAGAGGGGTCTTGAGGGTCTACATTGTACGGGTATGCATAAAGACGAGAAGGAAGATGCGGGCTGAACAGATTAAATCCATGGTCGAGGGCTTCAGATGCACGACCATGGTTGAGCCAATGGCCAAAGAAAGATAAATAGAAGTTTCATTTATTCATTCATTGATAATTATTATACCATAGCCCGAAGGTTTTTTCGATTCCGCCCGACTGGCTTGATTGATATGCCAGCATGCAACTGGTGGCTGAAACCCACTAGCGACATTTAAATCTTGGCACACTACCACGTAAATCAGGCTGGGCAGAATTGAAAAAACGTTCAAGCTAAATAGCATTTCTTTTATACGATATCATCTTTCTCGTTTATATTGACTTGACTTGTGTCTCAAGTAAATTTTTCATGTGACAATGTTAAGAAAAGTAACAACTTTTGGAGTGGGTTCAGTTTGGAGAATAGGACAAAGTTGGTCCTCATTTTGGGAAAAAAAACTTCTTTATACAACACAGATGTAGGTGAGAAAGGTGATGGGGATTCCACACCACAGATCTGGAGTTGTAAGACGAAAGTATTTGTTCGGTTTGTTGTTATGTGCTAATGAACTCCCACATCGGTAGTCCATTGGTTAGTCCCACATAGGTAAAAGAAACATTTAATGCCCGTTTTATATATCCTCTGTGGACCTCCCCTTATGACCCGTGTTTTAGGGTGTGAGAGTATCTAACATGGTATTAGAGCTGGGTTCACCGTTCACAGTCTTCCTCCGGGTGCAGCCCCTTCCGATTGTGCCTCGCTCCACGTGCTAAGTTTGGGGAGGGGTCATGAGGAAATTCACCGGTTAGTCCCATATTAATAAAGGGGGTACAAGATCTATCTTCATGGTTTCTAAATTGATTGTTACATAATTATCTTCGAAAAAAAATCTTGCTTGCATAGGATGTATGTCAAATCCCAAACAAAAGACTGAGTCCAAGGATTGCTCGAGTGCGTCATACGCTTCCAATGTTTACCACTAGAAGCAACTTCAATTGATAATCTTGTACAACCGGACTGAGTGAGATGTTGCAACCATAAGTATGACCCTGACCAACAACCCCTTTCCCACCTGAGACAAGAGAGTATGGTAGAAAGAAATCCGTGAGCTGCCGGACCATGGTTGAGCCAATGGCCAAAGGAAGATAAATAGAAGCTTCATTTATTCATTCATTGATAATTATTATACCGTGATAAATGCTATTCCGCCCGAAGGTTTTTCGATTCGGACTGGCCTGATTGATATGCCAGCATGCAGCTGGTGGCTGAAACCCACTAATCTTGGCACGCTGCCACGTTAATCGGGCTGGACGGAATCGGAAAAACCTTCGGACTGAATAGCATTTCTCTTATACCATACCATCTTCCTCGTTTATATTGACTTGACTTGTGTCTCAAGTAAATATTTTGTTCCCGAAATATTTTTTTTTCGAAGGTGTATTTATGACCTCATTACCCATGAGGGAAGAAAAAAAAAAAGGTTCGATGGAGTTGGTGAGAAAAAAGGATTCGGGGGCTAGCTTTTTGGGCTAGTGCTACTTACAAGTAAAGGAAAAGGTTGATAATTTATGTCCCCCCTGTGGATGACGGTCCATGATGAGAAAAAATAAAAGCCTCAATTGTTTTATTTTTTTTTTCGAAAGAAAGGGATTTTATGTGTACCCCCACAAACCTGTAAACAGACTTCGTTTTCCATCAAACTTGAAGACATCCCATTCCCTTCGATTATACGTACCCACTTTCATTCCGAAAATACCCTTACCCGATCCACCACACTAGGGGTGGAACTTGGGCGGGCTTGACCCGAACCCGACCCACGGATAAACATGAGCAAAACTGGTTAAAAACTTGGACAGGTTTGGACAAGAAAAGATCAACCCGATTTCAATTTGGACGGGTTTGGGCACCGATCTTCCCAACCCGAGGAAGTGATACACTAAAGTAGAATGCTTTGGTAGTTTTTTTTTTTTTTTTTTATGGAAATCAAAGACTGTCTGATTGATGTTGAATGCTAAGAATTATTTTGAAATATGTGAGGCTATGGGTTGAATTTTATGTTTTCGTTATGCAGACCAAAGACTTTTTTTATGCAATTCAAAAATCTGTTGATTTTTTTTCCATCTATTTATGTGCATAAGCATTTCTAATTGGGCAACCTGCCCATTATTTTGCAAATCGGGCAACCTGAACAACTAGAATGGGCAAGCACAGGTTGGGCTTCCCCGGCTTCCACGGGCAAAACGGGTTAAGATTTGTGCAAGTCGGGTTGGGCATGGGCAGACCCTTCAATAAGCCCAAGTCCCACCCTTACACCACACCCCTTGAATACACCCCAATTAAACCTACTATTTCTCTTGCATATACCCCAACAATGAAGCTGGATACTCCCTTGCAAGCACCTAAGGGTGTAAAACGGGCCAGGCTGGGTCTAAAATACTTCGGGTCGGGCCTAGAGATGTCAAGCCCGGATGGGCCCATCGGGTTGCCTCGGGCCAAGGGCTAGAGCCTAGGCCTGACCCAGGTATACATATATATTTGGAATTTCGGGCTGGGCCATGTTTGGGCTAAAAATAAGGTTTTTAGTAAAAGAAATTGTACGCAGTGGGTTTGAAGGCTCAACCACTAAGAGGTTTAGAGAAGCCATAACCACTGCACCATATGTTCTTAATGTTTAATGTACTCGGTTTGTATATATATAATTAAGTACACAGTAATTATATCGAGCTCTCGAGCCGGGCTTTCGAGCTTCCTTTCGGGCCGGGCTATGGCTCAAGATGGCGGCCCAAGCCCGTCCATGGTATGTTTGGGTCGGGCCGTTGACTTTTGAGCCGGGTTCGGATTGATAGGCTTTTTTTACACCCCTACATACACCCCAATTAAGCCCCCTAATCTTCTTGAACATATTGCGATTAATGTTTGTATCGTGTACCTTCTTTTCCAATTTACATATGTATCTTGTAGCTTCAAATCATAATCAACTTCATTTTTAACACTCCACCTTACAATGGCTATTGCTTGGCCATAGAAAAAGAGAGCTAAAGGAGGGAAATGAGATTCATATGCCCAACTTAACACATGCACGTGCGCACGAGCGCGAGCGCGCGCGCGCACACACACACACACACACACAGAGAGAGAGAGAGAGAGAGAGAGAGAGAGAGAGAGAGAGAGAGAGAGAGAGAGAGAGAGAGAGAGAGAGAGAGAGAGAGAGAGAGAGAGAGAGAGAGAGAGATATGGCTCTTTGATTATAGTGGAAATGGTTTCAAACATGGAAAGGAAAAACCGAAACAAACCATGTGGACAAAGCTCAACTAGCTCCGATCGAGCTTTAGTCATTCAACTTTAACCCTATTTTAATTAGGGCTTGATTTGGGATGTTGGGTATAAACATGGGGTATAATTGTCATTTATAAAGAATTTGGTAAGTGAGTGAGAATCGAGTGGGAGTTAGGATTTGTTTACAGGTTTTGAGGTATGTATAAATTCCCCCCCCCCAAAAAAAAAGGACCCGACCTATTATTCCGCTAGGCCGTTGGCTAGAGCGTTGTACATCGTCAAGAACCTTTGCTTGATGTTGAACTTGGCGTAGAACTGGCTGACAGTAACGTTTTTGAACTGCTTTCCATTGTCAGTGACGATATAGCGAGGGACGTCATAACGGAAGATGATATCATTTTGGATGAAATTGATAACGGAGTGCCTGGTGACTTCTCGCAACGGTATCGCTTCAGCCCACTTGGAGAAGTGGTCCGTGGCCACCAAGATGTAGAGGTGTTGCTTGGATGACTTGGGCAGAGGACCAACGATGTCAAGTCCTCACCCATCGAAGGGCCATGACGTAACTATTGGATGCAATGGTTCTGGCGGCTGTCGGATGTAGTCCCCGTGAAGCTGATAAGCGTGGCTCTTCTTAGCGAACTTCAAGCAGTCTTTGATCATGGTGGGCCAGTAGTAATCCATCCTCTTGATTCAGAAGTGGGTTTTGGACCAAGTGATGTGTGCCGTAGATTCTAGCGTGGACTTCCTATAGTGTCGCTTCCGCTTCTTCTTTTGTGAGACATCTCAAGAGTGTGACATCGTAACTTCAACGATAGAGCTTGTTGTTGAAGTGGAAGAACTTTAGAGATCGCCAGCGGACGTCAACTTTGCGCTTCAGATCGTCTGGGAGCCTTCCATAAACAAGGTAGTCTACGAAGGGTTGCCTCCAATCTTGCTCATCGATCACGAGGATGTGCATGACATTGACTTGGTTTGGAATCCCAGTATAGAATTTGCTGCTGAAGGAGCCAAAATCGATCAGGAGAAGCAGATGTAGTGCCAACAAAAAACGCAGAGGTACAAGCCGCACCGGTAGAAAGAGGCAGAGGGGCAACGCTGAGAACACCGTCAAAGAGAAGAGGTGAAGATACTCGGTGAGCATCTATGGTGCGTATGCAGCGCGGAGGCCTACAGTAGGATCAAGGTGGAGAGCACAACTGGTTTCGCTCGGAAAAAGAGGCCCGCGAAGGAGAGGGCCAACAATTGGCGAAGGCACGGATGAGTAAGAGAGGTGCCTTGCGAGATGACCAGTGACCGACAAAGCTGTAGACGAGGGAGAGAGGCATCGTGCGAGGGTACCGGTGATCGACAAAGGTAGAACGCCCAGCGTGTTGAGTGTACCCAAGGAAGACAGCCAAGAACACCCTAAAGGCGGAAGGCGACAATACCATACGAGGGCATCGATACTATGGGAGGATTACCCGTAGAGGAGGGGTGGAGTGGGGCCGAGAAGGTTGCAGAAGCAGTGCAGGGGCGACCGTGCATGAGGGAGAATAGAGGTGGCGAGGGGTGCCCTCAGCTGGGCAACAGGGAGCAGGGGGTTCTCTCAGTGGGTGGCAGCAACAAGGGAGTAGGGGGGTTGCCTAATACAGGTAATGAGGAGCGGAGGGCAGAGGGGTGGGGGCGGTGACTAATCGAGCTCGAGGTGTTTGGCATTCGATCGAGCTCGAGGTGAGGTGCTACTAACATAGTGAAACGGGTGCCGGCGAGGTGCGACTGATGGACGATGCTAGAGCGACTCCATGCAGCGGATTAGGTGCCGGTGAGGTTCGGGTGAGAGATTTCAATCAGTTAGGTGTGGGAGCGATGTTCCTATCATTAGAAAAATATCTTTAAGTATATACAAGTATCTCTAACAAAAAGAAAAGTTAATGCTATGTGTATATTATTAGAAATACCAAGGGACAAACTCCTATTTTCCTTTCATTAGATATGTATATACATACCTAATGATAGATGACAAAATCCTACAAGGCCTACAGGGGTACTGGGAAGAGGAATTTCCGATAGGTATCACTACATTAGTCCGGGAGGACCTCAAGGTCATGATGTAAATATGTAATGGGCCCCGTCTCGATACCCAATAAAAAAAGACGGTCATGGTAAGTTTTGGGTTTATACAAAATTTTACAAAGAGAGAAAATTACACTGAGGCTGTAGTGTGGTACATGCATGTCTACAAACAGAGAAATTAGACAAGTCCTAGTTGATCATTGATTGATTGTATAACACTTGCATGCCCGTGCCTATCGGCATTGCAGCGCATGCCCATGCCTATCAGCACTGTAGTGGGCCGCCTTCGATGACATGTACAATATACTGTACAGTATACTCACCAGGCATCGTCACCCCCACCCCCACCCCCACCCCCACCGTATTCATTTGGCGGTAGAGGATCATCGGTTTAACCATAGTTTTGGCCGATTTCTTTTTATCTTTATTCATTTTTAACGTGAACAGCCTTAGTATGTTATATAGATGTTTCACTCCATTCCATATTTTATCTCATGGTAGCTGCATATGTGATGTATTGTTCCTGTTAGTTAGACCATCAATCAATTTGTTTATCTGTGATGATGACCAAACTCGCCGGGTGCATAGAGGTAGCTAGAGTTGACAGTAGGGCTGCAACTCGGGTCGGGTTTGAATCAACCAGGAACCGAACCAAACTAGTTTGGTTCTACCATATTGAAATCCAAACAAACCCAACTTGGGTATAGACCCGAACCAACCCAATCCACACTAAAGTTGGGTTGGTTCTCGGGTTGGGAGGTGATCTAAAAAAATAACAATTATCGGCTATTTACTAGCAAACTAAAGGTCCACATTGGGCTTTAGGCTTTAGCCACCAGTTGAGTTCTCTTGGTAGTTGGTTCAACGTTAGCAAACAAATAACGTTCACTCGGGTGCTCGTGTGATGGAGCCCAAAAGTGGACTAATATATATGAGTTCGGTTCTCGGGTTGGGTCGGGTCTACCTGAGTCCTAACCAGGAACCGACCCGTATTTAATTAGGTCCACAAAACTTAAAACCGAACCAACCCATTTAGTCAAAATACCCAAACCAACCCGACCCATTTAGGTCGGATTGGATAGGTTCTCAGTTTTACCCAACCCAAGCTGCACCTCTAGTTGACAGTAAATTAATGTTTCACAAATTTGACATGATAAGTTTGATTCTAGTTTCTCCAGCAAAGGCACACTTTACGTTTTGCACAATGCGTAGATTGGAGTATGACATCAACATTGAAATCTTAACCATGTACCAGTCTGTAATCGAGGAAGAGTCTTCTTCTGTGGGTTTTAACCAAGATGATCAGGTCTGTATTGATTTTATTTCTATGTATGGGGCACCATAAATAGAACCCTCTTGGTTAATTGCAAAAAAAAAAAAATGATGATAAACTCTCATGAATTGGTTCTTTACAAATCAACACCTGTAATCTTCAACTATTTACATATAAACCCCTATAAAGTCAATATTTACCTATAAACCCCTTAAATCATCTAATATTTACATATAGACCCCTATAGTTAGTTGGCATCCAAAATGGAAAAAATATTTCCAAAATATTTCTTCATTCGGTGGTTATTTCATTAATCTAAAGGGGAAATAACCGATTTATCTATGGTTTTAATTACTTAAATTGATTTATCTTTATTGAATATGGACTTAACCCGGCCAAAACAAACACAGACATAACCTGAATCTACTTGAACCTAATCTGAAGAATTCTCACATTGGAGGGGTATTTACAGAGTTAAAAATTGATGCAGGCAAGAACAACATGTGGATAGAAGAAGAGTCATGCCAGACCCCACATGGCTTTGGTTTTCATTGATCATGTATGTGGCACAGTGGTAGTTAAATTTGCAGTATGCTATGTCACAGATTTCTGCATCTTATCCCTAATCAACATGCACATCAACATTTGGCCCTACGAAAGGTAAGTTCCAACAAGATGGACCAAAGAGTAATAGCTAGGTAGCTAGGCCTTATGTCCAAAGTGATAAAGAGTGGTAGCTCCTTGACAGTAACTTTATCCTTTGCCTCTACTTTTTATACAACAATTGCATCATATCTTATCCATCCAATTGAAGCCAGGGATCCATTATCAGCTAAGCATACCTGGCCCCTTCTGTCTGATTCTCAACTATTCGATCGGTAGGCAATGATTGTGTGCACCCACACGAGCGCGGACATTATCTTATCTTTAGAATCGAAGGATTCTCATTGTTTGGTCCTCGGACATCGATCGATCATACATATCTCCGGCCACTTGGGGACAACTACTCATGGAAAGATCCTTCCACCTGCCCAGGCCGGTTCCCTTCAGGAGATCGATCGATGAATCAGAAAATCGGCATCTTTGCCTTAGTTCCAAGAGCCCCTCGAAAGGTGGTTCTCATATATTTAGCTCTTCGTGGCCCACTTGGATTCTAAATCTATACCATATATGATTTTTAGTTTAGGTAGATAGTTGAAGAACCTCCATAAGCATATCTGGAGCAAGGGGGGCTGAACAGCTGAAACCGAAAGGCGGGTATCTTGACTCTCCTTTCCCTGGTTATGCCGTCGCAGTCATTTCGGATCGAGCCGCGGTTGGCTCTCGCGATTTCCTGGTGTCCAGAAATTCCATTCTGATAGATAGATAGATACGAAGACCATAGCTTGATTCTTCCATTGTAAGGACCACAGAACCGAGAAAGATATATATATCGACCTCTACAGATGTAAAGAAAGGAATCCATGGTCACTGCTTTACTGGACATGGACATGGGAAGATAAGGATTCCATTTATTTGTAGGAATTTGTATCTCCAGGACCACTTTGCTGTACGCACAGATTCCAACTTCCAAGCACCTGTTGTATATATGCGTCTCTTTCATATTGGGTCCCTGCAGGCTGCAGTATCCCAAGCTGCAGGTGACCACCTAAGCTACTTGCTTGAAATTCCGCCATACTTGAGGAAAAGGCCGGCCGGACGGACGGGGAGTGCTTTAATGTTGTAGACGTGGGTATTCTGTATTCAGAAGATTCATGTTACAGCAGGAAACTGAGGTTAATTGTCTATGAAACATTGGTTTTAAAGATATAACTCTACTTCAGTTCTGTTCTTGTCACTCCCAACTTCAGAGGAGCTAGCTAGGTTCATGGATCTTGGCAGTGGGGACAGACTAAGCGATCGATCATCAACTTGCAGATGGCCGGCCAGGACCAGTATGGTCCAGAGCATCAAGGTTCTCCATAGCAACTTGCTGAAAGCATATATGAGATTCCAGGAATTGTCCAACCTATCAGAGTCTGGGCGATCGATAACTCGATCCGTGGAGGTTTCAAGCAAGATTCTGTCTTTACATTTCAGGCATCTTCCTTGCATGTGTAAAAGTATATATTAATGCTGATATTTTACATTTCAGGCCTTTTCCGCGCAAATTTAATTCACCAGTCGTAAATTCACTTGTATTAGACATTAAGGATTCCCATGCTATCATTGGTATTAACTTTGTTGTTCTTAGACTTGCTACATATCCAAACTTAACATTCTCATTAGTCATTATTCGTCATGCACATACTTTCTCCATAGCTCAACTTTCTAAGCGATACAACCTAGCCTTTATAATTATCATTGTTCTAAAAAAATAGTTCCAGTGTCTCCGTCTAGGTATTTTGGGTCTCAAGCTGCACCACATAAGTTATGACCTCTTTTCTTAATGTACTAAGGAGAAAGACCGTCGATGTGACCACCTAATCGAATCAACCACTTTAAGATTCCTTTCCTCCCTTTTTTTCCTTCTTCCTTTTTTTACAGTCTGCTCGATCTTTTTTATTCTTCAGCCCGTAAACTGCCGTTTTGTTATTGCTGTATGTCTCTCTTGGCCCAGTATGACCGGCCACTTGAAAGAAAGATAAGAGTGGCTCCCATGGCCCATTTGTGAACACCTGAAAGAAGGATGACACTGACAACATATTAGTTAGATAATTAAGTTTTAAGTATAATGATTCTGTAAAATTTTGGACACCTCAATTGCTGTGCGCTCGTCTAGGTCCCCGCTCCCCGCCTTTGAACTCCCTTACCGTCCTATGTCTGCCTAGCGCTTTTTAAAACATTGTTAATTATATCTCTATACGATTTACCCCTCCATTTTGTCCAATCTTGTTGCATCCTAGTACATACTTGGATTTAGTTTGGCTAATTTCTAATTACCAATATATGAAGGTACATTCTATGTTCTTCTCTTGTTGCATCCCACATACATCCATTCTCTTGATTCTTGACCTATGCTTCCAATCTTGTGGCTCTCATGGGTGCAATTCGTTCATTATGCTGTCCCTCCTTTTTCGAGCGTTGTTGTCCAATTGGCTCCACCCCATACCCACTTCCCTCCTCCTTATAAGGAACACCCTTCCCATCTCCCTCCTCACACAACCTCGGCCTTCTTTTTTTCTGACCTGGCCTGTTCTCTTGCTGTCAGAGAGATGGCGTCGAGCTCCCTCTCACGTAGCTCGGGCTCCCAGTGGACCTCGAAGCAGAACAAGCAGTTCGAGACAGCGCTGGCGGTGTACGACAAGGACACCCCCGACCGCTGGCAGAAGGTGGCGCGCGCCGTCGGCGGGAAGTCGGCCGAGGAGGTGAAGCGGCACTACGAGCTGCTCGTCGAGGACCTCAAGCACATTGAGTCGGGCCGGGTGCCGTTCCCCAACTACAGCAGGTCCTCCCGCTGAGGACGACAAGTAGAGGTAGTCTTCATGATCCACCCCGCATTGCTGCTCCATTGACCATCCCATTAGGGATGATTTTCACTCAGTTTTCTCAACCAAACTCCTGCCATTACTGTTCCATTGTCCATTCCATTCCCTCCCATATTCTCCTTTTCTTGAATGAACCCACATCTTCTTCCCCTATTCCATGATCCTATCTTGTACATCACCTTTTCGATCTGCGATGGACCCATGATCAACCCATCTTCCTCTATTTCCTCCCTTCTCTCTCTCCTCTTCTATGCTTGACAAAGAATGAGACTTGAGATGAACTAGTTGCTTTCAGTTGGGCAAAAAGGCCAACCAGGTCATTCAACTTGGTACTTCATTTGGTTATATACAATAACAGGGGACTCTATATATCCACACTCCTCTGATCAGCCCAAGATCCTTATCCTTGTCCCTAACTCAACCCACCAAGCTCACGTGAGATCTAATCTTAACACACCATGTCTGCATGTGCATGCATTTGCCCTCCCCTCTCCCATCCAAGACAAAACACATCAAGAGAAAAAGTGGGTTTCTGATAAGCTAACTACTGGACCCCCCACATGTTCATGGCTGTCTACCCTGCTTTTTTAAAAAAAATTGGTCTTTTACTTGTCACAGTGGGTACAAACTCTTTATGCCTTTTGCTCTCTTGATGACTCCTCTTTCACATACTTTTGTCCCACATGCTGCTAAAGCTTCATGCTTGTTTTGCAGGTGCAAGGAAGCATGTGCATCTAAAGCTACAGTGAAGCAAGTGCTAGAGAGAGAATGACAACCATGTGTGGAGATCCAGATTGGAGCAAGGAAGCATATGCATCTATTAAGTAGTATTGTGGATGTCTATAGATAGGTAGTTGATCTTTCAGAAGCCTCTCTCTCTCTCTCTCTCTCTCTCTCTCTCTCTCTCTCTCTCTCTCTCTCTCTCTCTCTCTCTCTCTCTCTCTCTCTCTCTCTTCTTGTAAGTTTATGGCTACCCAATAGTTATGTTGTGGGTTAGTCTTCTACTTGATATGCTTGCCTGCGTAATGGAAGTCTTGATGTTCATGTACATGTTAAAAACCTCTCTTTCTCTCTCTCTCTCAAGTTTATGGCTACCCAATTGTAATGTTGTGGGTTAGTCTTCTACTGTATATGCTTCCTGCTTAATGGAAATCTTGATGTTCATGTACATGCTAGCTTCTCTGTTCTCCTTTGGGCTAATTATAATATTCATATAGGCAATCACCATCTTATAATGATCATGCAAGTAGCTTGGTGGTCGGTGGATGGTAGTGGATGTTTTGAGATTTTGCTTTGGAGTGAGTCGGGAAGATGGAGTTCTTAAACTTGTTCATGCTCATCAAACATTTCATTCCGTAGTTTGAGTTAGTTTTTTACGATCGGCTTTCACCCTAACATCAACCCTCAACCTTTCTCATCTAGGCTTGGGACCGATAATGATAGTTTTATGCTTATTAGGCTGTTACGAAGAGAGAGGGAGAGATAATAGGTTTGGGGAGAAAAGCTCCTTGTATTATCTCATTAATCTCACTAACATTACATAAGACTACCTCTCTTTATATAGAGAGAGAACGCACACCATTATGTTACCACAACCGAGGTGGGACTAATAGAATACTAACACACTACATCTAATACCCCTCGTCAAACTGATGTAAGGTATAAACCGACATCAGTTTGCTTAATAAAAGGAAGGAGAAAGAAAGAAAAAAGAAAAAAAAAATTACATCAAATAACCATTTTTTATGCTGTAAAGTAAAGATAGTGACAGGACGACCTGCAAGCAAGTCGTCCTGGAAACCCGATTGACCTGCAAGCAGGACAACCGGGGGAACCCGGCCAACCTGTAAGCAGGTCAACCAGGAGAATTGGCAATGATCACTAAGGATCGGAGCGGAGGAAGCCGACGGTGATGGAAGCCAGCAATAAAGGAGGCCGAAAAGAGAGAGATCGGCGAAGAAAATGTGTGAATGCGTAAGACCTCATAGGAGGCAAGTACCCGGCCGAAGCAAGTACTTGACACCTCTTATAAGATCTCAATCATCACAGACAAAGAAGAAGGAAATAATGTAGAGTCGTAATTCTGATAGGGTCATATGACCAAGGAAAGGAAGAGGATCTGAAAGCCAGTGCAAGAATGACCGGAACGAGAGTGGATCCAAAAGCCAGCACAAGACAAGTGTGACCGAAACAAGAGAGGATCCAAAAGCCGGCACAAAACAAGTGTGACCGGAGCTAGAGAGGATCAAAAGCCGGCACAAGACAAGTGTGACCGGAACGAGAAAGGATCCAAAAGCCGACACAAAACAAGTGTGACCGGAACTAGAGAGGATCTAAAAGCCGGCACAAGACAAGTGTGACCGAAACGAGAGAGGATCCAAAAGCCGGCACAAAACAAGTGTGACCGGAACTAGAGAGGATCAAAAAGCCGGCATAAGACAAGTGTGACCGGAACGAGAAAGATCCAAAAGCCGGCACAAAACAAGTGTGACCGGAACTAGAGAGGATCAAAAGAAATCGGCACAAGACAGGTGTGACCGGAATGAGAGAGGATAAAAAAAAAGATGCAAGGCGGATCGGTAGGGCGCAGAGCGCAAAAATACCAAGGCGCAAGGGCACAGAGCGAGGCGATGGGGCAGGCGAATCGACAAGGCATAGGGTGCAAGGCGGGCTGACAAAGTTCAAGGCGCAGCGGGCGGATCTACATCGGGGCCAACCTGGAGTTCCCCGGGGTGCCGTGCAGGGCACAGGGACGCCAAGGCGGTCGGATCAAACGGTTTAAGGCTCCGGCAGCCAGCAAGACCGATGGGCGTGGGCTGGAGCCGAAGGAGGAGCGGCAGCTCGAGCGCAGGGCCGCAGAGAGCGCAACAGAATATAGCGCAAGGCAAAAATGTGAAGAGCCGGCCAGTTACGGAAGGGCCGGATCGGGTGGGGAGATGGGAGCAAGGGCCATGCCGGGTCGGATCGGGTGTAGGGCATAGTGCATAGTCAAACTAAAAGGGATCCAGCAAATCATAAATCACAGTCATCCGAGGCAAATCGGATGGCTGTGATCACTTATATAGAAAAGAGAGCCACATATCCAGCGAGAGTGTTCGGATGAGAGAGGGAAAATCGGATGTATGGATGGCTGTGATTTAACCATAGAGAGAGAGAGAAGGAGAATAAAAACAGGTAGGCTATGATAGATTTCAAAGGGGATCGGATTTTGGGAGAGAGAGAAATAGAGAGGAGATAAGGAAAGAGAGAGAGAGAGAGAGAGAGAGAGAGAGAGAGAAAGTAGGGGGGAACGGAGAGAAATCCGGGAGAGAGCGAGAGAGAGTCGGAGATGGGAGAGGGAAATTCGGCACGTGAGAGGGAAGGAGGGCACGAGCGGCGACCGGATCAGTCGATCTCGGGCAGTAGCGAGGTGTAGGGCCGGCGCAGACGCAGGGTACGGCGGGGCCGGCGGGCCAGCGGACTTGGCAGGCCGGCGGGCTTAAGCTCGAGGCCGGCGTCGGCTATGCGGGTCGTAGATCCAACGTGGAGGTTTCACACCGGCGGGATGTAGAGGAGCCGGTGGGTGGTTGGTGCAGGGCCGGCGGGCGCGACGCAGGTCCGGGTCGGGAACAGCCGATCCATACGGCAACCCAGCAACCCGGCCGGGATCAGATGGCGGGCGCGGCGAGGGTATCAGCGACGGCTCTCTATAACGGCGAGGGCCCCATGGTGAACTGGGCGATGGGAGGAGGCCGTCAACGACGAGTGGCATATCCGGCGAGGGCTCCATGATCTGGCGCTGGGAGTGGCCGTCGGGGCACCGGCAGAACCCGAGGAAGAGCATGGGCGCAGGGCTCCGACGAGCGGTAGGGCATGGGCAGCAACAGCGATAGGGCCGTCGCAGAGACGTGGCCGCCCGGCGGTGCAGGTCGGCAGAGCTGCTCGTGCGGCAAGGCTCGCACAGGTGAGGGAAAAACAAAATTTTATTATGCCTGGCCTCCCCGAAGTCGCCGACGGCGACCGAGGAGGCCGATGCTAGAGAAGGATTTTCGAAACCCTAGGCCAAGAAGGTTGGCTCTGATACCATGTTACGAAAAGAGAGGGAGAGAGAATAGGTTTGGGGAGAAAAGCTCCTTGTATTATCTCATTAATCTCACTAACATTACATAAGACTACCTCTCTTTATATAGAGAGAGAACGCACACCATTATGTTACCACAACCGAGGTGGGACTAATAGAACACTAACACACTACATCTAATAAGGCAAAGGATATATAACATTAGTCTCGGACTTCAGGTTAAGATTAGTCTTGGTGTTGAAGCTAGTTTCATCATTTACTAACTTCATACGGATGCACAGATAAGAAGTAATTAAAAGAAAATAAAAGGGCAACATACGGTATGGTCCCTACGCCATGTATGTGTGGCGTTCATCCATGCATCATCCCCCATCTGCATCGGACGATTATGATGCCCTCACTGGCCTGTTCGGCGTGCAGAACTGCAAATCCAAACTCCCTGGTTTTAGTTGATCGGTGTGCATCACGATCTCATTTCAAGTCAGGCTTTCGTTTTAGTATTATTACTAGTAAGAAACCCACACAATGCCCGAATGTGTTTGATGCACGCCATTTGGCAAATACGACATCACAACTGTTCAAAGAAGTGTGAAATCTGAAGTGAGTGTGATTCACTTGTCAGAGAGAGAGTGATTAACATCAAATGACAATTAAATGTCATTGAATAAAAATTTATCTTTATGGTAGGATTTTAAATGAATTTAAAAGAAAGCCACGTTCACACACGGAAGACGGAAGAAGAATTCTAACTCTTTAAAAGATGTCCACGTGTCACAACACTGAAGAGAGGCTTCCATTTTAGTATAGATACTAGTAAGAAACCCAGGCAATGCCCGAATGTGCTTGTTGCATGCCATTTTGCAAAGACAACATTGCAACTGTTCGAAGAAATGTGAATTCTGAAGTGAGTGTGATCCACTCGTTAGAGAGAAAGAGAAAGAGAT
Organism: Chamaelirium japonicum; assembly: GCA_947650365.1. Classification (NCBI taxonomy): domain Eukaryota; kingdom Viridiplantae; phylum Streptophyta; class Magnoliopsida; order Liliales; family Melanthiaceae; genus Chamaelirium; species Chamaelirium japonicum. The sequence goes on along the minus strand of OX393553.1, from coordinate 10,497,826 downwards.
TAACATCAAATGATTATTAAATGTCATTGAATAAAAATTTATCATCTTTATGGTAGGTTTTTAAATTGATTTAAAAGAGAGCCGCGTTCACACACGAAAGAAGAATTCTAGCTCTTTAAAAGATTCATGTGTCACAACATGGGAGAGAGGCTTCCATTTCAGTATATATACTAGTAAGAAACCCGGGCAATGCCCCGATGAGCTTGATGAACGGTCATTTGGCACAGATGACATCACAACTGTTCGAAGAAGTGTGAAATCTAAAGTAAGTGTAATTCACTTGTTAAAGAGAGAGAGATTAACATCAAATGATCATCAAATGTAATTGAATGAGTATTTTACTATCTTTATGGTAGATTTTTAATGGGATTTAAAAGTGAGCCGTGTTCACACATGGAAGAAGTGTGCAATCTGGTGTGAGTGTGATTCACTCGCTGAGATGTGATTTCACTTGTTATAGAGAGAGATAGTACTAATATTTTTTTCTAATTAATATCAAATGACCATTTAATACCATTGGATGAATATTTATCATCTTTATAGTAGGTATTTAATATATAGGATTTATGGGTGAGTGCCGCGTTCACACACAGGAGAAGGATTTTGGCTCTTCAAAAGAGATCCACGTGTCACAACACGGGAGTGAGGCTTCCATTTTAGTATTACACTAGTAAGAAACTCGGGCAATGCCCAGATGAGCTTGATGCACAACCATTTGGCAGAGATGACATCACAATTGTTCGAAAAAGTATGAAATCTAAAATGAGTGTGATTCACTTGTTAGAGAGAGAGAGAGATTAACATCAAATGATAATTAAATGCCATTGAATGGGTGTTTTATTATCTTTATGGTAGATTTTTAATAGGATTTAAAACTGAGCCATGTTCACACATGGAAGAATGATTATGGTTCTTTAAAAGATGTCCACGTACGTGTCACAACACGGGAGAGAGGCTTCCGTTTTAGTATATAGTATATATAGACTAGTAAGAAGCCCAGGCAATGCCCGAATATGCTTGATGCACGCCATTTAGCAAAGAGGATATCGCAACTGTTCGAAGAAGTGTAAAATCTGAAGCGAGTGTGATTCACTTGTTAGAGAGAGAGAGAGAGAGAGAATAACATTAAATGACATTGAATGAAAATTTATCATCTTTATGGTAGGTTTTAAATGGATTTAAAAGAGAGCCGCACATACAGAAGAAGAATTTTAGCTCTTTAAAAGACGTCCACGTATCACAATATGGGAGAGAGGCTTCCATTTTAGAATATATATATATATATATATATATATATATATATATATATATATATATATATATATATATATATATATATATATATATATATATATATAGAGAGAGAGAGAGAGAGAGAGAGAGAGAGGAATGGGATGCTGCCTATCAAAGCAGCGTTTTTGCTGCTTTGAGACATTGTTTGACCATCCTAGAAGTTTTGGAATTTGATGAAATTTGGTGAGGGTGTTGTCTACGGTAAGATGATCATCCTCACAAATTTTCATCAAATTCCAAAACTTCTAAGAGGGTCAAATGGTCGAAGCAAAATGCTGCAGATTTTAACGGTGACTGCAGACGACTGATTTTGCTTCGACCATTTGAACCCCCTAGAAGTTTTGGAATTTGATGAAAATTTGTGAGGATGATCATATTACCGTAGACAACACCCTCACCAAATTTCATCAAATTCCAAAACTTCTAGGATGGTCAAACAATGTCTCAAAGCAGCAAAAAATGCTTCTTTGATAGGCAGAATGGGTTCCTCATATATATATATATATATATATATATATAGAGAGGATGCTTATGTGTGGTCTGCGGTCCGTAGTCCGCAGCCGTCTGATCCACCGACCGCATGCATCAGATCCACGGAGTGGTGCATCGAACGGCTGCGGACGAGGACCGCAGATAGACCGTACCTAAGCATCCCCCTATATACACACACACACACACACACACACACACACACACACACACACACGTACACACACACACACTAGTAAGAAACCCAGGCAATACCCGGATGAACATGATACACACCACTTGGCACAAATAACATCACAGCCATCCGAAGAAGTATGCAATACGAAGTGAGTGTGATTCACTCCTCGAATTAATTATGATTTCACTCTTGTTAGAGAGAGAGCGAGACAGAGAGTTCTAAATGATTTTTATAATTAACATCAAATGATTATTAAATACCATTGGATAGGCATTGATCATCTTTATAGTTGGTTTTTAATAGGATTTATGAGAGAGCCGAGTTCACACACGGGAGAGGGAAAACGATTCTGGCTCTTCAAATTAAAGAGGTCCACATGTCACAACACGGGAGAGAGGTTTCTATTTTAGTATTATACTAGTAAGAAACCCGGGCAATGCCCGAATGTGCTTGATGCAAGCCATTTGGCAAAGACAACATCACAACTTTTCGAAAAAGTGTGAAATCTTAAGTGAGTGTGATACACTTGTTAGAGAGAGAGAGAGAGAGAGAGACAGAGAGATTAACATCAGATGACCAATAAATGCCATTAAATGAAAATTTATCATCTTTATGATAGGTTTTTAAATTGATTTAAAAGAGAGCCGCGTTCACACACGGAAGAAGAATTCTATCTCTTTAAAAGGTGTCCACGTGTCACAACACGGGAGAGAGGCTTCCATTTTAGTATATATACTAGTAAGAAACCCGGGCAATGCCCAGATGTGCTTGATGCACAGCCATTTGGCACAAATGACATCACAAATGTTTGAAGAAGTATGAAATCTAAAGTGAGTGTGATTCACTTATTAGAGAGAGAGAGAGGGAGAGAGAGATTAACATCAAATGATAATTAAATGCCATTGAATGAGTGTTTTATTATCTTTATGGTAGGTTTTTAATAGGATTTAAAGCTGAGTCATGTTCACACATGGAAGAATGATTATGGTTCTTTAAAAACGTCCACATGTCACAACATGGGAGAGAGGCTTCCGTTTTAGTATATAGTATAGATAGACTAGTAAGAAACCTGGGCAATGCCCAAATGTGCTTGATGCATGCCATTTGGCAAAGACGACGTCGTAACTATTTGAAGAAGTGTGAAATTTGAATTGAGTATGATTCACTTGTTAGAGAGAGAGAAAGAAAGAGAAAGAGAGAGATTAACATCAAATGACTATTAAATGCCATTGAATGAAAATTTATTATCTTTATGGTAGGTTTTTAAATGGATTTAAAAGAGAGCAGCGTTCACACACGGAAGAAGAACTCTAGCTCTTTAAAAGACGTCCACGTGTCACAACACGAGAGAGAGGCTTCCATTTTAGCGTCTGTGCGGATCTGAGGCGTGGCAGTCGGATCGGGCCGCGGGCAAGCGAGTAGGTTTAGTAAACGGGTCGGGTCCAAGTTTTGTCTCCGACCCATTTGACCCGTTTAAGACCCGTTTAATAATCAATGGGTAGGGTGGTTTGCGATGGTTTCAACGAACGATTGCAATGGCTTCAATGGGTTGAGTCTACGATGGCTTCAACGGACGGATGTGATCAGCTTTAGGGAGAGAGGGAGTGGTTTAGAGAGAGAAAAGAGGAGCCGAGACGATCGTGAGAGGAGGGTGTGCATAGGCTGCGGATGTGCGGGATCAGAACATGTGAGAGAAAAGGGACGACTGCGATGGGTTTTAAGAGAGAGAGAGATGAGGAAAGAAAGAGAATTAAAGAAAAAAAAAAGAATCGAAGAGAGAGAGATCGGGGGAAGAGAGAGACGGAGGAAGAGAGAGAGAGACGGGAAGAGAGAGATCGGGGGAAGAAAGAGAGAGACGAGGAGAGAGTGAAGAGAGAAGGGCTAAGTGCAATAAAATGAACGGCTGTGATCAAGAAAGAGAGATCGAGGGAAGAGAGAGAGAGAGAAAGAAGAGAGAAAAGGGGATGGCTGTGATATGGTTCGTGTGGGTGCTACAGTCCGAGGGAAGAGAGAAGGGACGGTTGTGATGCGGGCTCGAGAGAGAGATAGTACGCGGTTAGAGAGAGATACGAAGTAAGAAAGAGAGATCGGGGAAGAGAGAGCGATAGAGAGATACAGAGAGAGAGAGAGAGAGAGATCTGGGGAAGATAGAGAGAAGAGAGGAAAAGGGATGACTGTGATATGGTTTATGTGGGTGCTGCAATCCTAGAGAAGATCGAGAGAAGGGACGGTTATGATGCGGGCTTGAGAGAGAGATAGTATGCAGTTAGAGAGAGAGAGAGAGAGATCGGGAAAGAGAGTGATGGAGAGATATGGAGATAGAGAGAGATCGGGGAAGAGAGAGAGAGAGAGAGAGAGAGACGGAGAGAGAGAGAGAGAGAGAGAGAGAGAGAGAGTTCGGATGCAACGGGTGACTGTTGTGATTGATAGGCCACCGAGATCGGGGGAAGCCAACGGCACCAGTTACTCCGGACCGAACGGGCGGCCCTAGATTGTTGTGATCGATAGGTCACCGAGAGAAACCCAGGGGGCTCCCATCATTTGGGCTGGCTGATCGAATGGGGGGACAACTATTGTTGGCTTGGAGAGAGAAATAGAGAGATCAGAAGAAGAGAGAGAATCCAAAATTATGGGGGAAGAAAGAGAGAGAGGGGCTAAGTGCAATTATAGGGGAGGGGGGACCACACATAAGTGGCAGCCCTAGGTAATTAACCATCGGTAGGAAAGACGCTTGAACAGTAGAATTAATACCTACTGCGTCCTTAATTTTTTACATAAAAACTTAATTATATTATAAAGTATAATTTGTTTACATTATGGTCCTTTGTTCATTTAATTATTATTCTCCTCAATCCCACCCCTCCATCTTAACTCCATCCAATCTCATCCGTTCCCCCTACCCAAATGAATCGCACTCATCCTTACATAAGCATGCACTTTTTTATCTGAGCCTTTCTGTATATAGTCGGACGGTCTGAATATATATGGCATAGTGGCATGCTTGTAAATAAAACAAACACTCTGTGATATGTGTGTGTGTGTGTATATGTGTGTGTGTGTGTGTATGTCTATATATATATATATATATATATATATATATATATATATATATATATATATATATATATATATATATATATATATATATATATATATATATATATATATATATATATATATATATATATATAGGGGACGGGGAGCCTGGACACCCGGCTCGGCATGGAAGCCATGTGTCCGCTGCACCGGAAATCGGATCAGATTCCACGGATTAAATCCCGCAAATTACCTCAGCCGCCCGATCGCCTCGATCCAACGGATCGGATTCCCCCGGACCGGATCGGGCAGCTGTTACTATGGCGGCCACAGTAACAGCGCCTTTTTTGGTCCGGACGAATCCGATCCGTTGGATCTGATCAATCGGGCAGCTGAAATCACTTTTGCGATTACTGTAGCAGCTATAGTAACCGCGATAATGATTTCAGCCGCCCGATCCTGGCGATCGGACAGCTGAAATCATTATCGCGGTTACTGTAGCCGCTACAGTAATCGCGAAAGTGATTTCAGCCGCCCGATTGATCGGATCCAATGGACCGGATTCGTTCGGACCAAAAAAGGCGCTGTTACTGTGGCCGCCACAGTAACACCTGCCCGATCCGATCCGGGGGAATCCGATCCGTTGGATTGAGGCGATCGGGAGGCTGAGGTTATTTGCTGACGTTTTGGGCGGGATTTAATCCTTGGAATCCGATCCGATTTTCGGTGCAGCAGACACGTGGCTTCCATACCGAGTCGGGTGCAGCATTGATGCTGCACCTGAGGTCCAGGCTCCCCGTCCCCATATATATATATATATATATATATATATATATATATATATATATATATATATATATATATATATATATATATATATATATATATATATATATATATATATATATATAGGGTCGGGATCCAGAAACACGCTACTTTGCCACAGAGTTAGACACGTATCTCCAAAACCCTAGATAGAGGTTTCAGAATTTGTTGATTTTTTACGAGGGTGATAACCTAGCCTTGGATAGCACATCAGCAAAAAATCAACGCATTCTAAAACCTATAGACTAATCAAATATTCCCTTCATTTTAACGGTTAAAATGAACGGTCGATAAAACGTTTTAGATTTGATGCACCTAAAGGTTTTAGAATGTGCTGATTTTTTATGAATGTGTTATCCAAGGAAAGTTGATCATCCTTACAAAAAATCAAAAAATTCTGAAACCTCTATCTAACGATTTGGATGACGTGTGTCTAACTATGTGGCAAAGTAGCGTGTTTCTGGATCCCGACCCATATATATATATATATATATATATATATATATATATATATATATATATATATATATATATATATATATATATATATATATATATATATATATATATATATATATATATATATATATATATATATATATATATATATATATATATATAGGGAACACGGTCCTCCCGACTAGCCAATAAGCTAGTCCTCCCTTTAATTTGGGTGCCACACGGCACTTTTTAACCAGAGTTAGGGGTTGGTCAAGGTAGGTACACCCCTCCTAACAATGATTATGAAAAAAAAATGCTAAGTGGTATTTTTAAATTAACCATAGCAAGGGTTATTTACCCGATACAGTTTACCGTTCAATTTGTCGACCGTTGATCGGGTTATTTTAAATCTTTTTTTTAAATCTTGATCTAAGTAGAGTGGATTGATCATCCATAAAAAAAAAATGGTTAAAAAGTGTCATTTGGCACCCAAATTGATGGGAGGACTAGCGTGTTAGCTAGTCAGGAGGACCGTGTTCCCTATTCCCATATATATATATATATATATATATATATATATATATATATATATATATATATATATATATATATATATATATATATATATATATATATATATATATATATATATATATATATATATATATATATATATATATATATATAATAGTGATACATTGCGGCTTAACGTGCGGCCACCCCCTTCGGGGGTATTTTCAAAAAAAAAAAAATTTGGGATTGATCACCCACCCTTGGATTGAACACACAAAAAATTTCAGCCCGATCCAAGACTTGTAGGCCATCCAAATGTGTTGATCTTTTATCGGTCGTTCATTTTATTCGCCATTTTGATCAACATATTTGGACGGCCTACAGGTCTTGGATCGGGCTGAAATTTTTTATGTGTCCAATCCAAGGGTAGGTGATCAATCCCCCAAAAAAAAAGATTCCAAAAATGCCCCCGAAGGGGGTGCCGCACGTTACCCGCCGCATTGTATCACTATTATATATATATAGACTATTAGATTAGATTAGATTAGAGAGAGAGAGAGAGATAGAGAGAGAGAGATGGAAGGGAAGGGGGGTTTGGGGAGGCTGCCATATGGCACCAAAAGCCTCAACTTTATAAGAGTAGTATAGATAGATTGATTGATTACTAGTACTAATCCGGTGCAATGCACGAATGGCTACGATGCTGCTCGATCGGATCACACACCCCACACCACATCCACATTGTGTGTGTGTGGAGAGAGAGAGAGAGAGAGAGAGAGAGAGAGAGGTTTAATCATAAAAGAAATATATAAGAGGAGAGAGAGATGTTTAACCATAAAAAAATTTATAAGTGGAGAGAGAGAGAGAGAGAGAGAGAGAGAGAGAGAGAGAGGCTACCACGTGGCACCAAGGGCATGAGCTTTATTAGAGCATCTCCAACCATGGCCTCTATTTTGATATTGCCAAATAAGCATATTCCCCAAATATTCTTAAATAGAGGCCTTCCATCTCCAACCATGGCCCCTATAATTTAGCATCTTCAAGGAATATACCTTTTTTTATTTTACTTTTAAATATTAGAATAAAAATTCATTAACAAGAATAAACATTAACAAAAATAATTATAAAATAAGTAATTAAATAATAATATAGTAACAAATATTAAGATAAAATTTAAAAATCTTTTAAATATATGCCTCTATTTTAATTTCTTATTTTTTAAATTATTTTAAAAGACACTTAATTATTAAGAATTCATTCTTTAAAATTTTAAATTATAATTATAAAAATAAAATAATTATTATAATCATATATGATAGTATATATGTAATATTATTAAATAAATAATGAGATATATTATATATTGGCCATTCAGAATAACATTTGTTTTTGCAAACTAATATGGGGATCTATTTAACCCGCCCAAGGGGAAACCACAACATTAATATTACGGTACAGAAAATCACTAATATTACGGTACAGAAAATTATAAAGTACATAAAAACAAGTACACAGAAACACTAATATTACGGTACATGAAAGTAAATGATATAATAAGAAATACAAGTAGATAAAACCACTAATATTCCGGTAGGTCATCGCCGATTTCACTTCCTCCTCCGTATCCACTCCCTCCGTGCTGACCTCCACGGTATCCCCCTCCTTCGTGCTAACCACCTCCGTGTTGACCTCCTCGATATCCCCCTCCTCCATGCTGACCTCCTCCGTACGTGCCTCCTCCATAACCATCTCTTCCAAAGGCATCACCTTCTTGTTGAGTGCTACCCTCGTACCCCCTTCCCCCGTATCCTCCGGATGAACCTGCATAATATCCAGCCCTCCTCGCAATTTCATCTTTTCTATTTTGCATTATTGCACGTGTAATCGGATCAGCAATGGTATTCAAATCAATCATAAGGATCTCTCTATCCTCGCATTCACGATCAAGCTGGAGTTGTTTTTCTCTTTGATCTAATTTTCTCTTTTCGTTCTCTAATTTATGCATCATCATTTGTGACATGCTTTCCCTATCACTATATTGCTTATCAAAGACTTGATTGATTTTGGAAAAAACTTTATCATTCTTACGTGACATGTCTTTAACATAGTCCTCTATATCAAAGTCTCCCGATTTCGCTCTCTTCGCTTTTTCTTGTTTTCTTCCGGTAGGGCGACGTAATAAGTTATCGATCGGGGATCAATCTTCATCCATGACATGAATTTCATCCCCATCCGTGTTGAGATTGATATAGGAGGACGAGTTTGATGCCGATCCTTGAGATATCGTTGACTTTTGAGGTGTGGGGTCGGCCCACTTCTCTGCATCTTTCAAGATCAACCAAACATGGTCGAATTGGAATACTTTCTTTTCGCCGGAATTCAGATAGAGTTCTTTAGCTTTCGTAATCTATAATAAGCAAATAGTAAAACACAAGTTAGCTAGATATATTAAAATTATTAGAATAATATATAAATAAAAAAAGATTGAAATATGCTTACGATATCTAGTTCATTTGCGCCGCTTATGTTAAGTCGATCGATCTTCATATAACAAGTTTGGAATAGACTTACGGTCTTAGAAATTGTGTGGAATCGACTCTCTAAGGATTTGGAGCTCCTCTTTTCGCAGTTGGCATTTTGATTGAATACCACTTGAACTCTCTCCCATAGCCTATCTTTCTTTTGATTGGTACCCAAGATCGGATCTTGGGAAATATGAAGCCAAGCCAAGCATAAGACTCAGTCTTCTTCATTGGAGAATGCCCTTCTATGACTCGAAGACATAGGAAGATGAATAAATATTTTCAAAAGGGTGAAGGTGAATGAGGACAAGGCTGTAAAATTTATGGAGGGAGAGAGTACGATGTCACTATATATAATAGATGGCTCTTGAGGAGGGAGAGAGTAAGATGTCTTGGAAAGATGATAAAGCTATATCGGGTCAAAATTCCTGAAGACCGAGTAAAATCGAATCATATCGATCGTCTTGGGAAGAGGATAATGTTGTGTCGGGCCTAATTTTTCGAAGACCGAGTAAAATCGAATTATATCATCTTAGGAAGAGAACAAAGTTGTGTCGGGTCAAATTTCCCAAAGACTGAGTAAAATCGAATCATATCGTATTAGAAAGAGGATAAAGTTATGTCTGGTTAAATTTTCTAAAGACCAAGTAAAATCGAATCATATCGTCTTTGGAAGAGGATAAAGCTATGTCGAGTCAAATTTCTCGAAGATCGAGTAAAATCGAATCATATCTAGGGAAGAGAACAAAGTTGTGTCGGATCAACTTTCTCGAAGATCGAGTAAAATCAAATCATATCGTCATAGGAAGAAGAAAAAGCTGTATCGGGTCAAATTTCTCCAAGACCAAGTAAAATCGAATCATATCATCTTGGAAAGAGGATAAAGTTGTATCGCATCAACTTTATCAAAGAGCGAGTAAAATCAAATCATATCATCTTGGGAAGAGGACAAAGTTATGTCGGGTCAAATTTTTTGAAGACCGAGTAAAATCGAATCATATCATTTTGGGAAGAGGATAAAGATGTGTCATATCAACTTTCTCAAAGAGTGAGTAAAATCAAATCATATCGTCTTGGGAAGAGGATAAAGTTATGTCGGGTTAAATTTCCTAAAGACCGAGTAAAATCGAATCATATCGCCTTGGGAAGAGGAAAAAGCTGTGTCAGGTCAAATTTCTTGAAGAGCGAGTAAAATCGAATCATATCATCTTGGGAAGAGGAAAAAGCTATGTCGGGTCAAATTTTTCAAAGACTGACTAAAATTGAATCGTATTGTCTTGGGAAGAGGACAAAGTTGTGTCGGGTCAAATTTCTCGAAGACCGAGTAAAATCGAATTATATCATCTTGGAAAGAGGATAAAGCTATTTCGGGTCAAATTTCTAGAAGACCGAGTAAAATCGAATCATATCGTCTTGGGAAAAGGACAAAGCTATGTCGGGTCAAATTCCTCGAAGACTGAGAAAAATCGAATCATATCGTCTTGGGAAGATGATAAAGTTTTGTCGGGTTAAATATTTCGAAGACTGAGAAAACCCTTATAAATACATCTAACTCTTCAATATCCCACAACTCATACACTCATACCACTTTACTGTTTCAAAAATGAACTTTGGAGCTGGACCATCATGTTTCTCTTCTTCTTCTTCTGACGAATTTGAGAGCTACATCCAAGATTGGAAGGAAGAGTTAGATGGGATGGATCAAACCATATCTCAACTAGCTCAAGTGTATACCACCAATAATGTTATCATTGCTCAATGCATTGCGAAGAAGAAGAAGGAAAAACGTAGAGGCTCGATTCCTTGCCATGTGGTGATCAATCGAGGAAGAGAAAAAGGTAATGCTCGACTTTAGGGGTGTGCATCGGTTCGAAATCGACCTATTTAGGCAAAACCCAAACCGATCCAACCTTGGTCGGTTTTGAGGATTTTCAATCCGATCCAAACCGAACTAACATTGGAATCCAATCCAATCCAATCCAATTAAAGTCGGTTTGGATTGGATTGGATGGTCGGTTTAGGCTTTGGACCATCTTCTTATTGGGCTTTTTTTCCTTTCTACTAGGACCTAGTTCAACCTTAAAAAATAATAATTGTCATCAAATCATTAGGCCTAAATAAAATTTTTAACTGATTTTGAGTCATCCTACAATATTGCAAAGGTTGTTGGTAGCAAGGATATATGAGGACATATGGTATATTTAATAAAATATTATATGTATATATATATATATATATATATATATGTTGGTTCGGTTCGGTTTAGGTCGGTTTGAAATTTACAAATCCGTTAACCGATCCAATCATGTCGGTTTTTTAAAAACTCAATCCGATCCGATCCATTGAGTGTGTCGAAACCGATCAAAATTGATCGGTTTGGTTTGGTTTGGTCGGTTTGATCGGTTTGGATTGGATCCTGCACACCCCTACTCGACTTTACCAGGATTACTTTTCTGATAATCCCACATATCCCGAAAACATATTCCGTAGAAGGTTTCGTTGCAGTAAGAGTCTATTTCTTCGCATAGTTAATGGGGTAAAAGAGCACGATGACTACTTCGTGCAGAGGAGAGATGCATGTGGTAAATTAGGTTTGTCTACTTTACAAAAAATTACTGTTGCCCATCGCATGTTAGCGTATGGAACATCAGCAGACATTAATGATGAATATATTAGGATAGCTGAGTCAACCGCGCAAGAATGTTTGAAGTACTTTTGTCGAGCTATCATAGAAGTTTTCGGAGAAGAATATTTGAGGTATCCAAATGCAGATGATATTGCACGAATCCTGTGGAAATCTGAAAAGAGAGGGTTCCCGGAAATGTTGGGTAGTTTAGACTGTATGCACTGGGCATGGAAAAACTGCCCAACAGCTTGGGCGGGACAATACTCTGGACGCCATGGAGGCCCGACGATTATTCTCGAGATAGTAGCATCATACGACTTGTGGATATGGCATGCATATTTTGGTTTACCAAGATCAAATAACGATGTCAATGTGCTGAATTCCTCAAATTTGTTTGATAAACTATCACAAGGTATCGCCCCTCCTGCTCATTACAATATTCTAGAAAATACTTATGATACTGGTTATTATTTGGCCGATGGGATATACCCCAAATGGTCCACCATTGTACAATCTATATCCCATCCCTAGGGTCCAAAGAAACACCACTTCAAAACAGAGCACGAAAGATTTCGAAAAGATGTAGAGCGGGCATTTGGAGTTCTTCAAGCACGATTTGCGATCATCAAGGGGCCAGCACGTATCTGGGATAAACAATTTATACACGACATCATGATAGCTTGTGTGATACTACACAACATGACCGTGGAGGATGAGCGCATCGACGATCCTGATTTTGATGATTTTACTCCAACAACGACGATTTCTGAAGTTCCGACGATTCCTCGTGAACAGATGGAAGCTGACGACGCTGAACGATTCCGACGATTTATCACTCGACATAAGAAAATACAAAATTGAGAGGCACATTTTGCACTTCGGGATGCACTCATTGAACACTTGTGGCAAATGCTCGACAATGGAGAAAATTAAGACAATTTTTTTTCTTCTAATTTTGATGTATTTCTAGGTTAAAATGTATTACAAGTTTGATGTATTTCGATTATTGGTGTGTATAATAAATTCTATGTCAAGTTTCCTTTGAGGTGGATTAAATAGATCCTCATATGTTTATTAGTTCACAAAATTATATTATTTATGTAATTAATATAATATTTAATGATTTAAAAATAACTCCAAAAATATTAGATATTAGTTTCTTTTCGAAGGCGTCGATGAGAGCTTTCCAACGGTACCAAATTTATTAAAAATAGATTAATAAATTAATACGTATACTTAGTTTAAAATATTTATGTATAAATTTAACAACGGATATAGATGTCATTTGATTTTTTATATATAGTCTTTGAAGGGTATTTTGGGTATTAATCCCAAAATCAATAAAATTGGGGGGGCTGGCATTTGGGTGAGAAGTCCGGCATATATGCCGGCCAAACAGCCCCCCGGCATATATGCCGGCTCATTTGGAGGGGGGTTGGGAGATCCCGTCCGCCATATATGCAAATATGGCGGACGGTTGGAGATGCTCTTAGAAGGATAGATAGACAGAAATTAGATTTTACAATTAATAAAAAACTTATTAAAAGACCTCCTCATTGTAGATTTTGAAACACTTGATATGACCAATGCTGAAATCCGGATTAGTAGAAGAGCAAAATATGTGAAATAATATGATGCGCCTGTTTAATAGGTCAAGTAGGAATAGGGATGGCAATCCTTGAACCTACCATCAACCCGCCCCGAAGTTAGCTGATTTGGGTTTGGTCTAAACGGGTTCAGGTTAAACGGGATGGCCCAACCGACCTGTTTATTTAATGGGCTGGGTTTGGGTTTATACTTATTACATGATTGACCCAACTTGACCCATTTACTAAATGGATCGTGTAAACCTGTCAACAACCCAACCCGACCAAATCTGACCTGACTTAACCTAACCCGACCCAACTCGATCAAAACTGGCCAACCCTACCTGACTTGACATAACCCGACCGTTTTACATGGGTTCTGTTGAGCCGACCCGAGCAAACCTGACCCAACCGGACCTGACCTGTTTATTAAACGGGTCGGGTCGGGCCAACCTCTACTAGGTGGGTTGAGTTTGGGTTTAAGTTTTTGACCTATTTATTAAACATGTTGGTTCGGGTTGGGTGTTTTGCCCTTGTACCTATGTCTCAACCCGACTCGACCCATTGTCACCCCTATATAGTCATTCCAAGTAGACCTTAACTCAAACCACACATCCTGTATGAACAAAAAATCAGATCCAATATTTTGTGAAATTTCATGAAAGATTTTGGTTTTTCAATCAAAATGCAATATATTGCGATATTTCGGTATATTTCGCAATACCTAGCGATATTTTGCAAAATATATCATTTTTCCAATGGTCCAAAATGATGGTCAAAATCAATTGCTTGCTCCTTGCTTCCAACTAATCTAAATTTAATTGATTTAAATTGTTTCTAGACACAATCCGATCTATTTGGGTTAGTGTCCATGTGTGCGCACTCACGGAAAAGAAAAAAAAATCCCCCTCCACACGATGGCCTACCACTCTTTGCTCCATCATTGCCCCGTCTCCTTGTTCGAACTAAGAATTTTATGGCTACTTAAATAATCCGGTCCATAAGATAAATTAGAATTATATATCACTCACGCTAACCATACTTAGATTAGTGAGTACAGTCATATTGCAGGTGACATGTTGGGAAACTCAACGCATGGTTGTAACCCTGATAATTATATGTCTTAGCCATCGGAGTGGAGACTCTATAGTAAGTGTGTTGGGTGAGGATCACACTGAATGGACCGCATTGAGTTAAGTTGAAAAAGTTGTCACCTAGTTGACTGAGGAGCTTCATCATAGCTTAATAGCAAGAGCAAGCCAATCCTAGGGGATCGAGCGAGCGAGCCCTTAATCCTGAGGGGGCGGTGACTATATAAAAGTAGTATTAAGCATCTCATCTGTGGGAGGGTTAAGGCAACCCCCTACTAGTTACTTAATTCGATACAAGCGAGAATCGATCCTATGTCTTGGGTACCAACCCCCCGAGACTTTACCAACTCACATGGTTGGAACTTGCAAAAAAATTAAGCTCCTTCGTGTCTCATCTGAGGGACGGTTAAGTCAGCCCCCTACCAGTTATCTAATTCGATGCAAGCAAGAATCGATCCCATATTCTCATTGAAAACAATTAGTCAAAAAATATTCGTCAACATAAAGTCATGTTTTTAGAAATCAATATTTTCCATGAATAAATATTTTAACTAGTGTAAAGGAAAATAAGTCAGCATTTCAAGGATAATCACTTGGGTCCCTTGGTTGGATTTGGTGGGTGATCTTGAGCTAGAATGGTGATCCTGTTTGCATAGGGGCATATGACAAACTACAAGTTGACAAAGCGGTGTCAGACTCGTGAACACAAAAATAAAAAAAGAGACAAACCAAGTCTAACATAATGAGTCTATAGTTGCTGTTGTACATTATTTGAGAAGAAAAAAAATTTCTCACCTTGCTCGACACCGGCCTCCGTGCATTGCCCACACTCGACCTAGCCTCGCCTCCATTGGAGCCAACATCTACTCGCATGCGTCCGATAGTCTCTCCATCAATCCTCTATGCGTAGGCGTATGTCCGACAGTTCTCTGGAATCCTTCGAAATCGAAGATCTTGATGCGTTCTTTGAGACTGCATCGTGTGATTATTGGTGCTCATCGGTGTTCTTCACATGATCCACGAGAGTGTTGAGGGAACTCTTGGACAGCTTCAATCTTATTTTAGATCGAGGATCCAATGGAGTTCTTGATGTGATCTTTAGTAATCCATACATTTTTTTTTGACACATTGCAGTATGTAGGTTATAATTAGTTGTCGTTTATAGTTGCATGTTTCATCATGAGTAATTATGATATTCATCAACTATTTATGGGTAAATGTTTTTAGGTGTTGGTAGTTAAAATTAGGGCTCTCTACGATTTCGGACCAAAAGCCTAAAGAAATTACCGCTCCGGAACCCATTTGAAAGAAACTACAAAATTGGACCAAAAACTACGAAGAGGACCATGTTTACAGTTTTGGGTAATATGAAATGTCGAGATTGTCCCGCGAAATTAAGCCAAATTACAGTTATTCATCGTTGTGCTCTTTGAACTCTAACCCCTTCCCTTCCAACGAATCGACAATCCCTTCCCTTTCGACGAGCCGGCGACCCACTACCATAACCCCTCCTCTTTAGCCGGCGACCCACTACCACCCTTTCTCCTCCATTTGAAAGCAGTGCAACCCTTTCCCCTCCACTGAACCCTTTGTCCGATTTGGTATTGTTAAGAGTGTGTACATACTTGGTCCTGTATAGCTTAGACTAATATCCTTTAAGGGTATGTTCACCCTTGGTGACCTTATCCATGTACAGCTATATAGGATATTTGCCCCATTGAGTGGAGACAAGTCCTTTACTCTCAAATTCCACTTTTCCATTTTCCTTTTTTGGGTCTAACATGGTATCAAAGCCCTAATGGGTCTCTGGTAGAGCTTCCTTCAATCCAAGCACCGAAATCTTCATCCAAGCTTCTTCAGTAGCTTGCATCGACAACTTCGAGATCGAAGTTCTCATCAAAGCTTATATTGAAGTTTCATTTGCATCTGGATTCGAGGTCGATGTTTTTCATCGAAGCTTCTTCAAGTTTGCATCAAGATTGATCGTTGCAGATTTCAACAAAGAGGAAGCAGTATCATGTAGCAGCTTTCAGATCTTCAAGGATTTCAGCCTGCATCTACAGCTATTTCAGATCTTCAAGCTGACTCCGATCTTTGAATGAGGTGAAAGATGGGCTACTCCTCTACTCATCGCAGCTGACTCCGATCTTCGCTGCAGTGTTTGATGGCTGCGAAGTGAAAGACGGCGGCTCATAACAGAACCCTAAATACTAAGTGGTGATCTCAGCTTCTCATCTCAGCCATCCATCAAACCTACGGTTAGATTCTCTTCACTTAAGTCCATTTGACACCTCACCGGTTTAGTTTTGATTCAGTTTTCAGCTACATCACTGGTTTAGTTTTGGTTCAGTTTTTAGCTACACCACTGGTTCAGTTTTGGTTCAACTGCACCACAGTTTTGGTTCAGCTTTCAACTACACCACTGGTTCAGTTTTGGTTCAGTTTTCAGCTATACCACTGGCTCAGTTTTGGTTCAGTTTTGGTTCAGCTTTCAGCTATACCACTGGCTCATTTTTGGTTTAGTTTTCAGCTATACCACTGGCTCAATTTTGGTTCAGCATCACCACAGTTTCGACAGCTCATTGACAATGGAGACAACAGCTCATTTTATGCACTACAACAGCCCTTTTTGGCCCCTTTAAGAATCAATTCTTGTCCGATTATCGCTATTTTTAATGCGTTGAACTCCTTAGAGGCATAAAATTGTGATAGTTCTTCAGATCTTGTGTCTCTTTCTCCTCGAGATATCAATCATGGCTATCTCTTTAATGCATTGAGGTGAGGTGAGATGCAGTGAAGCAAAGTGCAGTGGAGTGTTGTGATGTGAATGAGATGTAGTGAAGTAAAGTGTAGTGCGATGCCGATCAAAGCGACTTTTGGGGGTTCTTGTGCCAATTCATCTACCCATGGTCAGTGTCATCTGAGTCTCTCTAGCGGTTCTTGGATCTTTGACTCAGGAGCTACTCATCACTTGACCTCCGATGCTACTATTCTCACCGAATGTACCAGTGTCGCTCCTCAGCTGCAGATTCACACTGCCGACGGGTCTCCTTTAAACATCACTTGCTCTGGCTATATCTCCACATCTTCTGACCCTAGTGGCCGTCTCTCACTTCCAGATATGCTTCATGCACCTCGTGTGTCGATTAACCTAATCTCGGTTAGTATATTGGCTGATCTTGGTTTCACTGTTACCTTCATAGCGTTCTCTTGTGTGGTAGAAGACCCTCGCACTGGCCGTCAGATTGGAACTGGACGAAGACAAGGTGGTTTGTACAAGTTGGAGCAGCTTCATGTTCCTCTGCCCTCCGCTGCTTCATGTGCTGCTGCTCTTTCCACTGCCGACCTTTGGCATCGCCGCCTTGGGCATCCCTCTGCGATGCGTCTTCGAAGCATGTTTCAGTCTGGATATTTGGGTAATCTCTCTTTCACTCCTCTTTCTCCCTACACGAGTTGTTAGTTTGCTAAACACTCGACTTTTCCTTTTTCCTCCAGTGAGTCTGTATCTACATCTCCTTTTGACCTTGTGCACTCTGACATTTGGGGACCATCTCCTATTTCGTCCATATCTGGTTTTCATTATTACGTCAGTTTCATTGATGACTATTCTCGATTCACCTGGGTGACCCTCATGCGTCGTAGGTCTGATGTGTGTCAGGTTTATCGTGATTTTACTAGTATGGTCCATACTCAATTTGAAAAATATATCAAAGTTTTTCACTCAGATGGTGCTCGGGAGTACCTTTCTTTCGAGTTTCGTGACATCCTCTTTTCTCAAGGTACTTTACCCCAACAGTCATGTTCATACACGCCTGCACAGAATGGGGTTGCCGAGAGGAAGCATCGTCACATTCTTGAGACTACTCGGTCCCTTTTGTTCTCTACCTCAGTTCCTTGTCACTTCTGGGCTGAAGCTATTCTTACCTCTGTTCATTTGATTAATCAGACTCCTTCTTCACTTCTCTCTGGTCAGTCCCCATTTCAGCGACTATATTCCACTGTTCCCAACTATAGAGTTCTATGGACTTTTGGTTGTACCAGTTTTGTCTTACTTCCACCCGGAGAGCGTACAAATCTTTCTCGTCGGTCGACCAAATGTGTTTTCTTAGGGTACAGTTCTTGTTAGGATTGATGTGTTCTAAGCTTGTAAAACTTTATGTTTTGGTCTAATAAAGATTGATAATTATTATTATATGAGATGCATATTGGTGCGTAATATAGTTACGTGTTCTTTTAAGAATAGAGAGCCATGGTTATATGGTAGTCCACTGAGTTGAAGACTGAGTGGATTGGTCCCATATAATCTAAATTAGTTCACAGCTATGATCAGGTTGGTCGTCTCATCATGATAAGCTGTTGGCGATGACAGTTCATGGGATGTCTTCACCATGGTCATCACCAGGCACAGTGTCTGTGGCTGAACGGAACTAACACGATGTACAGATCAGTGAGCAGACACTGGTATACTAAGCCGTGTTTCTGCTTAGGGTAAAACGGTCCTAAACCCTGAGGAACCACGTCTGATGGACTAACCAGTTGCGTGGTGCTTTGGCGCACCAATGTGTGAGGATCCGTATGCAGTGATCCAAAACCACGGTGTACTGGGTTACCCGGCTGGCGTTGCATTAGCGTGTCACTCCTGCAGGCTATCCACACCCCTGAAGGGTGGTGCGTTCCTTGGTGTGACTTACACTGTACCAAACCCAAGCCTGGTGGTCATCAGTTTGACTGTTGACCGGGTTCGATTACTCGACGGGGTAATCAGAGGTACGATGTATAGGTCAACCTGGAAGGAACCAAGTCATATGATCATTCGAGTCTGACGGTATTCTTTACCGCTCGAAGTGTATCATGGCATCATGTGGAGGAACAACGAGTTTACCACTACTAAGCGGAGAGTAGGGGTATGATGGAGAACATAGTAAGTCTGGGTGAATTGGAGTGCAGCCTGCGTCGCACTTTGGGTGGCTACGTAGGTTAACTCGAGCTCAGAGGATCGATGGTACACTCGGGTAGTGTGTCGATCGAGCTTGAGTTGGAAGCCATGAACCCCGGTCCCTGATGGTTCCACCTTATCAACATTATGTACGGTGCTTGAACCATCTCCTCGGAACACCATAAGCATTAGGAGGAAGAAATAAGTATACGCTCCGTGTGTATGCTTGGCACTAAAACACGGTAGATGCGTAACTACATACGAGTACTAAGGGTTATGCCCGAGACTAGTACAGAGTCATATGTAGTAATCCCTAGCCATAAGTGAACTTCGCTGCATAGGTGCGATGCACCGAGATGTGCTGCGAGTTGACTAGTTGACTTTGCTAGAGGCACCCTTTGGTGGCCTCAGTTAATAGTAAGTAACTAGTAGAAATCACTTAAGTAATGGCCGCTAGGTATCGCACGCTAGAAATGGTCAAAATGAGGCGTCAGGGCGTTTTGGTAAAAACCTCACTCTGCCGGACCTCACTGTTGGCCGACCCTAGCAGTGGGAGACCTTGCTAGGGCCGGCCCTATGTTGTAGGGATAAGAATCCCTCATCTATAGGGCCGGCCATATAGATAGGGATAGGGCCTAGGATCGGTTAAGATCGAGCCCTAAAACGTGTGAAAACGGATAAATACAAGAAGAGATAAAAAGGAGATAATGGAGAGATAATTGTGGGAGGTCTTTATCCCCTTGGATCCTTATCCAAGGGGGTAGGCCGGCCCTATATAAAGGGCTATAGGGGGCCGGCCCTATTGTTGAAAAAACCGAACCCCCTCCCCTCTTATCTCTCTAGTTCTCTCCCTAATCTCTCTCCGATTTCCCGCTTGCAACTTTGTCTTCCTCGCGTGGAGTTCTGAAGAAGGAGAAGGGTCATTCCTCGGAGGCACTCAGAGATCCGAGAGTGACGTTCCGTGCATCGTGTGAGATCGGGTGAACAAGAAGTTAACGTCTCCAATCGTACCATCGGCATCTTCACGAATGATCTTCCGTCTCCATCGACAAAGAAGACAATTCTCCGCGGTTAAAAGATCCATACGAAATGTATGTGTAATCTAACATGTAGATCTAGCGAGTATTATGATTTGCATGCATGCTAGTTAATCATTACGTTAGATTGCCGTTAGGGTGTTCGATTCACGTGCATACGCATGCACACATATGTAGATTAGTTTCGATGAAAGTTTAAATCGTGTAACGTGCATCATGAACGGTCTTTCGACCGCAAAAATCGCTTCCGCTGCGAACCTCGACCATGGATTAATTTCCAACAATTGGTATCAGAGCCGCATTAGTGGTGTGCGTTTCACGTTTTTTCAATGAAACCAACATGTGTGCGCATGATGAATGCGTGAAATCATCGGGGTTCTTACGCTTAGATCATGCATATGTATAGATTGTGCTTGTTCTATTAATCATTCTTGCAGGGCGCCGCTATAAAAAAATCTAGATCTATGTTTGTGCTTGCTACCGGGGGTCGGACCCCGAGTTAGCAATTGTCTGGATTTGCTTTCTGTGTGTGGATATGTAATTGAGCCTTAGATTGGGCGAGTGATGGGGGTTGACCATCCTCGGTTCCCATGGCTTTTTCCTAGGTGTGTTTTCTTTTCTTTCTAGGAAATTGTGTACGAGCGAGCACTTGCTCGAAGCGTACTAGACTTTTACGGTTACAGATCGAGAAGAAAGATGTGCCAAAGAAATCCACCATCGGGAGCGGAAGCGGAACCCTGGAGGATGAAGACGATCCGGTAAAGTATTCGCAAGCACGACGAATGAGCCGGACCGAGGGACCTTGCGAAGAAAGCTAGAAGCCTGCGCTGTCCAAATTAGGTTCAGGGGTCGGACCCTGAACTTAATTCAGTATTTATGGTTGCTTTCTTTACTAGTTCTTTATGCTTCATATCGAACCCCGATGAGATAATGTGATTATCAGTTTTCAGAGGGATGCCTTTCCCCTCCGGTCCAAGCAACTGTTTTAGGATAGGATCCCGCTAGATGACGCCTATTATTTAGTTAACTTTTGATGTTAGTGGGATCCCATCACATATGGTTATGCCACCATTAGGTTAACACCCGACTAGTCGGGTGTGCCTATTTGGCCAGCATCGAAATCAAAGATGAGATAGAGATCCATTGAACATCAATTGTCAAATTTATAAGCGAGGCGCCATGACTAGTGGGAGTCCTTTCCAGTGAGTCAGACTCTAGGATTAGCTCCAGAGCATTAGCGTGATGACCAGTTTTGCAGAGCATCGATATTCTCGGAATATGTAATGTGACCCTTGAATGGAGAAATCCACTTGAGGCAGGGACTATGATATTCCGAGAATGATTAATGCTAGGCGAAGGGCTTGAACGCTAGTGGGAGCATGGTGTGACCAGGGTCTAGTATATAGGAGGTCGCTACCTTTGCATTTGCATAAATTCATACTCGCAAAATAACCCTCATATATTTATAAGGGATGTAATAGAGGACTCTTAGAGATCCTCTGGCCTCCACGGCTAATCACTTCGTACTCGGGTGGAAGGGCATAACTCAACAACCCCCTCGGGTGAGAGCTGTGTTTTTCTATGCCAAGCTACTTAGTGATCTCCTTCGGGATATGACAGTTACGGTGCCAAGTGTTCATGCTTTACTCACCCTCGTGGGGGCCGTTAGAATTCCCGTGCCATAATTGCCTAAGCTCGTGGGTAAGCATCCTAAGTACGCGTGAGGTATTCGTTGCAAAGACAACGGTGATCATGTGGTACTGGCCAAAAGATAACCATGGTCCATCAAAGCCCGTAGTTGGCAGATTTGGATAGGGTCAAGGGAAAGACCCATGTAAGCGAAAGACCTGCACACTACCCCCTCGGACAGGTATAGCCTACTCCGAGATCTTACATACATGGTTAATTAATCCATAGAGATGGCTTCGCTTGAGGGTAGCGTTGTCATATGGATATAATTAGCTTGTTTTAAAAATCCATAAAAATAAGTTTTCATGAATTCTCACTATTCAGTCTTTTATTTTCAGATGACCAAGTTAGACCCCCTGTCCGCTATCCTAAATGACCACAAACTTACCGGTCCCAACTATGAGGACTGGAAGCGCAACCTGTACCTGGTCTTAAGGATAGGTAAACACATGACAGCCCTGAATGACCCTGAGTCGGATTTGCCAGGACCCGATGCCACAGAGGCACAGTTAAAGGCTTTTACTGACTGGAAGGAATCTAATGAAATATGTAAATGCTATATTATAGCATCCTTGCATACAACTCTGCAGAAACAAGTCGAGGAGATGCCCGACGCTTCTGACATGATGTTGTATCTGAAGGAGATGTTTGAAGGTCACAATCGCGTTACGCGATACCTTACCATCAAGAAACTCGTCGGCACTAAGATGTCCAATGGGACGCTGGTTCGGAAACACATGATGAAAATGTTTGGGTTCCAGAACGAACTAGCTACTATGGACATTGTGCTAGAAGGCGAGGTGATGACAGACATCTTCCTCTCGTCACTGTCTGGAGCCTTTGAAGGCTTTGTCACCAACTTTAATTTAAACAAGTTAGCTATGACAAATGCAGAGCTTCTGGGAGCTCTCCAGGCAGCTGAGGATGGCTTCAAGCAGAAGGGCGAAGCACTTCACGTGCAACGCAGATCCTTCAAGAAGCCTGGTAAACCTCAAGGCAAGAAACATAAGAAGAAACCTAAGTCAGCGCCTGTGCAGGACTCTGCTGGGGCCTCTGGGTCTGGAAAATCAAAGAAACCGGGCACGAAGTGTTTCCGGTGTGGCCAGAAGGGTCATTGGAAGAAGGACTGCAAGAAACCTCAGAATGCTGGCGAAGGTAATCTACAACTCTTAGTTGTTGAATCATTTCTTTCAAGTAATAGTTCTTTTGCTAGTTGGATTGTGGATTCAGGATCCACTAACCATGCCTGTAACTCTCTTCAGGGGTTTCGGGAAAGCAGAAGGTTGCTTGATGGAGAGGTGACCTTGAGCATGGGAACTGAGGCCGTGGCTGCTGCTGAAGCTATTGGAGATGTTACTCTTAGTTTTTTGAATAATAAGACTTTGACTCTTAGAGATGTCTTTTATGTACCGTCCTTGAGACGTAACTTGATTTCTGTTTCTTCTTTAGTTAATGAAGGTTATTCAGTTTATTTTGATGCTTCTGGTGTGTCGTTTAAGCTGAATGAAACTTTTATAATAAGAGGAATGGTTCAGAATCATCTCTATATTGTCAGTCCTAAATTTGAAAAGGATAACATAATAACTTCAGCATTTAATGTTAATTCATCTAAGCGTAAGAAACCTTCGGAGAATTTAACCCAATTGTGGCACTTACGGCTTGGGCATATTGCCTTAGATAGGATCCATAGGTTGGTAAAGGCCGGGCTTCTGGAAACATATCCTACGGAGATCCTTCCCACCTGTGAATCCTGTCTGGAAGGCAAGATGACCAAGAGGGCCTTCAAAGGCAAAGGAGTGAGAGCTACTGAGGTATTGGAGTTAATCCATTCAGATGTATTCGGACCCATGAGCGTCAAGGTGATAGGAGGCCATGAGTACTTCATCACTTTTACAGATGATTACTCAAGATATGGTTACATTTACCTTATGCATCGGAAGTCGGAATCCTTTGACATGTTCAAAGAGTTCAGGGCTGAAGTAGAAAAGCAGACAGGTAAATGTATAAAAACCCTTCGATCTGATCGAGGAGGTGAATACTTATCTGGCGAGTTCCTTGGGTATTTGGTGGAGCATGGGATAACATCCCAATTAACTGCTCAAGGTACCCCACAATAGAATGGAGTCTCTGAGAGAAGGAATCGAACCTTGTTGGACATGGTTCGAAGCATGATGAGTTATGCCTGTTTACCAACGACCTTTTGGGGATATGCCCTTCAGACAGCAACATATGTTCTGAACCACGTTTCATCTAAATCAGTGCCTCAGACCCCTAGAGAACTGTGGTCAAGGCAAGAGCCAATACTACAGCATTTCAGAATATGGGGATGTCCTGCACATGTGCGGATAGACAAGAGGGAAAAGATGGAGCCAAAGTCCAAAGCATGTCTGTTTGTAGGGTATCCCAAAGAGACTAAAGGTGGACTATTTAATGATCCTGGGGAAAAGAAGGTAATCGTTTCATCGAATGCTATTTTCCTAGAACATGATTATGTTATGGACCACAAACCTGCCAGTAAGGTAGTTCTAGATGAGCTACTGGGTACTAGATCAGAGAGCGCATCCAAAAACGTAGTGGGAGCTGACATCACAGACATTAATATACCAGATACTGTAGAACCTATTAATCTTGTAACACCACCACCACCTCGTCGCAGTGGGAGAAATATCAGAGCTCCTGACAGATACTATGGAGAAACCTTATTGGTTGATCCAGAGGGTCAGAAGGATGACCCACTGAGCTACGATGAGGCAGTAGGAGCTTCTGACAGCTCTGACTGGCAAAAGGCTATGGAGGCAGAAATTGCATCAATGTCCCATAACGCAGTCTGGACTCTTGTTACACCATCATCCAATATTAAACCTATTGGGTGTAAGTGGGTGTATAAGAAGAAGAGAGGATCCGATGGTACAATTGAGACTTATAAAACTAGATTAGTTGCCAAGGGTTATACCCAAAGAGAAGGAATCGACTTTGACGAAACCTTCTCGCCGGTAGCTATGATAAAGTCTATTCGGATCCTCCTATCCATTGCAGCCCATTATAACTGGGAGATCTGGCAAATGGATGTCAAGACAGCATTCCTCAACGAGAATTTGGAAGAAGACATTTATATGATGCAGCCACCAGGTTTTGAGTCAGAGGGTCAAGAACATCTAGTTTGCAAGTTGCAGAAGTCCATTTATGGACTAAAGCAAGCATCTAGAAGTTGGAACATCCGTTTTGATCAGGCAATCCAGTCATATGGATTTACTCAAAACGAGGATGAACCATGTGTATACAAGAGGACTGATAAGACTACAGTGATATATTTGATACTTTACGTAGACGATATTCTACTCATTGGAAACGATGTTGGAATATTGTCAACAGTAAAGGTCTGGTTGTCAACACAGTTCGATATGAAAGACCTAGGTGAAGCGAGTTATGTTTTGGGGATCAAGGTAACACGTGATCGCCAGAACAGGATTCTCTCGCTGTCACAGGCTGCGTATATAGATAAGGTTATGGCTAGATTTGACATGCAAAACTCCAAGAAAGGTTTTGTGCCATTTAGACATGACGTAAAACTGTCTAAGGATCAATGTCCTAAGACACCTGAGGAGAGAGCAGAAATGCAGAAGATACCTTATGCTTCGGTATTAGGTAGTCTAATGTATGCTATGCATTGTACAAGGCCAGATATCTGTTTCGCAGTAGGCATGATGGGTCGGTTTCAGTCGAATCCGGGTCCAGATCACTGGACAGCAGTGAAGTGTATACTCAAGTACCTTCGTAGAACAAGGGACTTTGAGTTGGTTTACACTGGACAAGAACTGACGCCGATTGGATATACAGATTCTGACTTTATATCAGATTTAGAATCTAGGAAATCGACATCAGGTTTCATGTTTATGTTAGGAGGAGCAGCGGTTAGTTGGCAGAGTGTGAAGCAGAAATGCATCGCAGACTCTACCACAGAGGCTGAGTACGTTGCAGCGTGCGAGGCAGCCAAAGAGGCGGTATGACTCAAGAAATTCCTTACGGATTTGGGGTGCGTACCAGAGGCCCAGTTACCTATTGTGCTTTACTGCGACAATAGTGGGGCGGTAGCACAAGCAAAGGAGCCAAGACATCACCAAAAGGGAAAGCACATCGAGCGCAAGTTCCACTTGATTCGGTAGTTTCAAAAGCAAGGGCGAGTAGCGGTGACACAGATTGCATCTACAGATAATGTTGCTGATCCTTTCACAAAGGCAATACCTACCAAGGCATTCGAGCGACATATGGACGCGATGAGAGTCAAAACCGTTTTGCTACGCTAGACCAAGTGGGAGATTGTTAGGATTGATGTGTTCTAAGCTTGTAAAACTTTATGTTTTGGTCTAATAAAGATTGATAGTTATTATTATATGAGATGCATATTGGTGCGTAATATAGTTACGTGTTCTTTTAAGAACAAAGAGCCATGGTTATATGGTAGTCCACTGAGTTGAAGACAAATTCTGACTTTATGTCAGATTTGGAATCCAGAAAGTCGACATCAGGTTTTGTGTTTATGTTAGGAGGAGCAGCGGTTAGTTGGCAGAGTGTGAAGCAGAAATGCATCGCAGACTCTACCACAGAGGCTGAGTACGTTGCAGCGTGCGAGGCAGCCAAAAAGGCGGTATGGCTCAAGAAATTCCTTACGGATTTGGGATGCGTACCAGAGGCCCAGTTACCTATTGTGCTTTACTGCGACAATAGTGGGGCGGTAGCACAAGCAAAGGAGCCAAGACATCACCAAAAGGGGAAGCACATCGAGCGTAAGTTCCACTTGATTCGGCAGTTTCAAAAATAAGGGCGAGTAGCGGTGACACAGATTGCATCTACAGATAATGTTGATGATCCTTTCACAAAGGCAATACCTACCAAGGCATTCGAGCGACAAGTGGATGCGATGGGAGTCAAAACCGTTTTGCTACGCTAGACCAAGTGGGAGATTGTTAGGATTGATGTGTTCTAAGCTTGTAAAACTTTATGTTTTGGTCTAATAAAGATTGATAGTTATTATTATATGAGATGCATATTGGTACATAACATAGTTATGTGTTCTTTTAAGAACAGAGAGCCATGGTTATATGGTAGTCCACTGAGTTGAAGACTGAGTGGATTGGTCCCATATAATCTAAATCAGTTCGCAGCTATGATCAGGTTGGTCGCCTCATCATGATAAGCTGTTGGCGATGACAGTTTATGGGAAGTCTTCACCATGGTCATCACCAGGCACAGTGTCTGTGGCTGAACGAAACTAACACGGTGTACAGATCAGTGAGCAGACACTGGTACACTAAGCCGTGTTTCTGCTTAGGGTAAAACGGTCCTAAACCCTGAGGAACCACGTCTGATGGACTAACCAGTTGCGTGGTGCTTTGACGCACTAATGTGTAAGGATCCGTATGCAGTGATCCAAAACCACGGTGTACTGGGTTACCCGGCTGGCGTTGTATTAGCGTGTCACTCCTGCAGGCTATCCATACCCCTGAAGGGTGGTACGTTCCTTGGTGTGACTTACACTGTACCAAACCCAGGCCTGGTGGTCATCAGTTTGACTGTTGACCGGGTTCGATTACTCGATGGGGTAATCAGAGGTACGATGTATAGGTCAACCTGGAAGGAACCAAGTCATATGATCATTCGAGTCTGACGATATTCTTCACCGCTCGAAGTGTATCATGGCATCATGTGGAGGGACAACGAGTTTACCACTACTAAGCGGAGAGCAGGGGTATGATGGAGAACATAGTAAGTCTGGGTGAATTGGAGTGCAGCCTGCGTCGCACTCTGGGTGGCTACGCAGGTTAACTCGAGCTCAGAGGATCGATGGTACACTCGGGTAGTGTGTCGATCGAGCTTGAGTTGGAAGCCATGAACCCCGGTCCCTGATGGTTCCACCTTATCAACATTATGTACGGTTCTTGAACCATCTCCTCGGAACACCATAAGCATTAGGAGGAAGAAATAAGTATACGCTCCGTGTGTGCTTGGCACTAGAACACGGTAGATGCGTAACTACATACAAGTACTAAGGGTTATGCTCGAGACTAGTACAGAGTCACATGTAGTAATCCCTAGCCATAAGTGAACTTCGCTGCATAGGTGCGATGCACCGAGATGTGCTGCGAGTTGACTAGTTGACTTTGCTAGAGGCACCCTTTGGTGGCCTCAGTTAATAGTAAGTAACTAGTAGAAATCACTTAAGTAATGGCCGCTAGGTATCGCACGCTAGAAATGGTCAAAATGAGGCGTTAGGGCGTTTTGGTAAAAACCTCACTCTGCTGGACCTCACTGTTGGCCGACCCTAGCAGTGGGAGACCTTGCTAGGGTCGGCCCTATGTTGTAGGGATAAGAATCCCTCATCTATAGGGCCGGCCATATAGATAGGGATAGGGCCTAGGATCGGTTAAGATCGAGCCCTAAAACGTGTGAAAACGGATAAATACAAGAAGAGATAAAAAGGAGATAATGGAGAGATAATTGTGGGAGGTCTTTATCCCTTGGATCCTTATCCAAGGGGGTAGGCCGGCCCTATATAAAGGGCTATAGGGGGCCGGCCCTATTATTGAAAAAACCGAACCCCCTCCCCTCTCATCTCTCTAGTTCTCTCCCTAATCTCTCTCCGATTTCCCGCTTGCAACTTTGTCTTCCTCGCGTGGAGTTCTGAAGAAGGAGAAGAGTCGTTCCTCGGAGGCACTCAGAGATCCGAGAGCGACGTTTCGTGCATCGTGTGAGATCGGGTGAACAAGAAGGTAACGTCTCCAATCGTACCATCGACATCTTCACGAACGATCTTCCGTCTCCATCGACAAAGAAGACAATTCTCCGTGGTTAAAAGATCCGTACGAAAGGTATGTGTAATCTAACATGTAGATCTAGCGAGTATTATGATTTGCATGCATGCTAGTTAATCATTACGTTAGATTGCCGTTAGGGTGTTCGATTCACGTGCATACGCATGCACACATATGCAGATTAGTTTCGATGAAAGTTTAAATCGTGTAACGTGCACCATGAACGGTCTTTCGACCGCAAAAATCGCTTCCGCTGCGAGCCTCGACCATGGATTAATTTCCAACAATTCTGAGCACAAGGGTTGGCGTTGCTATGACCCCTCTGTTCGTCGTATCCATATCTCTCGACACGTGACCTTCTTCGAGGGCACACCTTTCTTTTCAGGACCTTCTTCTTCAGACTTGTCCTTCCTTCAGACTCCTAGTTCCTCTTCGGGTCTCCTTCCTACCCTAGTAACTCTGGGCGCTCCTACTATCCCTGCTACGGTGCCTAATCCCCTGCTCCCGCCTATTATTTATACCTACACTCGTCGCCAGCCAGAGCCTGCTACACCTGCTTCACAAGTTCCACATGCTTTACCAGTTCCACCTGCTTCGCCTGCTACCCCTTCTTTTGCAGACACCTCAGGTTCACCTCCTTTGGTGCCACTCTCAGGTGCTAGTGACATTGGGTCTTCTACTCCTACGCGCTATCTTGAACGTGAGATGCATCCACCTGATCACTATGACTTTTCTCAGGTTGCTTCTTACTCGCCCTAGTTTTAGTCATTTCTTGAGACTATTCATTCTCTTCAGGAGCCTCAGACTTATCGAGAGGCAGTTCAGATTCTGTATTGGCAGCAGGCTATGGCTGAAGAGTTGCAAGCCCTTCAACGGACTGATACTTGGGAGTTTGTTCCACTTCCTCCAGGAAAGGAACCTATTACATGTCGGTGGATCTACCGAATTAAGACTCGTTCCGACGGGTCTGTTGAGCGGTGCAAAGCCCGTCTCGTTGCTCGTGGGTTTACATAGGAGCATGGCATTGACTATGAGGAGACCTTTGCTCCAGTTACGAAAATGACCAGTGTACGCACCTTGCTAGCTGTTGCCTCAGTTCGTCGTTGGCCGCTCTTTCAGATGGATGTGAAAAATGCATTTCTTCATGGAGATCTCTTCGAGGAGGTTTATATGATGCCTCCGCCTGGTCTTTCGATTCCTCCCCAGCATGTCTGTCATCTTTGCAAGGCTATCTATGGGCTCAAGCAAGCTCCACGGGCCTGGTTTGAGCGCTTCTGGTCCTCCGTACTTGCAGCTGGCTTTACAGAGAGTCTGAATGATTATGCTATGTTCACTCGTACCTCTAGTAATAGTCATACGATTTTGCTTCTCTACGTCGACGACATGATCAACACTGGTGATGATACCGCCACCATTGTTTCTCTGAAGCGACACCTACAACAGTAGTTTGAGATGAAAGACCTCGGCAACCTTCGCTATTTCCTTGGCCTTGAGGTTGCTTCCTCTCCTCGAGGATTCCTGCTCTCCCAGTAGAAGTTTGCTTCTGAGGTATTAAGTCGTGCCGGCCTCACTGACTCTCGGATCGTGGACACACCGATGGAGCTTAATGTGAAGCTCTGTCCCACTGATGGCGAGCCACTCTCGGACCCCACTCGCTACAGGTATCTTGTTGGTGCTCTCGTCTATCTGACGATCACTCATTCGGACATCTCACATGCTGTTCGAGTTGTGAGCCAGTTTGTTTGCGCTCCTCGTTCGGCTCACTACGTGGTATTAGTACGGATTCTTCACTATCTTTGGGGTACGGTGACTCGTTCCCTATTACTATCGTCATCTTCTTCCTTGGAGCTTCGTTTCTATGCCGATGCGGATTGGGCAGGTGATCCTACTGATCGACGCTCTACTACTGGCTTCTGTATCTTCTTGGGTGACTCGCTCATCTCCTGGAAGAGCAAGAAACATGATATCGTTTTCCTCTCCAGCACTGAGGCAGAATATCATGCTATGGCCCGCACGGCGTGTGAGGTTGTCTGGCTGTGCCGTCTGCTAGGTGATATGGGAGTTCAGCTGACCTCGGCAACTCCCCTCCACTGCGACAACCGGAGCGCTATCCAGATTGCTAGCAATCCAGTGTTCCACGAGCACACTAAGCACATCGAGCTTGATTGTCATTTTGTGCGCTATCACTATGTGGATGGCACGCTCGCGCTTCCGTATGTGTCTTCTACTGATCAGCTTGCCGACTTCTTTACCAAGACGCACACTATCCAGCGCTTTCGTACTCTCCTAGGCAAACTTTTGGTGTATGATTCACTTTGAGTTTGAGGGGGGGTGTTAAGAGTGTGTACATACTTGGTCCTGTATATCTTAGACTAATATCCTTTTGGGGTATGTTCACCCTTGGTGACCTTATCCATGTACAGCTATATAGGATATTTGCCCCATTGAGTGGAGACAAGTCATTTACTCCCAAATTCCACTTTTCCATTTTCCTTTTTTGGGTCTAACAGGTATATAGTTTCAGTAGTGTAACCTGGATGGTAGTTTTTTTTTAAAATTAAATATATTGTATAATTATTAAAATTTTGATATATATTAGGAATTATTTAATCTTCAACCAAAGGTATCAACAAAAGTCATGGCTTGATTAAGAGCGCTTTTAAGTAGACGACATTTTAGATAAATATATATTTTTTACCCATCATCCTTCTATTTCATCGAATTGGTTTTAAATGCACACACATTCTTAAGTGACCTCTGTCATTTTAAAGCTCCATAAGTATTACAATGTATCTTCTTTCATATGACACATTGCCGTGTGATAAACTCACCATATATGGTATGAATGAGTTCAGAAGAAAGGCAACCCTTAGAAAAGTTAACTCCGACAAAATAAACTATATCATATTCTTTGCACTATAAGATGCCCATCATGTGAGGATCCACATTGATTTCAACT
Organism: Chamaelirium japonicum; assembly: GCA_947650365.1. Classification (NCBI taxonomy): domain Eukaryota; kingdom Viridiplantae; phylum Streptophyta; class Magnoliopsida; order Liliales; family Melanthiaceae; genus Chamaelirium; species Chamaelirium japonicum. The sequence goes on along the minus strand of OX393553.1, from coordinate 10,465,796 downwards.
TCTTACCTTCGATAATAAATGATGGAAGACTGATAACTATCGATTTTTAATTAACCTAGCTTAATCATGCTCGATGTTCAATCTGATTAAAAAAAAGGATAGAGTGAATACTTTATATCCATAAAAGAATATAAGGCAATTTCACGCATCAAAATCCACACATAAAAAATCAAATCATCACTATATGGGCATGTTTAACATAAGCAATAAAATAAGGACATGTGCAATAACAAATACCCATATATAGGGCGTTTGGTACTTCAAAGTCATAAAGCTAAGTAGAAACATACGAATATCTCCAATATCTTTTCCAATGTCTCCATTGATCATGAAAATAATATTTTTTGTTATGCAATAATTCTAGGTTAGGTTCATCAATTGTGACATTATGCTAGTTTCTTGCTCTTCAAAGAGATAAGGAGTTTGGTCTTATCAAAATCAAGAGTGTACTAGCTTTTTTCCGTTACAAGTAGTCTCACACTTAAAGATCACATATAACAAATCTATTTTGATAATAATATGGTAAACAACCATAAAGAATAAGCATGAATAATTACACCTAGTTGATCTTCATTGAATTTGTCATATCGTCAAAAAAACCAAAAGAATTTGTCATGCCATAACCAAATTAATATAAACAAAAATACATCATAGTATAAGCTGAAAATAATGAAGTTTACATACAAGAAATCATGAAAAAGAATTCTCCATTAAAAGTAGATCTATGATATTATGAAATTGGAGATTTTTTTTTAGTTTTAGTCTTATTTGAAACCCTAATTTTACTAGATTTTTGGTTATCATCATATTAAATTTTAAATTGAGAATAATTTATCAACTCATGATCGAGACTAAATTTTAACATTTTGATAAGAGCTTGTAATCATTGGCGGAACCAACATAGGCCTAGTGGGGGCAACTGCCCCCACTGAGATTTTAGAAAAAGAAAACCAGTGAGTCTTGTTTCCCTCCAAAAAAAAAAAAGTTTTGAGTCTTGAGCGCCTATATGTCAACCAACCTCACCGTGCCCCCACTATAACCCTGAAGAGAGATCTGATGTCGCAAAAAAGAGAGAGATTAAATTACACTTTGCCCCATTAAAGTTTAGCTCATAAACACTTGACCACCCTATAGTTTAAAAACTACATTTTACCCCCTTTCAATTCAGTTTTGATTAGATAAAGATTACCAGATGAGGAAATTAGTAGTTGACAAAAAGGTGTATTGTGCTAACATTGCAAACTTTAGGGAGCTATTTGGAACAAAATAAACCAAGGGGGGTTAAGTGTTTTTGAGCTAAACTTCAGCAGGGTAAAGTGTAATTTACCTAAAAAAATCAGCGTGTTCGTCCGACGACCATCTCGCGGTAGCCTCGCAAAATCGTATGGCTTGAATTGTAATCTCCGAGACTCCGTTCATGTTCACTCCAGTCATCCTTTGTCCGAAACTTGTGACCGGTGATGTGACAGCAAGTGCGGCTCGATCGCCTGCAGTGCTTGATCCTTCCCGAATCACCTTGGTCGAGCCTGAGCAAAGGTCGCCCCCACTAGAGTAAATTCCTGGCTCCGCCACTGCTTGTAATCATATTAGGACCATTCATCTCATCTACATAATCTTAAAAAAAATTCAAGCGTGTACTAGCTCTTTGAATGTACACTAGCAAAATTAGTCAAACTAGACATTAGTTAATATTTAGGCATTATTTTCTACGTAATTATATGCATACCTAGTAAAATTTTGATTAGATCATAGCTTGTTAATATTGTAAAAATGTACTCACTTTTTAGAAAAATTCTTATGTCACTAGAATTTAAACCAGGCAAGAACTAATCAAACTAATCTTACATGATTAGATAATAATGCATATTTTGAATAAAGTAAGTTGATGCTAATAGGGGATTTTTTCATAATAACATTTTAAAATTATTAAAATATCGTTATAACTTTTATAATTTTAAAAGTGGCGCTCTGACTGCCACGTGGTCAGTAAGCGCCGAAAAACTCAGCACTACATCTGTTTTCGGTGAACCCTTTTATCTCGGTTGCAGGGTTCTTAACGACACTGTTTAGCATTAAACCCATAACTAGAATACAGGGTTTAGTTAATATTAAATCATGTAACCTGAATACAGGATTTAGTTAACACTAAACCCTCTAACCTGAATACAAGGTTCAATTATACTCAATCATTCTCAAATAAACACATGCTAAAGCGTTCACAGAGAACCCTGCAAACCGGGATAAAGGATTCAATTAACACTGAACCATGTATTCTGGTTACAAGATTTAGTGTTGATCAGTGTCGTTAATAACCCTGCAGCTGGGATGAAGTGTTCACTGAAAACACGTGTCATTGAGTTTTTCGACGCTGACTGGCCACGTGGCAGTCAGAGCACCACTTTTGAAATTACAAAAGTCGTAACAATATTTTAATAAATTTATAATTTTAAAATGCTAATATGAAAAAAATACCCCAAAAAATGGCAAAGTAAAAAAAAGGGGTAAATTATACTTTACCACCCTTAAGTTTAGGCATTTTGGGCTAAGCATGGGGTTTGTGAAGGCGTAATTTACCCAAAAATAATCCTGCTAAAACAAGCAGGGTGTTTTATGAAAAGAAAGACGCTCATGCCTGGCCCAACCAACCACTGCGGCCTGGTTCAAGTTTAAACCCTCGTCTTGGGTTTTTTTTTTAGCAAATGGAAACCCCCACTGCGTTCATACTACTGAGCCAGTGACGCCCTGGCGCTGCGATGCCGCCACTCCGGCTGTCACACGCCGCCGCGGCCGGGACCGCCTTGGCGGCGTTCGCTGCCCTCACGGATCGCGCTTACGCCGATAGCCCTTTTCGCTTTCTCTATCCGGCCGCCCAGAGCTCCGCCCCCCAGACTCCTGCTGGGGACTCGAGCGGTGGTAGTTCCTCCTCCTCCGGTGGCTTCGACCCTGAGTCTCTGGAGCGGGGCGCCAAGGCTCTCCGGGAGATAAACAGCTCCCCTTACGCCAAGCAGGTGTTTGTCTTTCTGTCAAGCTAACTATCTTTCCTCATTTCAGTCCATTCTCTCTCTCTCTCTCTCTCTCTCTCTCTCTCTCTCTCTCTCTCTCTCTATCTCTCTCTCTCTCTCTCTCTCTCTCTCACTTTGTGCTTGTGGGTTTTGTATGTAGGTATTTGAAGTGATGAGGAAGCAGGAAGATACTCGGCTGGCGGAGATCGCAGCCGATAAGGCCCAATATCATGCCATGCAATCCCAGAGCGAGATTGTGAGGATACCTTTCCATTGGCTTCTTTTTTCTTTTCAATCTGTTGATTGCAGCATCCATTCGTTCCGGTATCTGTGAATTTTTATTGTTAAGTTTGATACTTTCACAGTATTGCTTGGTAAAGTTGGTATTGCAGTATTGTTACCACAAACACACATACATCACACTTTCACCATGTGACAATCTCTTCAATTGTGACCATCCAAAGTGCTCCAAAAGGCCAACCTTATGAAGGGAGGAGAGCACACCGGGTATATGAAGTGGCTCAATGCCGCTCCCCTAGCCGACGCGGAACTATTATCGGTGGAGCATCTAAACACCCCTTTTACGCGTGGCATGCGTGGCAAGGCATAATCGGGAGACGCGGGGAGCGGGTTCAGCTATGATATCATGTGACAACACCCGGAGTGCTCCAAAAGACCGACCTTATGATGGGAGGAGAACACAACGGATATATGAAGTGGCCCAATCCTGCTCCCCTAGTTCATGTGGGACTATTACCGGTGGAGCATCTCAACATCAATTATGTTAAAGTGCCAAAAGAGTGCATCAAATAAACTTGATCCCTAGAGATATACAAGTGATGCCCACTTTTCGATCTTCAAAAAGATCGTGACCATCATTATTAGGCTTAGGATCGTATCATAAGTCATAAAGGGACCAGATCAGATTGGGTCATTGGTCTTACCAATTTCTCCAAAAGATAAGAAGAGATAAGTCAAATCTTATCTTGATGAATAGCAAGCAAATAACTAAAATAAGTATAAGAACTGATGGTGCCAAAAATGTCACTAGCTCATTGTCCACGTGGCAGTAACGGGAGGTGACGTGTGGAGACATCAGGGTCCCCCTGGGGGTCGTCCTCACCTTCGGATGTACCTTGAGTGGCCTCGGTCGACCAAAGGGGTGACCTTGGGTAGCCAGATAAAAAGCCCCCCCCGGGGGTGAGGTCGAGATTCAATGCCAATCCTGACTTTTGGGTAAGCAGCATTGTAGCCAAAATAAGACTTAGAATTCAAAGAACACTCCCAACGAAGTTGGCTCCGCCCTCACGAGCAGCTCGCACGTGGAAGAGGTCGCCCGTGGCTGGCGCTCACAGCTCGCCCGGGAGCTCACCCTGACCGCACGCGATCAGTTCGCACGCGGAAGAGGTCGCCCGTGGCTGGCGCTCGCAGCTCGCCCGGGAGCTCACCCTGACCGCACGCAGAAGAGGTCGCCTATGGCTGGCGCTCGCAGCCCGCCCGGAAGCTCACCTTGACCGCATGCGAGCAGCTCGCACGTGGAAGAGGTTGCCCGTGGCTGGTGCTCGTAGCTCGCCCGAGAGCTCACCCTGACCGCACGCGAGCAGCTCGCACGTGGAAGAGGTTGCCCGTGGCTAGCGCTCACAGCTCGCCTGAGAGCTTACCCTGACCGCACGCGATCAGCTTGCATGCGGAAGAGGTCGCCAATTGCTGGCGCCCGCAGTTCCCCCGGGAGCTCACCCTGATCGCACGCGAGCAGCTCGCACGGGGAAGAGGTCGCCCGTGGCTGGCACCTGCAGCTCGCCCGGGAGCTCACCCTGACCGCACGCGATAAGCTCGCATGCGGAAGAGTTCGCCCGTGGCTGGCACCCACAGCCCGCCCGAGAGCTTGCCCTGATCGTACGCGATCGGCTCGCCCACGGAAGAGGTACCGCCTACAGTAAGGCAGTAACAAGTCGACAGATGCCACAGCCCCCGTGAAACTACGTGGACGATTGCGAGCCATATTTGCCGGCTAAGGTCGGTCTAGAGCGCCCCAGACTAGAGCCTTCCAGAACGTCCACCTGGCCTAGACCGCCACCGCTTGCCAGGCTAAAAGACAAGGGCCCATGTGGGCTGGCACGTGAAGGTGTAGAAGGTGCGGGAAAGAGCGGCCACGTGTCAAACTTTGGCGGTCTGTAAAAGGTCTTTAAATATACGATCTCCGACTTCAAAGTACAGGTTCGAAACTCAGAAACCCTGACAATTTTCCATTACTACAGCTCTCTCTTGTTCGAACCTTCACTGACTTGAGCGTCGGAGAGTCTGCACTCCTCAGGGAGCCAGCCATTCTCACGTTTTCTTTGCCCTACAGGTTGAGCAGATTTTCCTCCCGACATTTGGCGTCGTCTGTGGGATCATCCCCTGGTTCCTGTGAGAACGCCCACGATCTCACGGTTGAAAACCGTGAGAAACCCGATGGCTCATTCCAAGAACGGACGAAGAGGCGGGAAGGCCCCCGTTGTGCCCTCAAGAGTCGAAACTTCAGCTCCGGCCACCCAACCTCCGGTCTCGCTCAGTGACCAGTTTCTTAGGGAGATGTTGGCCACCCAACGAGCCATGATGGACAGACGCGGCTGCACCAAGTTCCCGCGACAAGTGGAAGAACTGATCCCTCCTTCCCTGGGCTTGATAGTGATCCACAAAGAACAGATCGCACGCGATCGGCTTGCACACAACTTTCTCAAAGAACAGCTCGTATACGATCAGCTCGCACGCAGTTTTCTCAAATAATAGTCCACCGTCGTGCGGACTTAAAGCAAGACCGGGGTTCTCAGTGGCCGTCCCGAACGACCTTGAGATCACCGGGGTAGTCCGCTGTCTAGGGGCCTTTAAATATGACCGGGGTCCTTCGCATTCACATGCCATGATAGGAAGCACCCCGGGGTGATCTAGGGGGACCTGAATAGGCGACCACTCATTTAGGCGACCTAAAAATCTCTTGGTAATCCCTCGAAGCCTGACAACTAGGTGAGGTCGCAAAAAAAAAAAACGAAAGCCACTAATGTCGAAGGCTAGGGGCAAGGCCACTGTCCGCTGTTATGCGGACGTGATAAGCAAAACCAGGGTTTTGAGGATCCTTAACCAGACAGGGGCTAGCTAGCTTTTGATTCTTTTATCGCTAGTCGAACTTCCACCCTTTGGCCCTTACGTTCTATTTTGATTTAATTCCTATCGATTTGTATTTTTGTCGAGCTATAGAGTCCCACTATTTTGCACATATGGAATTTTCATGCATATCGATCTTTTTGTGATGTCGTTTATTTTTTATCGATTTCGCTACCTCGTCCGGGGTATGGTCCTCGGATCGTCGGGAAAATCACACACGCGGCCTGATGCCACGCAGTTTCGCTCGCTGAGCGACTTAGTGACATCATGGGCAGATGTGACGGAGACACCTTACGCGGCTTGATGTCACACAGCTTAGCTCGTCGAACGACCTGGTGATATCACGGGCAGACGTGGCGAAGGCACCTTACGTGGCCTGGTGCCACGCAGTTTCGCTCGTTGAGCGACCTGGTGACATCATGGATAGACGCGGTGGAGACACCTTACTCGGCCTGGTGCCACGCAGTTTCGCTCGCTGAGCGACCTGGTGACATCACGGGCAGACGCGACGGAGGCATTTTACGTGGTCTGGTGCCACGCAGTTTCGCTCGTTGAGCAATCTGGTAACATCACGGGCAGATATGATGGAGACACCTTACGCGGCATGATGCCACGCAGCTTAGCTCGTTGAGCGACTTAGTGACATCACGGGTAGACGCGGCGGAGGCACCTTACGTGACCTGATGCAATCAGCTTAGCTCGTTGAGTGATCTGGTGACATCACGGCAGACACGGCAAAGACACCTTACGCGGCCTGATACCACGCAGCTTAGCTTGTTGAGCGACCTGGTGACATCACAGGCAGACGCGACGGAGGCACTTTACGCGGCTTGATGCCATGCAGTTTTGCTCGTTGAGCGACCTGGTGACATCATGAGCAGATGCGTTAGAGACACCTTACGCGGCCTGATGCTACGCAGCTTAGCTCGTTGAGCGACCTGGTGACATTACGGGCAGACGCGGCGGGGGCACCTTACGTGGCTTGGTGCCACGCAGTTTCGCTCGTTGAGCAATTTGGTGACATCATGGGCAGACGCGATGGAGACACCTTGCGTGGCCTGATGTCATGTAGCTTAGCTCATTCAGCGACCTGGTGACATCACGGGCAGACACGGCGGAGGCATCTTACGTTGCCTAATGCCACGCAGCTTAGCTCGTTGAGCGACCTGGTGACATCACCGGCAGACGCGGCGAATGCACCTTATGCGGCCTGGTGCCACGCAGTTTCGTTCGTTGAGCGACCTGATGACATCACGGGCAGACGCGGCGGAGGCACCTTATGTGGCCTAGTGCTATGTAGTTTCGCTCGTTGAGCAATCTGGTGACATCACGGGCAGACGCGATGGAAACACCTTACGCGACCTGATGCCACGCAGCTTAGCTCGTTGAGCGACCTGGTGACATCACGGGCAGACGCGACGGAGGCATCTTACGCGGCCTGATGCCACGCAGCTTATCTTGTTGAGCGACCTAGTGACATCACGGACAGACTCGGCGAAGGCACATTACGCGGCCTGATACCACGCAACTTAGCTCGTTGAGCGACCTGGACATCAAGGGCAAATGCGGCAAAGTCATCTTATGCGATCTGGTACCATGCAGTTTTGCTCGTTGAGCGATCTGGTGACATCACGAGCAGACGCGATGGAGACACCTTGCACGGTCTGATGCCACGCAGCTTAGCTCGTCGAGTGACTTGGTAACATCACGGGTAGATGCGATGGAGACATCTTACGCGGCCTGATGCCACGCAGCTTAGCTCGTTGAGCGACCTGGTGACATCACGGACAGACACGGCGGAGGCACCTTACACGGTCTGATGTCACGCAGCTTATCGTTGAGCGACCTGGTGACATATCACGGGCAGACACGACGGAGACACCTTACGTGGTCTAGTGCTACGCTGTTTTGCTTGTTGAGCGACCTGGTGACATCACGGGCACTCACGGCGGAGACACCTTACGCGGCCAAATATCATATCATATAGTCGACTTCGCAGAGCGGAATACCATTAAGCTGGAGCTGGTCAGCAGACAGAAGGATCGAACTAGTCTACGTGGACGACCTCGCTGGGCTCATGAGCGGACGGAGCTGCGCCTGACCGCCCCCTCAGGAGGGGGTAATGATGGTGCCAAAAATGTCACCGGCTCATTGTCCACGTGGCAGTAACCAAAAGCGACACATGGAGACATCAGGGTCCCCTTGGGGGTCGTCCTCATCTTGGGATGTACTTTGAGCGGCCTCGGTCGACCGAAGGGGCGACCTTGGGTAGCCAAAGAAAAAGCCCCCCCCCCCCCCCCCCCGGGGGGGTGAGCTCGAGATTCAAGGCCAATCCCGACTTTTGGGTAAGCAGCATTGTAGCCAAAATAAGACTTAGAAGCCAAAATAAGACTTTGGAAAGAGGAGCCATAGCCACGGCTGGACGATTTGACACTTGCCGATGGATCTCTAGATCCATTCCGCGCCAGAAAAGGAGAGAAGACTTCAAACAATTGACGGGTTTTGATACCATGAAACAATATGGAACAAATGAACCTCACCAACATTAGGGCACTGCACAGGGTATATTTACAGGAGGTGAGTGTAGTCACCAATCTGGTGAGCATACCACTTCAGAAGGGAAAGCTGAAAGAAAGTATACATGTGTACAATCTTTAACAGAGGAGATGAATGATTTCCTCCTATTAGACTTTGAGGCTTTCCCCCTTGAAGTGGTAAAAGACTGCTGGTTAGTCTGCAGGGCTTTCTTTGCAGTCTCAAATTATATGCTTAAAGGGTACAAATGAAATAAATATTTATGCTTTCCATTATTCTTCTCAAATTTTTTATTACATGTTGCTTCTCCATTCGCTGAAAGATTTTCTGCTAAGTTCTCATTAATTTGAAAGACAGTCCATTAGCTCAGAGAATTATTTGCTAAAAAATTCTGATGTTTTATAGGCCAGATCGTCTAATACTATGATTCCATACTTTTCTTATGACCAAGTAGGTTTTTATTGGCAGGAAAAGCAACGGAAAATGGCTGAAGAACAAAGAAATCTTGTCCAACAAGCAGCACAGGCTAAGGCACAGATGGCACGGTATGAAGATGAATTAGCAAGAAAAAGAATGCAGGTTGTTGGAGTAACCTTTTGTTCATGGTTTCAGTTTATAGAGTTTTGCTTAGCTAATGGGATGTTATAGTTCACAAGTCTTGCATTTCTGTGCAGACAGAGCATGAATCTCAGAGGCGACATAATGTCGAACTTGTGAGGATGCAAGAGGAGTCATCCATAAGAAAAGAACATGCTAGGCAAGCTACAGAAGAACAAATTCAAGCACAACTCCGCCAAACAGAGAAAGAGAGAGCTGAAATAGAGCGTGAAACATTAAGAGTAAAAGCTATGGCAGAGGCCGAAGGTCGGGCTCATGAAGCAAAATTGACAGAAGAATATAACAGGAGAATTCTTTTGGAACGCATTACAGGAGAAAGAGATAAGTGGCTTGCTGCAATTAATACAACTTTTAGCCACATTGAAGGTATTGGCTAATATAAAATGGGGGTTCCTTTGTATGACTATCCTTTTTGTTATACTGTTTACAGATGTTTTCTGAATTATATGATAACAAGGAGCAATCAAGAATCCATAGTGATAGATGTACTCTCTTTTTCATTATGATGTTAATTTCCCTGCCAATGTGAATTCTTATCCTAGCAATAGTTGCCATTGTAAATGTGATGTAACATTTAGCGTTCATCTTGTTTGTTGGCGCTAGCAATCTGAAACAGACTTGATTCTATAGTTTATTTTTGTAATATATGTTATATATTTTTTTGAGAACCCCTTAGTGTGAGGGAGGGCTAAGCAGGCCCTGACTGATTTATTAGAGTGAAAAAGATTAATAATGGCTATAAAAGGGTATAAAACATCTCTAAATCATAGTAAAAAATTGTGAGACCCAAGACTTAAAGAGGAGGAGAATCTGATGAATAAGTTTGTCCACTTTTCTAGCTTTCTGGTGGAAGATCCTATTGTTCCACCCTTGCCATAAGCTCCAAGATATAGCCATAGCAATACAATCCACACTAGTCTGACTTCTGGATATTCCTCCTCCGGGAGGCCCAAAGCGCCCTAACACTCGTTGAATTGGAGAAGATGCCTAGTTTTCTCTTGAAGGAATTTCAGACTCTTCAAGCTAGCTGGCAATGGGGTAAGATTTAAATGACCCGAGGATCCACAGATCCTGTAGCTCACGACAATAATGCCCGGATGTTGACGCCTAAGGAGATTAGCCTTGTTCATAATCTTGTTCCTTACCTCCAGGCTCTGACAGCGAAAATTCTCAAAACTTAGGCGGCACTTTCAATTTCCAAATAGAGATGTCGCATGTAAGACTTCACCGTCGGTAGCAAGAGTTGAGTAGAAAGGCCATAACAGAGAAGGAACTTGAAGGGTCTCATCTATAAGAAGACCAATGATCACCAATCAGTGCACCTTGCACAAGCAAGGGACCCAAGAGCTGTTAAAGAAAATCGAGGTCATCTTGGAGGAAAGTAGGGATAAGGGAAGAGAATTTGAACTTCCTGCTTGACAAGTTTCCTCTCTTGTGGAAAACTGGAAATGCCAGTGGCATTGGCCTGTTTATGCACTGCTAAGCATAATCGATGTGAAAAAAGATCACATAGAGTATGGTCTCCAAGCCAAAGGTCAATCCAAAACATAATTTTGGATCGATTACCTAGGACATGACATTCAGTGATGGGAATAACTTAAAATATTGGGCCAGTAAGATACTTCGTTTGTTTCCACCTAGAGGTTGTTGGATACTTGGATCCACCACCACTAGTTACCGATTAGGGAGATATTAAACTTCCTTAGGTTTAGAATTCCCAACTCGCTTGCTTCCTTGGGGAGCAGGCCCGATCCTACCTCAAATAGATAATAACAATCGGCATCCGTACTCTTTCCAAAAGTAAATCGTTGCGAATTTTGTCTATACTGTCAATTACCCAAGAAGTGAAATATGAAATAAGAAAGAATGCGGGCCAGGGTAGCTGTCAAAACTGCATTCACCAATTTAGATACCTTTCTAGCGAGAGCTAATACCTTTTCCAACTTTCTAACCTCTTATCACCTTTTGCAATAAGCTTCTTCTAGTCTTCTCACCTAAGTATCTTATCATGCAAGGGAAGACCTAGATACTTCATTGGCTACAAGTCTCTCTTACAACACAAGAGAGGCGAGAATATCTCGTAATTCATTGTTATCACCAATGTAGAAAAGTGAGTTTTTTTGCAAATTAATCTTAAGGCCGGAGGCTATCTCCTAACCAAAGTGGAGGAACTTAAGGGAAATAATCTGTAGAGAGCACACTAGGTAGAAGATAACATGTCTTCATCAAGAATCAAGGATTCAAGATGCATATTATAAGTTGTCTATCCCTCCCTTTCGACACCTAAGGTAAATTCCGAACGAAGAAGATCTCTTGAGTAAAGCGCCAAAGACATCCACTTCTAGAATGAAAAAGGTAGGGTGAAATTGTGAAAGCGAACATCCCTGCTTTAGTGCTTTGTTGATGTTAGACCGATTCTACACGGTGCCATTAATACAACAAGAAAGTTTGGAGGTCTATACACACTCTGAGGTAAAGTGAATCCACCTATCAAAGAATCCTTTAGCCCTTAGCACTTGCAAGAGAAAATCCTATTGCTTGGTCAAAGGCTTTCTTGAAGTTGAGTTTTAGGAGGAGAACCTCAACCCTTGTTGCCTTTAGAAGAAATATTATTTTCTGAGTTGTGGTAATACTATCAAGAATGAATCTTTCGTAAAAATTGATTGGGATTCAAAAACTAAGCAGTCCATACAAGAGCTAAGCCTGTTGGCAATCACCTTTGTTGCAATCTTGTAGATGCAATTGGAGAAGCTAATGGGCCAGTAGTCAGAAAGAAATTTGCACCATCTTTTTTGGGGACAAGTATAAGCCAAGAGAATACCCTAAAAGAAAAGTATAAGCCAATAAAAATTGATAGAAGTCAGAGATACCTTAACAAGAAGAAGTCTGCCAAGAACGGTAGTGAGTCCCAGTCGATGGAACGAGGAGAAGCAATCTGCTACTTAAAATTCTTCTTAAAGTAGGCATAGGTCGACTAAAGAATATTAGAAGTAGACATAATAATCAAACCTCCCACAACAAGAGAGGAGATGAAATTCCTACGCAGGAGTCCGTTAGCCACCTTGTGAAAGTAGGAAAACTTCTGGTCGCCTAGCTGGAACCATCGATCTCTAGAGTGTTGTTGCTACTAAATTCTGGTTACCTAGCTTCCTAGCATCCTTCTATGCTACGAACAGGGTAGAATGCTCTGTCTTAGCTTCTAATACCCCAATATTTTTCAGATACACAAGGTAAGAGCACACATGTGCCTGAAGGAGTTCGAAGCCCATCTGGTTATCTTCTTCTATAAATGAAGCTTGCTTTCCATGTTAATCGTTGAGTGATGCAAAGTCTCAAAACTCCTCCACCAGTCACCAACAAGAGAGTCAAAACTGTTGTGAAGGGACCATGTCTTCTTAAAGCGAAAAAGAGGCCTAGTTAAGCGCAATTTTTGTTTCTTGGAGATTGTTTGTTACATTAATTTGGCATCATGGTTTTACTAGTACTAGAGATGTATCTGAAGAGGTCTTTTACATTAATTTGTTCATGACGACTAGAGCAGAACCACTGATTCTATAATAGGCTTTCCGGTTCTGTAACGGCATTCATTGATGTATTCGGAGCAAAGAGATAGGATCTTTGTGTAGGCCTTGGCGTTTGAACAATTCAAACATGCATTTGATGTCCGATAATGCGGATTCATATTTAACTTGTTTGTGGTGAGTATTTGCAGATCAATATCCATGTTGGACTAGAAAGAGAACAATTTGATGAGTAAATAAATGAACGAGAATGTAGGTTTGGTATAGGGATTAACATGATTTCTATGTGATTTCAGTTTGCAATACAATGAATCCGGGGGTCTCTAGGACTCTAATTAATTGAGCGAGGAAAATAATATATGTTGTTCAAAAAATCTGCAAGAAGTGGGTCTGAACTTTTTCGCTTTTGAGTGGAATTGAAGCAAGTTTATGACTTGAGTTTACCAAGGTAGCAATTGGGATGTTGTAAAAGGAATTATAAGGTATGTTGAAGAAGTCCACATACATTTGCAAAAGTGCTTCAAAGAGGGAAAGTCTTGCCCTATGGACATCCAAAGTACTATGTAGTATTGGTTGTAAGTTTAAATATCCTGAAATTATGATGTTGATGTTTTAGTTATGAAGGAATAAGGATTGTAGGTTTATAGATTAATATTTCGTATCAATGTTACTTAAAAAAAATAAATACAATGAATAAAAAAGAAAATATGACATAAGAGAGTTTTATTTCAGATGAGAGAGAGAGAGAGAGAGAGAGAGAGAGGCGCACCAAACAAGAAACATTGGCTCACTAGAGGAGAGAAGAAATAAAAGTTACACATGAGGCGGGCTCAATTATTTCCCACCACGTGCATTATTGGAATGAGGAACTCTCTTTCGATGAAAAAAAAGAGGGCTAACATCTTTACTTTCTTGTTTTTTCTCCACATTTTATCATGTTTCCTAACTCACTCATGATGATGAGGCAACAACTTAAATGGAGTGTTATTGGGGCCTTCCGGACTTAGAACCTTTCAATGTCAGTCATCCCATATGTCGATGCAAATTGAGGCCTAGGATAAAGACTCCTAAATTTTTTAGGATTTCTTCTTCAATTAGGATGCATAATTCGTACAAGCATTCCAAGTTCAAAAATAACTGCAGATTCGTATACTATACATAATCAAAATAAATCCTATTTACAATATATTTGATGAGTTAGATTCCTACGCAGCGTATGATTCCTTGATGAATCATGATTCTACTCAAAGTTGGATTCATTAATAAGATGGGATCTCTAGTTAGATTAGTTTTTTATTTTGGTTTCTTTGTTTTTATTCTAGTGTTTGCAACTGCGGAATTTTACCAAGGGTCAACGTTAAGCCCATATCTTTGTACCCTTGTCTTTGATGAGATCACTGATAATATTCAGGAAGAAGTACCATAGTGGTATTTGCAGTTGATATAGTGTTAGTCGATGAAAAAGGAATAGGTTTTAATTCAAAGTTGGAATTGTGGAGGAAGACTTTGGAAGATAAGGGTTTAAAAATAAGTTGAGCTAAAATGAAATATATGGAGTGCAATTTTAGTGGAAATAATAATGATAATGAAGCCCATTTCATAATTGATGGCCAAGAAATACGACGACGCGATTGTTTTCAATATCTTGGTTCTGTTATACAGAAGAATGGGGACAAAGGTGAGGATATCCACTATGATTAGAGCTGGTTGAATGAAGTGGAGATGAGCTTCAAAGGTGCTATGTGATCGACTCATGCCTTTAAGACTTGAGGGTAAATTTTACATGACAACAATGAGGCCAACAATGTTATATGGTTCAGAATACTGGCCCTTAAAGAGAGCTCAACTTCATAAGATGAGCGCCACAGAGATGAGGATGTTGAGGTGGATATGTGAAAAACCTAGGAGGGATAGAGTGAGCAGTGAATGTATTAGAGGAAGTGTTGGAGTGGCACCAATTGAGGACACCATAATGGAGAACATATTAAGATGGGTTGGGCATGTACAATGTAGAGCAGAAGCGTCCCGGATAAGGAGAGCATTTCAAATTACTTTGGAAGGTGAAGGGAGGGGAAGACCTAGAATAACATTGATGGAAGTTTTCAGAAAATACATGGAAAAACTTTCATTGACAATAGATAAAACACTAAACACAAATGAATGGCGAAGAAGGATTCATAAAGCCGACCCCAAGTAGATGGGACATGGCTTGAGGTTATGGTTTTTATTCTAATGTTTGTAGTATTTTTCGGGTATTTTTTTAAAGTCAGTTGAAGAGTCAACCTAGGATGGAAGTGCTTAAAAGAATCATAATTTGATAGGTAGTACTAAACCGATCAATGAAGTACTATTACCTATATTCGAGGGAGTACTACTACCTATTGGCAAGGAAACAAATTTTTAAGTCAAAGGGACTTCTTCTGCTATAAATAGGGCCTATGGCCCCTATATTTAATCGATCAAAAAACCTAGAGCTCCTCTCTTATTTGTTGCATTCTCTTGCTATGATTGCCTTCGTGAGATGCCTTGGAACATTAAGATACAATGCCTTGGAACCAGTGTTTTCAGAGGCGGGGGCGTAAGGCGGGGCATTTTGCCTGCTGTGGCCTGTGGGGCGGGGCGTAAGCCCCATGAATTTTTATTTTTATTTTTAATTTAAAACTATATATTGAAATAAATAATATTATATAAAAAAGTGAAAATAGATTAAAAACAAACAAAATAAAAAAAACTATGACCAAAGTTATCAAACAAAGCATTTAAGCCTACAAACATGGTTGATAAATCACAAATATATAAAAAATGGTAATAAAAATGAACTTGTCATTGTCTTTCAATATCATTTAAGATCTAATTATAAGTTTCTAACCAAAATTCAAACTATCAATGTTTATATTCCATAGATTCTACCATTCCATACATGATATAGAACCAATTTAAAACAACTTTAGTTCCCAAAATATCATAATCGTCATCCAAGAGATTAAGACACATATAAAAGATCACACGGTAGTAATCAAATTATTTTTTTTCAACTATGCAGATAAACTCCAATGGGGCGTAAGCCTAGGCCAGGGTTTTAAATCTCGGCCGATACCGGTACGTACCGGTTTTGGCCGGTTCGAGACCGGTACTGCATCCGATCCCGATACCTGGCCCGTATCGGCCGGTACTGGTACGTACCGGTCCGTATCGGCCGGTTCAGGCCGGTACAGGCCGGTACCGGCCGGTACGGACCGGTACCGACAGGTAATTTTTTTTTTTTTTGGGTTTTTTTCAGATTTTTTTTTCTCAACCGGTATCGGTCCGTACCGGCCGGTACCGGTACGTACCGGCCGGTACATACCGGTTCGGGGCCGACCGATACCGCGACCGATACTGTGATTTTAAACCTTGATTAATATGTAACATGTTAATGTCAACTAGAAGCAAGACTCTTTCTATTACTTATCTTTGTTTTTACATTTTGGCATGTTTTAATTTTTGCATCTGTTCTTTCAATTCGGCATCCACCATAATCCTTGTTCGCATATCTAATCGTTCATAAGCCAAGTCCACTAATAGATCTCTAATCAACCTTCCTATACTTTCTGCTACAAATTTTCAACTCCAGCAAGCACATGTTTTTTGAATTCCTTCATAGATTCTTGTTAGGTCATGGAACCCTTTTAGATCCTCATTCCCTTGGTAATGGGCTTCCCCCAATGAACTTCTATCTCGTCTTTGTCCACTGCCATAGTGTGTTTTCGATCTGCTACTTCCCTAAATTTGAAATTACCCTTAATCACGCCCATATTTTAAACCAAACAAAGTACTTTTCTCTTCTGGATCAACTTGGTGTTAGAATTCTATCTTTCTTATTCCTTCTGCATCAATTTGGTACCGGAGTTGCTGGTTAACCACCATATTCTTCCATAGTGGTTGATCCCATTTATAGGGAAAGTCGGTCAACGAGATGGGATCCTTGATAAAATCCTATACAAGTTGAAGGACTTTGATGAATGGGTTACTAATTGGAAATTTGAAGAGACCGCAATTTTCAAGGCTCGTTAAACAAGCATACATGTCAATTTATAGTTGCTCATATTGATGAATCAAATGCTTTTTGTACTAGAATTTTTTTGGATGAAGAAGTAGCAAAATTTCATAACCGACCATATGATTGCCAAGTAGTTTATGGCATATGTGGTTGAAAAATTGAATTTGCATAGTGAATCACATCCACATTCATATAACAGTCATTAAAAGGAGATTAGATTGTCCCCGTCAAAAAGTAGTGCTTGATTGGTTTCGAACTTGGCACATATATATGGATTCCATTTGGTATGAAATCATACTAATGGAGATATTGCGACAATGGTTGTATGACAGCGATGTGGATTATATTGAGAAAACAGACACTTATGCTTTCATGTTCAATGGCCCAAAGTTGTGTGCGAAATATATGAAGTTCGAAGAAGGACCGGAGAAGAAAAGTTGAATGAAGCAAAGATAATGTTCCTTCTATGTGTACGACCAAGACCGAAAGCAAATTAGAACACGTCATTGAAGAGCCATGTTCACAAATTAGTTCTTCAAGAAGTTGGATTTTGGAAGGCCTGCATAATGCATAGGAGCAGACAACAACACGACAAGCAAATCAAGGCAACAGATGATCCAGTCAGGAGCATGAGGAATGAGGATATATAACCATTGTTTCATTTCACCTCTTCAAAATCTGAAGTGTTTCTTTATGCATGTGCGGCGGATATTATTTCACAAATCCAACAAGATGACTGGGTTGTACAAATGGCCTATCCAACTCTTGAAGATCATGCAGAAGCGCCAAAGGTTGAAGACCAAATATTTCTCAAAGAACCCTAGAAGTTGTGGATCGGGTAGAAGGGAGCAATGACATTCCTGATGATGTTTAGTCACGGATGGATTTCTCTAAATATGTTTATTGGTTCTCAAGAAAAAGTTATTGTCATCCCCTTGCTGAAGTTGTTCATGATGATGCTTTCTTAGAGCAAAGTACTACTAATTAGAGCAAAAGTGCGACAAAATCACATAGAATCTTAGGTTCTTGAAGAAGGTTAATGATAGTACTAGCCATCAGTTCTGACATGCACCAAGCACAATAATGCATTGGTCATCACTTATCTCAAAACATCATGTATTCAATAGGATCATGGCATCAAGTACCGTAACTGCCATCCAATGGTTGGCGTTCATCATTGATTGCCTACAAAAAGATGGATGATGGATGTGATAGATCGAACAAGAAGCTTGAGACGAGTTCACGCATCGGAAGCGAATGAAGCAAACCAAGGCATAAGATGAACAAGATGTTCCTTGAAGTTGTAAGATTCTTGCTTCAGTTAAGATTCCTAGTTCGTATTGGATTCCTAGTTCAAAAAGAATTCGTACTAGAATACGATTACTACTAATTACTAAAACTAGAAATACTACTAGATATATGATTCTTTGATGTGTTAGGATTCCTATTTAGCATAGCATCCCTTGAGGACTTGGGATTCTTAGTCAGATTAGATTCCTAAATGAAATAATATCCCCTAGTTAATAAAGGATTCTGTAAGAAGTCATTCAGTTGAGTTAAAGGCTAGAGTGTTTCCCCTTATTATATCTAATTGTCAAACTGTTTTTTGGTTATTTTTAAAAGTGACTTTAAAAGTCCCATTCTACTGGAAAAGTGAAAGAGTCCAACTTTAAAGTATATCGAGTTATTGAGTACTAGTACTTATTGCTGTGAGAGTACTAATACGTATTGATGAGTAGTACTTAATACTTGTCCTCGGGGAGTAGTAGTTGAAGTCTGTATTATAAATAGGGCCTATGATCGCCAATAAAAAATTCTGAGTTTGTCTTGTGTCTGTTGCATTCTCTTGCTGTGATTGCTTTGGTGAGATGTCTTAGTTTCATGGTGCTATGTCTTCAAAACATTAAGATGTGTTTGCTTTATCGACCGCTAGAAGTGAGAGTTTTCTAGTACTTATATTTGTTTTTTATTTTGTTATTTTTAAAATTATGCATATATACTTTCAGTTATGCACCTATTGTTATTCTTGTTCGTAGATCTAACCATCCATAAGCGTAGATCCACCAATAAACCCTGTACCAACATTCCCCATAAGTTATGTGACAGATTTTCAAGTCCAGCATGCACATACTTTTTGAATTCTTTTATAAATCCTTGTCAAATTACAAAACCCTTTTAGATCCTCATCTCATTGGTGCACTCAACCTTTATTCCTCATTTGACCAATTATTTAAGATCAATTTCAAATCTGATATTACTTTTGCAATTCTGAAACTATCCTAAACTACACCCAAATTCTAAATCCACCAAAGTCCTTTCCTCACCTGCATTGGTTTGTTACGGAGTCCAATCTATTTAATTCCTTTGGCATTATAATCTTACTTAAAAACTGAAAGTAAAATCTTTTGGAAGCTAACAATTTATAGTAAAGACCCAAGGTTTATAGGACAACAAAATGACAAATAATTGCTCTAGTCAGGCTGATTGGAGTCATGCCATCATTAAAATAGAGTTTATCGCTACTCTTTATTTATCCATACAATTTTTTCTTAACCTTGCTTTACAACTCCTTCCCATTACTTATTTGTATGGCTCATAAGTTTGATTTTGTGAAAATTACTGCATTTTTGTACATGTTCTTATATAGTGGTACCAGTATGAATCCTTCAATCAAGGGACTTCTTTCTTGTTTTTTGGGTTATATCTTACATCTATTAATTGCAATTTATTTGGATTTTCTATTTTTTTGTTTCAATCTTTATGGTAGGTCTATTTGGACTTTCTGGTTTGTGCAGTTTGTTTTTTAAAACAAGGTTTAGCCTTTTTCTTTCTTGTCTAGTTATATCTGTCCTGACAGTAATGAACATCATTTTTATCTTGGGTTGTTACTGGAAAATTGTAGGTGGTTTGAAAATGTTACTCACTGATCGGAGTAAATTAATCATGGCTGTTGGAGGAGTTACTGCACTTGCTGCCGGTGTTTACACAACTAGGTTTTCCCCCTCATTCATCTTATTATTTCCTCAATTTTTCAATTTGTGAAATTGCAATTTCCTATGTTCATTTTCAGTACATATGATGCACTCCGTTATCCTCATACATCTCTCCCTATTGTTGTGCAATGTGGTTATTTTATATACAGGGAAGGTGCTAGGGTGATGTGGGGTTACATCAATAGATTGTTGGGTCAGCCTTCACTAATACGGGAATCATCTTTAGCAAAGTTTCCATGGTCAGGAATCTCTTCACGAATTGTAAACAAGTTGTCAAATTCCAGCAAAACGTATGGGAAGGTGACGTCCTTAGAAAATAAATCTAGCTTTGAGAATATCATTCTTCACCCATCACTTCAGAGGAGGATTGAGCAACTCGCTCGGGCTACAGAAAATACCAAGTCCCATCAAGCACCTTTTCGGAACATGCTTTTCTATGGGCCTCCGGGTACTGGAAAAACAATGGTTGCCAGGGAGATGGCTCGAAAATCGGTATGCAGTGCTCCATTCTGTCAAATTGATCTCCTCATTTATTGGAAAAATTATTCTTTATACATGTTTGTCCCTGTATATTTTTGTTAGCACTTCCATTTTGATCTGCAAGTGTTCATGATGTGTGTAAGTGTATTATCCTTTGCAGTTAAAAGTGTCCCACAAACTTGATGTCACAATATATAACGAGAACTCAATTTAAACATTAATGGATGGATGCACTAAATTATTTCTTCTCTTTATTTCTTGCTTTTTTTATTTGGGTGGTCATGGAAAGAAGGAGGGGAGAGAGGAAAGAGGGGGTGGGTGGGTTAGTTCATGCACACTGCGATTAATATTGAAACAGGACTGGTCTTTCAGAGTAAAAGGTGCAATGATCAAAGATTAGGTTCACTGGAATTGATTAGTGATGACAAACGATTGATAGTGACTAGAGAAGAGGAAGAACACGAATTTCACTGTTTAAATTGTAACAGACTTATATAAATGTCTTTTGGGGCACTAAAGTATGGTATCGTATAACACCACCCTCATTATGTCTCTTGTCCCTAGTATGAAATTTGTGTTATGATTGCAGGGAATTTGGCTCTTATTGAATTTAACATGTATGTGCGGAGGAATCTACACATCTTTCTGAGCCTGAGAGTTGGTACAACTTAAGTGAGCTAGTTTGAGGGACCTAAAATAGATGACCTTGACCTATCACTAGCTTAGATGATTCTACTATAGATAATGGTGAACTGCTCAAGACAATGTTGCATCTACTTCTATTATTACAGATGAACATGTTTGGACTATATATTGTGATGTCACACCTGATTTCTTATTCATTACAATGAGGTCCCTTGACTATGGAACCGTATGGTCATTTGAAAATGACTAATGAGGATGAATACAGTTTGTATTGACTTGGGAAAAAAAGGATTGAGTCACCGCATATTAGGATTACAATTTTTCCTTCTAGCAGTTTATCAAGATTTATAGGATACAAATAATAAGAACTGCTGAGGATGCTTATGGATTCTGCTGAATATTGGTAATCACGAGGATGAAAACTGTGAGGTAAGAGCATTGAGTTTACCAAATATGCTAAAATTCAAGGATCAGATGGCAGTTGTCCTAGAAGAGATGAAGTTAGTTGCAACCAATGAAGGCAGCTATCAGAAATTCATGTCAAGTGGAATGATCACTTTATTCTGATTGTTCGTAGATTCTAAAAGAAGACTTCTTTTTAATTAGTCTGAATGTTTGTGAATGGTATCAAGATGTTAACTTGTTAAATCCTAGTGTTCTCAAGTTGTGGAGAACAGATACATAAAAGTGGTTTATAAAGAGGATTGAGGTCTCCACTTTGTATATTCACTTTAGTAAAAACATTTTTCCTACTGCAATTGATGCCATGGAAAACTAAGGTGACTTCTATTCAACTGCTAGAGATGCTGACTCTGTTAGTACTTATACCTAGGAATGTAAAAATAGTTTGTCTGGCCCGACCCAGCCCTAGCCAGCTCGAAGGTCAACGGCCTGAACCGGGCCCAGCTTGACCCTACCTGGGGGACCTGTGAGCCGGGCTTGAGCGGCCACCCTCAGGCCTCAGCCCATGGCCCGGCTCGAATGCACGTCCGTTGACCCAATCCAAGGACCTATATATATATATATATGTGTGTGTGTGTGTGTGTGTGTGTGTGTGTGTGTGTGTGTGTCACAAAAAAGTTACATAGCACGGTGGGCATATTTGTTGGTGATGTGAAAGGTGGTCATGGCCTCATGGGTTCTAATATGTAATTGGGAATGGTAAGATTCTTACCATTCCCAATTATAGATTTTTTTCACTAAAAATCCATCTGAACCCGGCCCAACCTAGCGGCCTGTGCTAAACAAGCCGGCCGGGTCCGGGTTCAGACCCCTAGCCCGACCCGGCTAGCCCGATGGGCCTTAACGGGCAGTGTGCATGTCGGCCCGATCCAATTTATAACCCTACTTACACCTCTTTCTTCATTATCTTATAAATTGTGAAATTGAGATTTTCGAATAGTTTTCTTCAAAAATCTGCATCACAAGTAATAAAATCCATTTTATACATATATTGATTATATAACATAGCTGATAGCTCATGTGTTCTCTCCAAAACTCCAAATATTCTAAGCCAATTTCCAATAAACATTTGGGGCCGAGGTTACACCATCCCCCCCCCCCCCCCCCTCCCCTTGTCTCTCCTCTTTTTCTTTTCCCCTTTTCTTATGGCATTCAAGGGATTTCTTAAAAGAATAACAAACTAACAAACATACATGTTTTCTTTGATTTCCAATTATTGTTTTTGCATAAAACTCTCGTAGATCCTTGACCATTATGATTGTAGAAAACACGTAGAATCCTTTCAGGGTTTCTTTAATTTCTTAGTGCAATTTAGCTCAAACTTATATTTGAAGTATTTTGATTTACATGAAATTGTTCTTCTAGTTATAATTGATCCTTGTTCTTGCTTGCTCCATTTCTTCTCGTGAAGATAGTGAGTGACATTATAGATCAAGGCTATGATGTTAGATGTCCTCATGAAAATAGTTTCATTGTTTTATTAGCTTATCGAACAAAGATCCCACCTTTGGCCAACCTACTTGGGAGAATCTTAAGTAAAATTCTCCTAAGGTATATTTTTGAATTATTACTTGATTAATTTTGCCTGCAGCACCTCTGATATACGGCATGTCATATCAGGTGAAACATAGGAGTATCTTTGGCCCACTCACTCTTTTTTATATGGTTCTTTGCTACATCAAATTCATTATCATCTAGTAATTTGTAGTATTGTTTGTCAAAAAACACCAATGAATAATATTATGACTCGGATGCAAACCCATCAAATTTGTGAGCTGAACTTCTTGTTGTTTCTCCTATTTTCCCCCTTTTTGCACTAAAATGGTTACATAAGTTAGAGAAAATATTAGTAGTAATTTTGTGGGAATTTGTCTTTTATGATAATTTGTAAAGCATGACATCAAATTCAATTTGATTGAACTTCAAATCAACTTCGCCATGTTGTTTCTCCTATCCCCCCCCCTCCTTTTGCTCTAAATGGTTACATAAATTAGAGAAAATATAAGTAGTAATTTCGTGGGAATTTGTCTTTTATGGAAATTTGTAAAAGCATGGCATCAAATTCGTTTTGATTGAACCCTACCATGTCTCGGGAGAAAAACATGCCAAGCATTGACTACTTTCCAGACTGCATTCATGACAAAAGCTATATGAGGATAATGAACATTTTTCAAGTTCTAATGCCATGAATGACGCTAAATAGTTGACCTTAAGATGCATTTAGTTTGCAATATATGATAATGTATATAGAAAGTCAGCAATATTGAATCAAGTATTCTCTCATATCATTTTTAAAAGTTTTTAACTTTTTAGTATTTGTTCATGCTAATAGAGCTTTTACTTGGTTAGGAAGTCGTAAAATCCAATGATTTGGAATTGTCTAATGTCCTTTGATTGCCTTTTCATAATGATGTACAGGGCCTGGATTATGCAATGATGACAGGGGGGGATGTTGCTCCTTTGGGTTCACAAGCTGTTAGCAAGATCCATCAGATATTTGATTGGGCAAAAAAATCCAAAAAAGGTCTTTTGCTTTTTATAGATGAGGCTGATGCTTTTCTATGCGAGTAAGTTATCAACCTGGCTTGTTTTGTATATAAGGCCGAAGTTCCAATTATCGTGTTGTTTAGTTTAATGACCCATGATTCATCTCTCCCAGTCCTAAAGGTCTAGTCATGATTTGTTGTTTTTACGAGTTAGTTCCTATTGCTCATGTTCCATAACCAAGAAAATGTTCGAATTATAATATTAAAATCTTGAAAGGGATTTTCTCAATGCAGATATTTCAGCTAATCATTTGGTCCCTACATTCTTTACCTTGCTATTTGATCTATTTGAACAAATCGATGCCTTTCATTGTGGTCATCTGAGTAGGCATAGGAAAAAAGTTTGATCAGGGTCTACATCTTTCTATTCCTTAGGTGTTTAAATAAAATCACTTTACACGTTAAATTCTGTAAGCCAAGCAAGAATGGAATGACTTTAGATGTTTTGCAACCTTCGGAAAACATGGAATCATAGCTTTCAAATGTTTATAAATTATAATTCAAATCTCAAGTATCTCTCGACTTCATGATCATCGGACGTGCATCTCTTCATTTGCAACACAAAATTTTAGTGTCACTTCACAAACTTTGCATTCATCGAACACCCCAAAATTTGCAGTTGTCTTTCTTCTTTCTTTTTTCTTTGGGAAAAATATATGCATGAAACACTTCTTACCCTCTTGATGCATTAACTTGCAACTTAAGCGCGACCTTCTTGC
This sequence comes from Chamaelirium japonicum, assembly GCA_947650365.1. Lineage (NCBI taxonomy): Eukaryota > Viridiplantae > Streptophyta > Magnoliopsida > Liliales > Melanthiaceae > Chamaelirium > Chamaelirium japonicum. The sequence goes on along the minus strand of OX393553.1, from coordinate 10,441,092 downwards.
TTACTGATCTTGAACATCTAGATATCTGGTTTTCAAATGGAATCTGCAACCTATAATTGGTGGTCAATTTCTGGTTGTGAAAATAATTAAACAAGTTGTAAGAAATCTTCTTTTTATCCTTTTATTAATTGCCTACTCGATTTCAAGTGGACCACCTCATGCTTGATTTCGATAGCCAAATATCATTTTTTTTACGAATGAAATGAGGGGCCCGACTTAATCTGACCTATTCTATAATAGCTCTTTAGAGGGAAAAATATCCATTAGTGCTCATTAACTCTGCAGATTAAAGAATCTCCAAAAAATAGCCAATGACGATCCGAAGCTCAGATAAAAACGTTGATAGTTGATGTTAGGTCGAAAACCTGCTAAAAAAAATACTCAAACTATTAAAGAGTCCTCGGAGGATGACCTGAACTTTATTGATAGAATATTTGTCCTTCAAAATTAATAGAAAGACTGGGCATATCATGTTTCCAATCTTCCCAAAATCATTGAGGATAAAGGGGAAGATAATGTATAGTCAATTTGATGAAGAATCTCCTTAATTTATTTATTTTTTTGGTGGAAAATTTTAATTCCGAATAGGATGATTTAGACATTTTTAAGGTGGGTAAGATATTGCTAAGTGACAGTGGAGGGTAGATTACTTATTAAAGAATTCAAATTCGATTCATAGACTATGCTAGGTAAGTGGTTGTGATGTGGTGGGTCAATGAATTGTCGGAAAATGAATCTGGATAGTTGGTAGGTAATTGGTGGGGTTTGTTTTGATGTTTCATTCTATCACTTGTACTTTAGAAGAGTGAGGAAGGTATGGGTAGGGGTGGGACTTGGGCGGGTCTGACCCGAACCCGACCCGCCCAACCCGAACAATGGACAAACATGGGCAAAGCTGTTTAAAAACTTGGACGGGTTTGGACAAAAAAAGATCAACCCGATTTCAATTTGGACGGGTTTGGGCACCGATCTCCCCAACCCGAGGAACCCGAGGAAGTGACACATTAAGGTTGAATGCTTTGATAGTTTTTTTTATGGAAATCAAAGACTGCCTATTTGATGTTGAATGATAAGAATTCGTTTGAGATATGTGAGGATATGGGTTGGACGTTATGTTTTTCTTATGCAAATCAAAGATTTTTTTTATTTAATTCAAAAATCTGTAGGATTTTTTTTCCATCTATTTATGTGCACAAGCATTTCTAATTGGGCAACCTACCCAACTCGCTTATTATTTTGCAAATTGGGCAACCCGAGGAACTAGAATGGGCAAGCACGGGTTGGGCTTCCACGGGTTCCCCGGGTTCCACGGGCAAAACGGGCAAAGGTTTGTGCAAGTCGGGTTGGGCATGGGCAGACCCTTCAACCCGCCCAACCCGCCCAAGTCCCACCCCTAGTTATGGGTTCCGAAGGATGATTCTAAGATATGGTAAACTGGCTCAACTAGCACTGGTCTGTTGGCAAGAAAGAGTAATATTGATGGAATTTCTTTGCATTAGAATTGATCTTGGAGTTCAAGCCTTGCATCTTGAGTGCAAAATTGATTGCAAGGTCCAAAATCATATATGTGGTTTGGTTTGATTGTTGCTGTTTGCTGTGGTTTGCTTCCCCCTAAAAGCTAAAGAATATCCGCTCTTTTTTTCATTTTTTAATTGCCTTTCTAGGGTATTTTTAGGAAGGCATGGTGATGTCATCCTCTGTCCAGGTGGAACATTCTAAGTCTTATAGAAAGGTGCCTTTTAAAGCATTGACAAAGATAAAGCCTTTGGGAAATAGAACAATGGGTAGTTGTTGGGATCAATTTTGATTTGACAGGTAGCATTCGAATTACCATTAGCGCTAGTTTTCCTTCTTTTGTAGATCTTAGTGTTCTAATCTTAGTTGACAAAGCATAAGCCGAAACGGGAACTGGGGGCAGGAGCAGGTGAGGGAAAGCATCCACATCTATTTTTTTGCTCAGAACACCTAAGGAACACTTCTAAAACATATAATTTCATTTGCAAACATAAATGCTATAATATTTTTAGACCAACCATGATGGATAAAAGTGATTACGTTAAATTTTGTACTTCAAAATTTCAAATTTGCATGGTATTTGATTTGAAGCCTTATTGTATACTTGTGGCTAATATTCGTACTAATTGAAACTATTATAAGATACAAAATGAATGGTACAGCTAGAAATTTCCCTTTATTGCACTTAAGACCGAAGAAAAACTCACCTCTGCACATGTTATTTTAATAAGTCATTTTTTAATGCTCGATTTGTTCCAGCCATATGTGCACATGCATCTTATGGACTTATCTATTGGCAACAATTTAGGAATCATGAAACCTGGACTGGTTTGAGCATGCTCCCATCTTATTAGTAGGGGGGTGTTCCTTAAATGTCCCTTTTCAGGAGTGCATTATGATCTGTCTCTGAAGCGAGAGTGATGAAAGAAACCTAACTTCTCTCCCAAAAGAAAAGCTATCTAGGATTCCTCTTACTCTTCAAATCCACCCAAGGGAGAGATAAATCACATGACTCTTCTTGTGGTAGAGGAATTTTCTCATCTCGTGGTAGAGGATCTCTCTCCTGTCATGAGCCCTTCCAGAAGAAAATAAGTCCACGATGGACTCTTTTCTCTTTAAAATAAATCTCTTCAACTTTTGCTAAACTCTACAAAAAATAACAAAATAGATCATCAAAAATATAAAAAATATGTGCAGAGAACAAATTAGAATTTTGGAAATACAAAAATACAATAAGATAAGAATTTTAGTCCTATTTGAGTTGGTTTAATCATCTTATTGTTTCTTGAAGGGGAAGGAAGAACTAGAAATAAAGGAGGATTGTAACACTTGAGGTTTCAGTTTTGTATGCAAATGATGTCATAGTCATCAACTTCCGGTTCGACAATAAGTTGGCGAGGTAAAAATCAAGAAAATTCAGTAAAACTTGGGAAGTTCGGATAAAAAATAGCAAAAAATTGGGTTCAGGAATTAATCGGCGAGGGTAAAATTTTGAAAAAATTAAGAAGTTCGGGGTCTTCAAGTCAACTTTTTAGCCTACATTGAAGCAACTCAGACATTCAGAACGTGACATTCATAAGACAATAAACAAGAAGTCAATCTCTGTAGCGGATTATAATACTTAAAACCTAATGATTAGATCTATGAACAATGAAGGGACTTGAGCACAATAATGCATCATTATATTAGAATTGGGTCCCAACTCCCAAGTGTATTACATTTAATCTGTTGTGCGTCTGCACAACTTAAGTCCCAAAAAAAGCATCACAAAAGTCGGCATTTTAAGCATTGATTTAACAAAAAAAAGGGTTTAAAATGCCGACATATGTGATCTGTATGGCATCAAAATAATATTTCAAAAAACGTCGTTTTTTGTGACGGATTGTGATGTGATCCGACTTGGGCCCAAGCCCGTTGGCCCACCCGAAGGCCCATCCTAGCCTGCCATGGATGGATAAGGCAGGATATCTCTTATGATATCTTTTAATATCTTTTTAGATTTAAGATCTTTATTTTAGGCAAGTTGTTAGGATCATTATTGGCTTTTAAATTTGTTGCCATTTTTATCTTTTCTTTTAGCCTATTTAAAGGCCCCCATTGTAACCATTGGAGGACAGATTATGATGAATGAAAATTGATGGCGGATGCCTTCGTTGGCTCATGGATTTAGTCCCCTATCTTGTATCCTGATGGATTTCAGGCCTCCTCTCATCTAAGCTTCTAATCTTTTCTTTTCTGTCACGGTTCTTACTCCCTCCGCCACTTCCCCCTCTCGGTGATTCCGTATCACTAGTTATCCTTTTACAAAGAAAATAACTAAAATATTATATCGCCTCCATCTATCGCTCTTCGACGACGCGCGCCTGTATCAAGTTGGTATCAGAGCTCCGGGCTTCGTGGTGTTTCCGTACCACGAACGATCTTCGCTTCGATCGCCGCCGTTCCATCGTCATCGTCGCCGTTCCATCGTCACCATCCTCGCCGAGTCATCTTCTTCTGGTACGTCGCCCTACAATCCCAACAAAAAAAAAAGAGAGATCAGATCTGTTGAGAGAAAAAAAAAAAAGAGAAAGGAAACCTCCTTCAGCCGCTACCCACCCCTTTGCTCGCCCACGCAACCATCGCAAGCCACCCTGCCCACCCGCGAACCCTTCTCCTTTGCCGCCCGCCCGTCCACTGCAGGCCGCACCCTTCCTCTCGCTCCACCCGCTGAGCCGCCACTTCTGTTCCGTGCTCCCTCGCACCCCGCAGGCAAAAAAAAAAAAAAACACAGATCTGCTGCAGATCTGTGAAGACAAAAAAAGGAAAGAAAGAGAAGAAAAGGGAAGAAAAAGAAAAAGGAAAGAAAAGGGAAGAAAAGAAGAAGGAAAGAAGAGAGAAAGGAAAGAGAAAACGTACTTTGATTGCTTGCCACCAGCTGCAGCCGCCCCTTTTGCTCCCAGCTGCAGTCGCCGCCCCCTTTCTTCCTTCCCTATCTGCCAACAAAACAAACAAGAACCAAAGCCCTAATTTTTTTACCCTTTAGCCCCTTTCCTTTTCCCAATTCACTCCTCCGGCTCCACCACAACCCTTAGATCCCCATCCTACAGTCCTCAAATCCCCAACCTTTCTCGTTGCTATTGTGCACTTAAGTGCTGAACCCGAATTGAATTCGGATCCGACCCGAATAGACAAAACAGACCCGCCAACTTCAATTAGGCATATCTCTTTCAATTCTAGTTCGTTTTTGACGTGCGACCTACCAAATCGAAGGGTTTTTTGAGCTCTACGCATCCATACCATTAGCAGAAATTTTTGGCGAACCAGTAATTATAGATTTCCAGATTTACCCCTGGACCACATTTCCATCATTGTGACATGGATGCCAAGATGCAAGGGTTGATTCGTTGTCATCAAGGGAACAACTCCGTCTATAAGTATACTTCAGTATTCTATCGGCACATGATCCGCTATGGTTTTTCAGAGAAAGATTTCTTGGCAGTGATACTGTACGTTAGAGGACTCCACTCCGACATAAAGGGCCAGTTTTCATCTAGATCTTCTAGCGATTTGGACGAAGCCTATGAGATAGCTTGTGAGATTGAATGGGAGCTACAACAAATGGCCTCACCTCTAGCGGCCTCCACAGATGAGTCTCCACCTGCAGCACTTTCAGTAGAGCCTCCACCACCGACAGAGCTTCCTCCAGTTGTATCTTTGGTGGATCCATCACCTACAGTACCACCACCAGCAGACGAGCTTTCCCCTCCAGAGGATCTTCTGCCGCCTGCCATGCTACCACCTACTGCGGATTCTTTCGAGGTGGTCTCCCTAGCCGAGCCTCAGCAGATTGATTTTCTTGGGCTAGACCGACTATGGGTGCCTACAGTGTTTGTTCAGCTCTACCTCCGTTCAGGTGAGCCGATGTTCGAGCTACCGCAGCGGTCTGATATTACTATCCGACTCTGTCGTCTACCCCAGCACCACTTTGACGTATGTTTCCCGATCGACGGTAGTGATACCTTCTCATGGGACCCCGGTGATGACTTCGGTGTAGTGAGACATTATTTGTTGGGCCTCCACCATCAGCTCCTGACAACAGATACCACATCGGCGAAAACCTCGATGATGATTACGCTTTACCGTATGAACTCGAGGGCGAGTTCTTCGCAGCAGAAGTGAATGATGTGATCCAACTTGGGCCCAAGCCCGTTGGCCCACCCGAAGGCCCATCCTAGCCTGCCATAGATGGATAAGGCAGGTTATCTCTTATGATATCTTTTAATATCTTTTTAGATTTTAGATCTTTATTTTAGGCAAGTTGTTAGGATCATTATTGGCTTTTAAATTTGTTGCCATCTTTATCTTTTCTTTTAGCCTATTTAAAGACCCCCATTGTAACCATTGGAGGACAGATTATGATGAATTGAAACCCTAGAACGGAGAAGCGGGATCGCTTGTTCGGCGCCTTATTCGAAGAATCCTCTGGCTTCTAGTCTTCTTCTTCCCTTCGCAGGCTTCTTCCTCGTCGCCATACCCTCGTCTACGACTTCGCGGAAGATCGACGCGGAGATCATCTCTTCTACAAGATCAAATCATCATGGCTTCTTCATCCTTTTCTTCCGAACCACGCCTCCTCTTCCGCCCATTCATCTACAACAACAGAGCCTTTGATCGCGGCCGGTATTGACCAAAGCACGGTTTGAATCGTCCCTCGATATTTTCATGTGATAAACATCATTCCCAATCCGGTCTATTGCTGATTTTAAATTAGGGTTTCAAAGTAATTGGCTTCTGAAGAATCTCATCCATTAGGTTTTTTATCGCTTAGATCTATGTTTATTCTTTGAGACTTTGGCTTTAATATTTGAGATTGTGTTAGACTTTATTGCTGGAATTTGTTTATTAAATCTTGAATTAATCATTCTCATGTCAGTTTTATTGCTTCGTTAAATTAAACTTGTTTGGGCATGATTGGATGATGACTAGGGTTCTTAGTCTTTGCTGAAATTTGAATCAAGACGTGCAGGATTCTATCTCTAATTGTTTAAAATTCAGCACTTGAGTTCTTTTAAGCATCTGCATGCATGATAGTGATCTCCTCCAATTATTACGTCATTTTTCATTTAGTTTCAGGCTTTCGGCCTTTTTGCTGAACCTGACTCTTTTTCCCCTTTAATCTTTAAAACAAACGAGTAAGAATACTAACTCGTTAAAGAATCATATTTTGAGTAGGTATCTTTCGATAAGTGAGGAAAATCATTTCTTATTTAATGGAGCATGATGAACCCCCTGTGCTCTTGCATCAATTCTCCTCATGCTCCTCGGATTAGAGAAGTCTCAACTCCTTCGAGGCGATCCAGGTGAGGAAATCTATTACATGATCGGATCGTAACTAAGAAGACGGACACACAACAATTATGTTCTAACTGACCTTGGGATCACGTCTAGCTGACAGGAGCACAACTGAGAGAGAGAGAGAGAGAGAGAGAGAGAGGGGGGGGGGGATAGGTTGATTGTCAATATTCACGATTTGTAAAAATATTCACCTAATCACACCACAAAAAGATTTATCATATGTTTCAATCTAAACAGTTTAAGCCTTGGACAACATGGAATTATATGAGCATGAGAGACAACATCTAGAAAGTATTTGTCACAGAGAATACACATGATTCTAACATGGTTCATGAAACTCCCGACTCCGCAGGTCTCGTCGTTTCGAGAATTATGCACTATGAAAGTAAATTGGATGCAGACATAAGTGCACCCAAGCCCTTTTCGTTACAATCTCTCATGTCGACACTATGGAGTGTACTTCTGTTCTACCCTATATCATCATGAATCCAATAAGATTCGATCACCCCCGCAAGGGCCTACAAAGCATTTGTGTCAAACCTCTCAAGATCTTGAACCTCCCGTAGAAGTTCCAGGATTCCTTCGATGCTTTCCACCACATGCAGACCTATCCTTATGAATCGATCAAATAGTTCAACAGATCGACCTCAGATCAATCAATCTTCTTCAGAAAATCTCTCAAAGAGAAGTAAAAGGTTTGGAAGATTCGGAAAAGATACAGGTTACCCTACAATGATTAATAATGCAAAACTTATGATTCCTACGATATTTCTCTATATGAATGAAGCTCAAATCATTAACAATCGATATAAGAAAACCTAAGAGATGATGACCGAAATAGAGTTTAAACCTCTCCTCTCTCCATGCATTTTTTTAATGACGTTCCAACTCCAAGGACATCTCAAAATCATGCAGCATAAATTCCTCAAATGCCTTTTAAAACCCTAAACAACAAACATCGAAAAACTAATCTAGACCAGCCACAATTAAACACGCAAGTTGTTATTCCCAATGTTCAAAATCACGGTATCGGTCAGTCCAGGATCGGTACCGGCTAAAACGGATCGATACCGGTTGAGGCCAAAAATCAAAAATAAAATAAATAAATCACCAGTACCGGTCGCCGGTCGGTACCAGTTCGTACCGGCTTAAACCGGCCAATAAGGACCGGTACGTATCGGTAATGGTCGGTACGAGCTAGGTATCAGGATCGGGGGTGGTCCCGGCCCGGCCAAAATCGGTACGTATCTATATCGGTCGGCTTTTTAAACCATGGTTGTTCCTAGGTGAGATGATCGATCATGCTGAGCAGGTGATCAATCATCTGCTTATGTAGTTCAGGAAAATAATGCAGTACCCTGTATGATCTATAGATGATCTGTCATAGGGTTTTAGACGATATCGATCATGAAGAAAAACTGGTTGTGTAGAGCTGTTTCCAGACGATGGAATGATAAAGTATCGTTCACGTGTGTTCGATCATCTCAGCATGCTTGTTATCTGGACTTGCTCTGAAGCAGCTAGACACGAATGATTGATCAATTGATCAAAGATGACTGATCATGCAGTGTAAAATTTTTCAGACTACACATTTTGAAATCGTTTTTCGAACCCAAGTTAAAGCCAAACTTGAGCAGCAAATCAAGATCATAAATCATTGAAAAATACTCATTAAAATGATTCAAACGGATCAAAACGAATCGACTGAAATGCACATATATGCGCAAGAAATGTATATAATGAATGTAGTGCATAACCTATGTACCATGGTTTATTTAGGGTCCTAGGTCAAGTTACATGTCCCTAAGGTGGAAGATATTCAGGAAGGCACTTGATGTAGTAGCTATCATCTTGAGAGTTTCATCTACCTTGAGCTCTTGAACTAACAGGCTTGCATACTGATCTTCACCAAAGATGTCTTATCTTGTTGAGACTGTCCTAATCCCCTTTACCGGATTTCTCAATACAAGCTCACCTACGCACATGCTGTGACATTTGCTCACATTTATATTGAAAAAAAACCCGATTATTAAAGTAGGCGCCTAAGTGGGGCCTGGCGCCTAGGCGGTTGCCTAGACTGCCACCTAGACTCCACCGCCCGTCTAGCCACTGCCTAGGCGGCCGGAGGTCCAAAACGCCTAGGCGACGCCTTGACTACACTGCCTCGCAATAGGTTTGCGGTTGACAAGAAGTTTGATGGTTTAGGAGTATTTGAAGTGGATAGGAATATTTTGGGATGAAATGGGGGCATGGTATCAAATGTCGACCAGGGTACCATTAGATAAATTGTAGGGCAATTTTAATATGATTTTTTCGAATGACAGATGTGACAAATGTCGCATCATGCCCGTGATTTCGGTGAAAGCTAACGCTGACTGCCCAAGCACCCCTTTTTTCTGCCATTTGAAATTTGTGGGCAATGCTGATTTGAAACTTGTCGAGTAACAGATGCTACAAATGTTGCATCTTGTCCTTGATTTCTGTGAAAGTTAATGATGGCAGCTACATAGTCATTTTTTTCGGTCGAAATGGCCGACAAGATGCAACAATTATTGCCATCTATCAGTTTGGTCCATCATTTCTGCCCTTTTTCTCTTCTATAAAGCTTGGTTTGAAATCATGCGATCACTCAAACCCAAGTGCAATTGTAGCTTTCCTTTCTCTTTTCTATATAGCTTGTACTCTTTACTTATTGTCCTTTATCTTAGAAAGAGATGCTATGTACCTAACATTTTAGTATTAGTGAACTATATATGAATCCCATGCCTTCATTGTGTATATATATGCTAATATAGCTTATCATGAAGTTTCATTGAGAAATTCCCTCTTTTTCCAAAATGGACCAATATTTTCTTTGAAATTTTCATTGATATCATCCTTCAAAAATCCAAAATTTCCATTGATATCTTTTGAAGTGCAAAAAATTTCCTTTTCTTGACCACCCGAAATGGACATCAAAAAACGACATTTGAAACCATGAATGGGGAGTTCGACGAGTTTAAGATGTTTGAGATGACATCGGGGGTTAGTGGGGATATATATAGAGCTAGAGAGGGGAACTAGCTATTGGTGCAATGTGCAACAACACAGTGCATTGTGCCGCTGCATTAGTCCAACGGCTAAAAGACTATCTGTTGGAGTGTGCGGTCGCATAGTAACATGTGCTGCTGCACAAGTTTGGCGGCCGCTAGGCGAACTGTGGACCTGCAATCGAATATGCTCATATGCTGTCGCAAAGGAATACAATGGATGTCATACAAGTAGGGAAGTTCTTCAGTCAGATTATGGTGAAGGATGACTTGTTGGGTGGGGCATTTTAGAGAAGATGGGATAATAATATCCAACAAGAAGTAAGCATTGTCCCATCGAGGTGGTTCAGCCAATGTTTTGTAAATCGGATCGGACCGGACGGTTCAATCGGTTTGGACCGGAACCGGAACATGTTTCGGTTCGGTCTTTGAATAAACCGGTTTGTACGTTAACCCAGGAATCAAACCTTGCCATTGAAGAATTTAGTAAATATCTATTAAAAAAAACATTTTTATGCGGTTCAAACGGTTGAACCACCGGTTTGAACCGAATTGGACCGAACCGGATGCCTTTTCGGTTCACCTTCCGGTCCGGTTTTGAAAAGACTGGGTTCAGCTTTGAAGCAGAAATCTTATCAAAGAGTTTTGACGATTTCAATTCCAGCTATCGACTTACCCGACATGAAAGGTGCCGTACCATTACGAACAAGGATCTTCAAAACAGGAGCAGGGCCTCAAAACACCTAAGCACTTACTATATCTTCAATCCAACAAGTTGGTGTATTTCTAGAGTTTGTCAGCCAATGTTTTGTAAACCGGATCGGACCGGACGGTTCAATCGGTTTGGACCGGAACCAGAACATGTTTCGGTTCGGTCTTTGAATAAACCGGTTTGTACGTTAACCCAGGAATCAAACCTTGCCATTGAAGAATTTAGTAAATATCTATTAAAAGAAAACAAATTTTTATGCGGTTCAAACGGTTGAACCACCGGTTTGAGCCGAATTGGACCGAACCGGATGCCTTTTCGGTTCATCTTTCGGTCCGGTTTTGAAAAGACTGGGTTCAACTTTGAAGCAGAAATCTTATCAAAGAGTTTTGACGATTTCAATACCAGCTATCGACTTACCCGACATGAAAGGTGTCGTACCATTACGAACAAGGATCTTCAAAACAGAGGCAGGGCCTCAAAACACCTAAGCACTTAATATATCTTCAATCCAACAAGTTGGTGTATTTCTAAAGTTTGTCAGCCAATGTTTTGTAAATCGGATCGGACCGGACGGTTCAATCGGTTTGGACCGGAACCGGAACATGTTTCGGTTCGGTCTTTGAATAAACTGGTTTGTACGTTAACCCAGGAATCAAACCTTGCCATTGAAGAATTTAGTAAATATATATTAAAAAAAACATATTTTTATGCGGTTCAAACGGTTGAACCACCGGTTTAAACCGAATTGGACCGAACCGAACGCCTTTTCGGTTCACCTTCCGGTCCGGTTTTGAAAAGACTGGTTCAGCTTTGTAACAGAAATCTTATCAAAGAGTTTTGACGATTTCAATACCAGCTATCGACTTACCCGACATGAAAGGTGTCGTACCATTACGAACAAGAATCTTCAAAACAGGGGCAGGGCCTCAAAACACCTAAGCACTTACTATATCTTCAATCCAACAAGTTGGTGTATTTCTAGAGTTTGTCAGCCAGTGTTTTGTAAACCGGATCGGACCGGACGGTTCAATCGGTTTGGACCGGAACCGGAACATGTTTCGGTTCGGTCTTTGAATAAACCGGTTTGTACGTTAACCCAGGAATCAAACCTTGCCATTGAAGAATTTAGTAAATATCTATTAAAAAAAACATTTTTATGCGGTTCAAACGGTTGAACCACCGGTTTGAACCGAATTGGACCGAACCGGATGCCTTTTCGGTTCACCTTCCGGTCCGGTTTTGAAAAGACTGGGTTCAGCTTTGAAGCAGAAATCTTATCAAAGAGTTTTGACGATTTCAATTCCAGCTATCGACTTACCCGACATGAAAGGTGTCGTACCATTACGAACAAGGATCTTCAAAACAGGAGCAGGGCCTCAAAACACCTAAGCACTTACTATATCTTCAATCCAACAAGTTGGTGTATTTCTAGAGTTTGTCAGCCAATGTTTTGTAAACCGGATCGGACCGGACGGTTCAATCGGTTTGGACCGGAACCAGAACATGTTTCGGTTCGGTCTTTGAATAAACCGGTTTGTACGTTAACCCAGGAATCAAACCTTGCCATTGAAGAATTTAGTAAATATATATTAAAAAAAACATATTTTTATGCGGTTCAAACGGTTGAACCACCGGTTTAAACCGAATTGGACCGAACCGAACGCCTTTTCGGTTCACCTTCAGGTCCGGTTTTGAAAAGACTGGTTCAGCTTTGTAACAGAAATCTTATCAAAGAGTTTTGACGATTTCAATACCAGCTATCGACTTACCCGACATGAAAGGTGTCGTACCATTACGAACAAGAATCTTCAAAACAGGGGCAGGGCCTCAAAACACCTAAGCACTTACTATATCTTCAATCCAACAAGTTGGTGTATTTCTAGAGTTTGTCAGCCAGTGTTTTGTAAACCGGATCGGACCGGACGGTTCAATCGGTTTGGACCGGAACCGGAACATGTTTCGGTTCGGTCTTTGAATAAACCGGTTTGTACGTTAACCCAGGAATCAAACCTTGCCATTGAAGAATTTAGTAAATATCTATTAAAAAAAACATTTTTATGCGGTTCAAACGGTTGAACCACCGGTTTGAACCGAATTGGACCGAACCGGATGCCTTTTCGGTTCACCTTCCGGTCCGGTTTTGAAAAGACTGGGTTCAGCTTTGAAGCAGAAATCTTATCAAAGAGTTTTGACGATTTCAATTCCAGCTATCGACTTACCCGACATGAAAGGTGCCGTACCATTACGAACAATGATCTTCAAAACAGGAGCAGGGCCTCAAAACACCTAAGCACTTACTATATCTTCAATCCAACAAGTTGGTGTATTTCTAGAGTTTGTCAGCCAATGTTTTGTAAACCGGATCGGACCGGACGGTTCAATCGGTTTGGACCGGAACCAGAACATGTTTCGGTTCGGTCTTTGAATAAACCGGTTTGTACGTTAACCCAGGAATCAAACCTTGCCATTGAAGAATTTAGTAAATATCTATTAAAAAAAAACATATTTTTATGCGGTTCAAACGGTTGAACCACCGGTTTGAGCCGAATTGGACCGAACCGGATGCCTTTTCGGTTCATCTTTCGGTTTGGTTTTGAAAAGACTGGGTTCAGCTTTGAAGCAGAAATCTTATCAAAGAGTTTTGACGATTTCAATACCAGCTATCGACTTACCCGACATGAAAGGTGCCGTACCATTACGAACAAGGATCTTCAAAACAGGGGCAGGGCCTCAAAACACCTAAGCACTTACTATATCTTCAATCCAACAAGTTGGTGTATTTCTAGAGTTTGTGGTGTCACTTTGTCCATGTAGCATGAGAATCATGATTTAGTAATTGGTGATTGCTAAGATGAAATTTGAACCCTTTTTTTTTTTTTTCCTGCAAGAGATACCGTGTCGATACGAAGGGTTAGAGTTGGGAATTCTTGAATACCAATTACTCATCCTTCAATAGTATTTTTACCATTATGTGCAAAATCCTGGTTTTGAGAGAAACAATCTTGAAAAGCATATGTGATCTTTTATTTTAGGTGGGGTGTGTGCAGAAGATAACTAGTTTTTGGTGGTGGTGGTGGTGGGTGTGTGGGTGGGTGGGGGTGGGGGTGGGGGTGGTGGGTGTGTGTGTTGGGGTGAGGGGTAATGTTTTGGGGCAACAATAAAGGAAGAGAAATTAAGTGTAGAAAGGAAGGATTAAGATGAAGAGCTATTGCTCTGCATGGTTTTTAATTATTCTAAGCAACCAGTTGTACGGAATATTTTGTGGAGTAATTTACATTGTTTTGGTGATTTTGCAGGCGTAACAGTACTCACATGAGTGAATCTCAGCGCAGTGCTCTGAATGCGCTGCTCTTTCGAACCGGCGACCAGTCGAGGGACATGGTTCTCGTCCTCGCAACGAACAGGCCCAGTGACCTCGACGCGGCGATCACAGACCGCATTGACGAAGTGATCGAGTTCCCACTTCCCGGGGAGGAGGAGCGCTTCAAGCTTCTGAAGCTCTATCTAGACCGGTACATATCGCGCGAGGGTGACGCCGAACACCGATGGAGATGGCTGTTCAAGAGGAAGCAGCAGAAGATAGTAGTCAAGGATGTGAGCGAGGGTGTGATCCGTGAGGCCGCGCGTAGGACAGACGGTTTCTCGGGCCGGGAGATTGCGAAGCTGATGGCAAGCGTCCAGGCAGGCGTTTACGGGCGGCCCGACTGCGTGTTGGACTCGCAGATGTTCATCGAGATGGTGGATTACAAGGTGGCGGAGCATCACCAGCGCTTAAAGCTTGCTAGTGAAATCTCTCACTAAACCCTGTGTGGTTTGGGTGATGAGGGTCAGTTTTGTTTAAGGCAGCATTGACCCAGGCTCTTTCATACTAGTTTTTTTGGTCAGGTGAATAGAGGAGAGGTCGGTCAGTTTTGTTCTCTCTCTCTTTCTCTCTCTCTCTCTTCTCTCTCTCTTAGTACATTGGTACCATTGATCATCTTTGATGCTTCTAACTTACCCTCTTATGGCATGCCGGAGGTTCTCTCAGGAAAAAGCTTTGTGATGTTCAATGGGATTCCCCATCCTGATGAAATCAAATTTAGCTTGAGAAATTCTTTAAAAGAATAATAAAAATAAATGAATTTGGTGAAAAAGGAATAAAACTTGGATAATTGTCGGAAAACGAACCGATCACCAACACTGCTGCTGTTTGATGCATGCCGGTGAATTGGGTCCGAAAATACCATTGGGTTTTAGGGTTTTAGGTCCCCCCCCCCCCCCCCCCCCCCCCCCCCCCCCCCGGCCCTCTCTCTCTATATCACAGCCGTTTACCGGGGAAAATGGGGGGGAGGGGGGGGGTTTAAATGCCGACCCAAATTGCAGTCGCGTATCCTATATCCTAAAACAATAAACCCTAAATCAAGGGGTATTTTTGTCTGCAACTCGTCCGTATGCATCAAATGTAGGGCTGGCAATTTGGGCCAGACACGAAGTTAGCGGGTCTAGGTCAGGGTTAAATGGGTTCAGGTCATAAACGGGTCGACACGATAGACCCATTTAATAAACGGGTCGGGTCCGGGTTTAGGGCCTGGACACGGTAGACCCGGAAAGACCCGTTTAAAATTCAACAGATCATGTCGGGTCGGGTCTACCTGCAATCCAATATTGTAATATATAGTATCGGCGGATACATTGGGTCAGTTAGGGTCGAGTCGGATTGGGTCGGATCGGGTCAACTGAATAGACCTGTTGTGGTAAACGGGTCTTATTGGCTCTACCCGTTTATAAGCGGGTCAGGTACGGGCTTAGGATCTAGACACGATTAGTTAAACAGGTCGGGTCTGGGTCTAGGGGTTTCAATGTTGGGGTTTGGAATTGGACGCCAATACCATTGTCTGGTTCTTTTTTCGACGAATACCCAGGTTTTATTCCTTTATCACCGAATTCATTTATTTTGTTAATTTTTTTAAAAAAAAACTGATTTAGCTTCGATTGCGCTGTTTCTTCTGGTTCGGTACTTCAGGAGCTGGATTGATCATCCGAAACCATCAGGGCCTCTGCTCATTGCCTGTGGTGATATTATTAAAAGAGGAATGCTATTCAGCCAAATAGTTGTCCACACTCAACCGACAGGCAAACGGACCAAAAGATGTGTGGATCGATGCCACATCATCTGTATAGAAAAAAATCTTGGGTGACTTAGTGAGACAAAAAGATCAGTTAAGCTGAAGGGCTTTGAAATACTGGGGACGAAAATATCCTCCACAGCATTTCAAACCTTTCTTTTGCCATGCCACCGAACCAGGGAACCCCGCTGGAGCTACTAACTGCCAGCAAATCGAACACCGAACGCCGCCGCCGGAGTTACTCGTCACCGCCAAACCTAACCCTAATCCTAGCCCTAAGATCTACAGACTATGGGATGAACCCTAGACCTAGGGTCCTCAACCGCCGTCGCCGTCGGAACAACTGGCTGCTGCCTCTGCTGCATCTATTGTTGTCCGATGTCAGAACCGTTCAACCAGGATCACAACGGTGACATTAATTCATATCTTTGTTGTTGTAATAGTGAAATTAGATAATAGTAATAACCATCCGAGAATGAATCTACAATGGTGGCTATCATTGTACTAATATTGGATATAGTAAAGAAAGTTGTTGGATCATCCATCCAAATTTGAAGCCAAAATGTGATAAAGGACCCAAGACTGATAAAGAGGCAACAATGTTATATCAGATACCTCTTTGTTGGCTAAACTACTGCAGTCTGCAGCAAACTGAGTAATCATGAATCTCCTCCTAAACCATCATCATCAACTCATACTACAGATAACCTTCAAGCCTTTCTTTCTTCCACCTTTGATACTTGCACTTGGATTGTGGATTCTGGTGCTACACATCACATGACTAATGAACCTGGTGGCTTAACTAAATTTGTTTCTTAAACTGATAAAATCATATCTGTTGCTTATGGATCTTTTGTTCCCATTCATAGTTATGGTCAAATCAGTTTTCCTTCCAAATTGCTCTATGTCGGAAAATTCACAAATATTCTAAATTATGGTATTGTTTTTTCTCCTACCTCGGTTGTCTTTTAGGATTGAGTCGCAGGGAAGAAGACCGGTGAATGCATCATTCTAATGGGTTGTACATGTTGAAACAAATCTCTCAAGCATTGATTTCTCAAACTCCGACGGTTTGGCACCAGCGGTTAGGACATCCCTCTTATCATATTATGTCTTCACTTTTTTCTATGGTATTCACGTTCCAGTCCTTGTGAAGTGTGTCAATTCTCTAAAGAAACTTGATTATCTATTACTGCTAAACCATTTGAGTCAATTCATTCTGATGTTTGGGGCCCTGGACATGCTGACTCTTATAATGGATTCAAATATTTTGTTATATTTATTGACGGTTACTCTCGTGCCACATGGATTTATTTGTTACAATGTAAAAGTGAAGTTACTTCTTTTTTTTAATTATTTCATTTCATGGTTGTAAATCAATTCGCTGCTCATGTTAAATTTCTTCGTTCTGATAATGGCATTGAGTTTACAAACCATCTGATAATGGCATTGAATTTACAAACCAACTCCTTGCTGATTTTTTAAAGGGGAAGGGTATCATACACAAAACAAGTTGCGTGTGTGTCGGTACAACACATCAAAATGGTGTTAATGAGCGTAAAATTGACACCTCTTGAAAACCACAAGGTCGCTCACATTTCAAATGAATATTCGAAAATAATATTGGCCTCATGTTGTTTTTACAATCGTCTATCTAATTAACAGGCTTCCCATCATGTCCTTGAATTCAATTCCCCTCTAGAAGTTCTTAAAGGTCGAAAAACTGACCTCTTGCATTTGAGGGTTTTCGGGTGTCTCTGTTATATTCATGCTTCTATTCCACATAGAGACAAACTCGACGCTCGTGTAGTTAACTGTGTGTTTCTTGGCTACTACTCCACACAAAATAGGTAAGGTGTTTTGATCCCAAGAGTCAAACTTTTCATTTCTCGCAATGTTCGGTTTAATGAGGACACTACTTTTGTCCCCACATCGATGGTGTTTAGTAGTAGGAGTACTTTGATAATGTCGTGCCTCTGCTCGTCGTCAGCATTGACAGTTGAACTTTCATCACCAATGAAGATGCCTCACCTCACACTTCCTACAGACATGTTTTGCGACAACAAGTCAGCTATCCACATTGCTTCCAACCTAGTGTTTTATGAACAGACCAAACACAACGAAGTTGATTGTTATGTTACATGAGAAAAGGTTAAAGACAAATTCCTTCGCACGCCATATACTATATGCACCCGTGATCAACTGACAGATTTCTTCACCAAAGAGCTATCTTCAAAATGATTTCAGGAGATCTTGTTTCTTGATGATTAATACCCCCTCTTCTTTCCCCATAAATAGAACTTTCCCCATAAATAGAAACACCACATTTCTCAAAAAAGAGCTCTTTTTTTTGTTGCCCAAAGGTTTAATTCAAAAAATCTCGTACCTTAGAATGGAACAGAGAGCACGAACGTGCGGCAAGGAGAGATCGGCCACGTTGTCCTCACAGCACTCTGAGAACATCGACGAACCCAGCAGGAGCAGCAGTGGGGGCGGAGGCAGAGACATCGCCGCCGTCACGGTGGTTGTTGCGGAAGAGCGCCCTCACCACGCCGTTCACCGCCACCATGCAGTAGCCCTCGGAGCGGACCCCGAAGCCCTCGGGGCCGCCCCTCATGTCGAGGGCCAGGCCGAGCGCCCTCGCCAGCTCGGCGTCGGGGTCCGACAGCATCAGCACCCCGACCTCCGCCGCGCCCAGCTGCTCCCCCCACGCCCGCATCACGTACACGTCGTTCACCGCCACGCACGCCACGACCGCCGACGCCGTGCCGCCCTTCTCCCTCATCTCCCCCGCCCGCCGCACCAGCACCTCTGGCGACATCCCACCGCCACCCCACCACCCTTTCCGCGGATGCGGGGCGAAGGCACCGGGGACGGCCATGATGACGGCCTTCCGGCCCCTGGTGAGCTCCGCCAGGGAGACAGTGCGGACGGCGTCGTTCTGGTCGAGGTAGGAGAGGGTGGCGTCCGGGAGGCGGTCACCTACCGAAACGGTCGCCGGAGCCGTGATCGTTGGGGAACGCAGGACGGCGGGGACGCCACGGGGACGGGGGCCGGGGAGGCCGTAGAGGCCGAGGAGGTTGGACCTCTGGGAGCGACGGATGGGGGAGTGGGGATTCCACGATGCGGAAATGGGCCGAACAGGAATGGCAGAAGCGGAGGCGGATGAGGAGAACGCCGCCGACAAGGTCCCCCCCGCCGATGAAGACAATGAAACTGGAGTGGCCGTCGCCCCAGCGGACGGAGATGAGAAACCAAGTGCGCTGGAGAATGTGGCCGCGATATTGTTGATGGAGGCCGCCATGGGTGAGCTCGATCCGCTTCTGTCTCACCTACCGCTTCTTAGTACGTCTACTCCGGGTTTAAGATACCAATTGGGTTGTGAACTATACCCGATAGCCCGATAACCCGAACTATTAGTGATAAATAATTGGATTTGGATCTATAATTGGATCGGAAATGTGTAGGGTTTGGATCTTGCAAGTTGCAAATAAGACTCCACTATTTATAGGGCTAGGTTTGAATTTCAATGTCAATGTTTCAAAAGATTCAGAATGTCATACTTCATCCCCCAAGCTGGCAGTGGCACCGAGATTCTGTAAGTAGGGCTGAAACTTGGACGGGTCTAATCCGACTGAACCGGGTTGGCTTTGGATGGGTGGAGGATGAATTGGGTTATGGATTGGGTTGAGAAAAGATCAACCCAATTAATATTTGGACAGACTTGTTTGAGGGTCCGGGTTGACTAACCCAACCTGATTAATAGATAGATTTCTTTTATCTTTATTTTATATTTTCTTTATTATGTATTAGTTTTGTCAAATATATTACAAATCATAAGTTTTATATGTTTGATATGGTAGTGTACATCGATATTTGTCGTTTTATATCAGTATAGATAATTTTTATACATTATAAGTTAATTTTTTTTGTAGGAATTTTTGTTTTGTCAAATTTGGCATGGTTGAAAGTTAATCAAGTAATTGTCCTACACAAATCATTTTTTTTATGAGAAAGAGTGAAGTTCTTTCAAAAAATAACTACATAAATTGCTATCATTAGAAAAAATAAATTAATATACTAAAATATAATAGACTGAAAGTAATAAGAAATTTTAACCCGACTAATCCACTTGGGTTGGGTTGGGTTGAGAATTCCCAACTCAAGGTTTGAGCACCAACCAAATCCAACCCAATACGCCCGAGTTTCACCTCTATCTGTAAGGGTACATTCTTTTCATTTCCTCTCACCCTAAGTAAATGAAAATAATCAGCCATAGACTTTTTTTTTTTTTTCTAAAAAGTTGTTTCATCTATTTATTTTCCCTTCTCATTCTTTTGAGAAGAAGTAAATGGAAAGGGGTTGGTGAATTTGAGTTCACCAATTAATAATGAAATAATACTTATATTGTGCCATGTGTCTACTAAAAAGACATAAAACAAGTAAAAGAATAGAAGATTTTAAGAGGGGATGAACACTAAAAAAGACATAGACAAAAAAAAAAACACATACACGTGTCACATGAAAAATTCAAGTCCACTGGTCTAATCGTGAACTCGAATTTAGCTTCCCGATCGACCCTCTAAAGTAAATTAAGTGAGTAATAAGCGAAAGAACAATTATATTATCATATCATTTCCACCAGACTTAAGAAAATGAGGTTATCATCCAAATTAGAGAGAAAATGAAATAGGCCCATTGGAAGGGAATGAAGGTCGCAGGTGTGGACGCGGAAAAAAGCGCGGGTCGTCTTTATTGCGAATCACACGAGATTACAATTGTGGCCGGGACCCGGGTTGCTCGGGTGTAGCGAGTCCGGGATGCGGCGAGTTTTGATCAGGGGATTGTGGGAAAGATCTTCTGGGGGATCCCTTTGATCCGCGTCTCCACGTGGTGTTCGTGCGAGAGCTCTGAAGGGGCTGCCCAGGACAGGGGTTTTACAGGGAGAGGGTTTTGGAGAGGCTAAGGAATGTCCACCGTTGCTTTGTCCCTTCCGTGCTTCGCGCTTTCTCTGCTAAGGGGTTTGCGGCTTCGTTCCTCGGTCTTCGCGTCTTCCTCGTTCCTTGCTTGACCTCGGTGTCCTTGATCGTCGGTTCGCGGCATCGATCTAGCTTTTGGCGTTGGCTTTGGCTTTGGCTTTTTGGCTTTGGCTTTGCTCCGGCGTGGCTCTGGCTTTTGCTTTGCTTCGGCGCTTGCACTTGGACGTAGCTGGGAGAGACTTGCGATGCTTTCGTTCTTCCGGACTTCGCGTCGTATCGGCTAGAACGTGCGGTGCTTTTGCTTGTGGCCGGCGTAGTCGCTTGGCTTTGGCACTTGCGTTGCTTTGGCACGGGCTTTACTGGGGCTTTGCTTTGGCTTCTTGCGTTGGCTTTAGCTTTGGCGTCAACTCGATCTTCTTCTTCGAACGACGTGGGCTACTTCTCCGGTGCTTCGACGGTTTACGTATCGACTGGACTTCTCTTCTTCTCCGGGCTTCTTTGGCGTGATCGGAGTCGAAGAATGCTTTCGAAGATGGTGGGGGTAGCACCGATCTCCGTGCGACGGTTGTGGCGTCGGCTTTTGTTGATGAAGACGACGAGGGTAGCGACGGTCTCCGTGCGACGGTTGTAGCGTCGGCTTTTGTTGATGAAGACGACGAGGGTAGCGACGGTCTCCGTGCGACGGTTGTAGCGTCGACTTTTGTTGATGAAGACGACGGGGTAGCGACGCTTCAGACGATCTGCTCCAGGCTTTCTTCTTCGTGGATGGGGCAGGCGTTAGTCGAAGACGACGGGGTGATGACGCTTCGCTTCTCTCCTCCGGGCTTTGGGGCTTGATCGGGATCGAGGATTTGTTGGAGCCGACGGGGTAGTGCCGCTCATCTTCTTCTCCGGGCTTTTGGGCTTGATCGGAGTCGAAGCTTGTTAGAGACGACGGGGTAGTGCCGCTCATCTTCTTCTCCGGGCTTTTGGGCTTGATCAGAGTCGAAGGCTTGTTGGAGACGACGGGGTAGTGCCGCTCTTCTTCTTCTCCGGGCTTTTGGGCTTGATCGGAGTCGAAACTTGTTGGAGACGACGGGGTAGTGCCGCTCCTCTTCTTCTCCGGGCTTTTGGGCTTGATCGGAGTCGAAGCTTGTTGGAGACGACGGGGTAGTGCCGCTCCTCTTCTTCTCCGGGCTTTTGGGCTTGATCGGAGTCGAAGCTTGTTGGAGACGACGGGGTAGTGCCGCTCCTCTTCTTCTCCGGCCTTTGCTTCTGGCGTCTTCGGAGTCGAAGGATTCTTCTTCTCCGAGCTTTCTTCTTCGTGCACGGAGTCGAAGGCTTGTTGGAGACGACGGGGTAGTGCCGCTCTTCTTCTTCTCCGGGCTTTTGGGCTTGATCGGAGTCGAAGCTTGTTGGAGACGACGGGGTAGTGCCGCTCCTCTTCTTCTCCGGGCTTTTGGGCTTGATCGGAGTCGAAGCTTGTTGGAGACGACGGGGTAGTGCCGCTCCTCTTCTTCTCCGGGCTTTTGGGCTTGATCGGAGTCGAAGCTTGTTGGAGACGACGGGGTAGTGCCGCTCCTCTTCTTCTCCGGCCTTTGCTTCTGGCGTCTTCGGAGTCGAAGGGTTCTTCTTCTCCGAGCTTTCTTCTTCGTGCACGGAGTCGAAGGGATGATCTTCGTGTGCAAGGGTCTTCACATTGATGAGGACTTTCAGTAAGCCGATCCCTCGGGACAGGCTTGACTGTGCCTCGTGAAGCCTTGGGTCGATGAAGAAGCGTCTCCTCTTCTGCAGAGCTCTGGCGTTTCGTCTTCAATTTCCCGACCATTTTTTCCTTCCCCCACCCCCTCTATTTATAGGCAAAGAGGTGAGGAGAGAGATATGGGAACTTTTTAATTTTAAATCCCTTTTGTATCTCTCTCATAATTACCCGGATTTTATTCATCCATTGATGAGGGGAATAACATTTAGTTGTTTTCCTTTTCTGGCGGGTGCAATTATGGCTGGATTTTGCGCACGAAATCGATGGCGATCGGGCGCTTCGTCTTGTGCGTCGGATCGAGGGATCGGCGCAGATCCGCGTGTGTGCAGACGTCATACGCTACCTCCCCCCGCGCATGGCGGTATTTCTTTCCTTTTCTTTCTTTTCTTTCCTTTTCTTTTCTTTCCTTTTCTTTTCTTTCCCTTCTTTTCTTTCCTTTTTCTTTTCTTTCTTTTCTTTTCTTTCCTTTTCTTGCCTTTCCTTGCAGGGCCGGCCGGCCCCTCCATGGGGTTCGGTCCCCACTAGGGCCGGCCCTATGGGGTTCGGACCCTAGTAGGGGCCGGCCCCTCTTGAAGTGGGGTCCGGGTCCGCATCGGCGCGCTCGAGTCGGGTCCGCGTGTCGGGTTTGCATCCGTGTCGGTGCGCGCGAGTTGGGTCCGCGTGTCGGGTTTGCATCCGCGTCGGCACACGTAAGTCAGGTTCGGGTCCGACGAAATTCGTGTGTCTACAAATGCCCCCTCAAGGACGAGTGCGTCGGTGAGAGCGTGTCGGGTTTGGACACGTAGGAATCGTAGAGCGCTTGTCCTTGATTCCTTTTGTGGGCAGGGTCGGGAGTCTATTTAAGGACCCCTACCCCTTCCATCCTTCATTGCGTTTCTTTGCGAAGGTTCCGGCGGCTTCTGGAGACCGCTGTCGGAAGAGAGCTGCCTGGGTTTGCACGCGACTTGCTCCGTCTTCCCGGTGTCGCCTCTTTCGTCGGCCTTGTGCTTCCGTGCGACGGTTCTGCCGGCTTCTGAAGACCGTCGTCGGAAGTGTGCTGCCTGGGGTTGCACGAGACTTGCTCCGTCTTCCCGGTGTCGCCTCTTTCGTCGGCGGCGGCGGCGATGGTGCGCGGAGCTTGAAGATGAAGGCTTCCGTCGGCTTGGAGACGAAGGCTTCTTCGATGCTTGGAGACCGTTGGCGGAAGAGTGCTGCCTGGGGTTGCACGAGACTTGCTCCGTCTTCCCGGTGTCGCCTCTTTCGTCGACGGCGGCGGCGATGGTGCGCGGCGCTTGAAGACGAAGGCTTCCGTCGGCTTGGAGACGAAGGCTTCTTCGATGGCTTGGAGACGAAGGCCCTCCTGGCGGCTCGCGGACGACGACTCTTGCTAGGGTTCTGATCACCTTTCTCGTTGTTGGCTTCCTCTTCTTTTGAAGATGATGCGGATGTCGACGGCGACCGTTGCACGATGTCCGGAGGCGACTCAGGAGAGACAGGAGCGTGAAGACGGAGGCAACACGTCTCGGCGGAGTCCCATGGCGGCGCGGGGGCGCGATGGTGCGATGATGAAGGCGATGCCTCTCGGCGGAGTGTTGGCGATAGTGACGCGCCTTGACGGATGACTTGTCATCTCCTTGGTGCTGGAGGCACGTCTTTGCGGCTAGAGATGATGACGACGGCTCGATGTGAGGGGACGAGGAGAGGAGGCGGAGACGTCGGCGGCCAGTTAGGGCGACTCCTTCGTCGTTTTCTTTCTTTTCTTTCTCCCCTTTTTTTTTTTTTTTTTTTCTTCTTCTCTGTTTCTGTCTCCTCTTTTGTGTGCGCGAAGCACAACGGCAGCGGCGGTGGCTGGTTGCGACGCGCGCGGAAGCCGGGGTGCTGCGGCGGCGGTGGCTCGCGGAGGCAGCAGCAACAGCGGCAGGCGGTGGCCGAGCGGCACGTGGCTGCGGCGCGGGGCATGCAGGCGGACGATGCGGGCGTAGGCGGTGGCCGGGCAGCACAGTGCAGGCGGACGATGCGGGCGTAGGCGGTGGCCGGGCGGCACAGTGCAGGCGGGCTCCGGTGCGGGGCGCAACACCAGCAGCAGCAGTAGCGGCACACGCAGGCTCCGGCTGAGTGGTGTGGCGCCGGCGGTGCGCACGGGTGGCTGTCGGCGCGCGGGCGGCGGTGACCGGGGAGCAGGCGCGGGTGCCGGCGGCCTGCGGAGGCAGCAGCGGGGGCGGCGGCCAGGGCTGGCGGCGTGCGAGGCTGAGTTGGGCGAGCCCCGATCAGGCGTGGGCTGCTCGAGCACGGGCGGCGGTGGCTCGCGGAGGTCGGCTACTGGTTTCAGCCCCGAGGGTTGCTGGTTTTTTAAAGGAAGAGAGAGAGGAGCTGCGGCCCGTTTTAGGGTCGTGGCTCCTTCCTTCTCTTTTTTTTTTTTCCTATTCTGTTCTTTCTTTCCTTCTTTTCCTTCTTTCTTTCTGTTTCGTCTCTCTTCCTTTCCTTTTTTCCTTTTTTTTTCTTTCTTTTTCTATTTTGTTTCCTTTCTTTCTTTCTTTCCCTCTTTTTTTTTTTGGTCCGCAAAGGCAGCAGGCGATGTGGTTGTCGGAGCAGGCAGCGGCGGCGACGGCCCACGGCGCGGGTGGCGCGGGCTCCAGCGTGAAGGGCGTGGAGGCCTGGCGTGGTCGCAGAAGCAACGGTGGCGGCCTGCGGCGAGGTGGTGTTGGGGCTGAGTCGGGCGTGCCTCGATCGGGCGCGAGCGACGGTGGCTGCGGGTGGCCGGTGCGGGCGCAACACAGGTGCGGTTGTGGTGGTTGGCTCGGGACGCGGCTCCGGCATGTAGGCGGCTCGAGGCCGGATGATGCAGCAGCGGCGAGCGGCACCGGTGCGGGCTGCTGGAGTGGCGCTTCGTCCCACCCTTCATGGGGGGTTGCGGGCTTTTCAAAGGAAAGATCTCTTCACCTCTCGGGTTTGGGCCTCAGGGGCTGTGGCCCCCCCTTTCGAGGCTGCAGTATCGATCTCTTCACCTCTTTTTTTTTTTTTTTTAACTTCGAGCTTCGTGTTTCGGGGTTTCTTGCCTGGTGACGGAACCAACAAACCGGCGGGGCCTATTTTCCACAGAAAACTCCCTGCAGCGAGAGCAGCCTGGGGATAGGTGACCCCCTTTTTTTTTTTTTTTTTTTTTTTTTTTTCTTGAGACTTGCACTTCATTCTCGTCTTCTAAACTTGTTTCGCCCTTTTCTTCTGGAACTGACTTAGATCTTCCATCTTTTTGCACCGTCCCTCCAAGCGCCTTCCGAAGACCGATGAGATCGTTGAGGAGGTTCATCACGGGAGCAGATATCTTCGCCTCTATTTGATTTGCAGCTTCCGACTAGCGAGGTTGCATTCGGGCATGCTGAACGAGGCGGGCTGGATATTCCTCTAGACGACCATGGGTTATTGGAAGCATACGGAGGGAACTTTCCTGGTAGCAATGTCGGCTTGAAGAACATCAAGATGGACGGTCTGGAGTTTGACACGGAGAAGGCAAGGCCGTGAACGTTGGCGCGGAGCAGATTACTTTAGTTATCTTCTGCTCGCCGATTTTGGCCTTGATGACAGCTCCAACAGTCCTCTTGGCTTGGTGGAGGTCGTGAAGGATGCGATTGTCACTGATGCATCTGCCATTTTCCGGGTGGCTGCCTTTGACTTCAGTGGCAGTTTCAGTCCTTCGGATGGGCTCGAGCTTTTGCATGAGCTTGGCGGATTTCAAGGTGGACGACTTTTTGCAGAGTAGACGCACACCTTCTTGGAGGGTGGCAAGCTCCGATGCTTGCGACGGTCTTTGCTGGAGGATGCTTCCTTGGGCTTAACGACGACCGAGGGGGAGAGACGTCAAGCATCGCTTCAGAAGCTGGAGAATGCCCGAGCGACCAAGAAGACTTCTGGAGCAGAGTTTGTGAAGCAGCGCGAAGAGCTGATGAATTACCGGGAGCGGGTGGAGTGATCGAGAAGGCTGCCGGAGCGATCCTTGCGAAGCAGCGTGCATAGCTGGCGCCGCGTCGGGAGTTGACAGCTTCTTTACCCCTAGAGTTGCGGCGCGTGTAAGCTGCGGAAGGCGAGCTGCTTTGACGCCTCAAGGACGTTGACTTTCTTGTCATCCTTGAGTTTGCTGACCGGATCGATGGTTATGCACTCACTTGCCTCTGGACTGGCCTTCTGGGACGACGTTGGGATGTTTCTTTTTTTGTCTGGACTGAACCTTTGTAGGTTGCCTACGTACCCTACTGAGAGGGATCAAGTCGCACGTAGTTCGTTTATTCCCCCTTTTTTTTTTTTTTTTTGGGCAAGGGGGTTAACCTTGCGCTAGGCAAAGTACCTTTTGAGGGACTTGCCACTGGTAGGCAAAGTCGCCACTGGTTCGCAGCTATCGCCCGTCTTCTTCGCTTCAATATAGTTAGAAGTGAAGATCTTCTTGACTGGAGTTTTGATGATTGTTGGAGTTTGACTGGAGTCGATGCCCCGGCAATTTGGAAGGATTTGTTCGCCGCTTTTGCAGAGACGAGCTTGAGTCTTTGTCAGGCGATGTGGTATTGCAGCTGAGGGTAGTGAACCCATGTGCGCCATGCTTTCTTTGCTGCGGCTGGATTTGAACATCAACTCGGTGGAGTTTTGCCCCCAAGTGCCTTCTGGCTTGATTGCGAGTTGCTCGGAGCTGGTGTACTCGGAAGACTCGGTTGACCTCGAGAATTGCAACAGACCATGTAACGGTAGTGTCGTCTCTTGCAAAGTGATGAAGTCGGCCTCGGAGAATGATGACGCTGGTTCCTTTGCTGGAGTGGAAGGTGATCGTCCTGGTTTGCGAAGCCACTTAAGTGCGAGCCGCTGGACTGAAGCAGCTTGAGCAAGCAACGGAACGCCTCGCATCGAGCTTGATTTGAAGTTGACATGAATTTTCCGTCTTGATGCTGGCGCTTTCTTATTTTTGTGCACCATCTGGCTGGAGGATGTCACTGGTTTTGCAAGTTGAGAGTTTTTGTCCATCGCAGCTGCTTTGGCTTCCTGGACTTGTGGAGCTTTTGCTGGAGGAGCTTCTGCAACGAAGTCTTTGGCCTTGTAAAACTTGGCATCAGCAAGGTGTGCTTTAGCCTTGTTGAACAGCTTGCCGTTGGCAGTGATGCTTCTCCCCATGCCTTTTATGTTGGAGTCGCTTTCTTCATTGTATTTCCGGAGCACGCGGTGAACTTCCATCATGCAGCAGGAGACCTTGAAGTTTTGATCAGCTTCAAGGAAGCAATTGGGAAAGAACTCCTGGAGTGTCGCCGGCTCTAGAAAGCTTTGCTGGAGGAAATTTTTCAGATTTGCCGGTGGTACTTTGGACGTCTTTTTTCCTGGAGCTTCATTCTTTTCCTTGAAGGACTTTCTTCTGGGGAGTTTTCTTGTCGCCCGGTTTTTCTTATGGTTAGCCAGACGTGCTATCCTGTAGCTTGATCGTCGTGGCCTTCTCCCTCGAGGCGCCATAGCCCGCGTGTTTTCATCAGTAAGATCTTCCTCGCCAAGGTGAAGAACTGGTGCTGCAACTGAAGGCACTTCTTTGATCGGAAGGACTTGCACTTCTAGAGACTGTACCGATTCATCTTCTGATCCCCAGCTGGTTGGCTTGATTTCTTCATTTGGAATCGAAGGAGGCCTGGAGTAGAGGACATAATAGTCAATTTTGCCCGATGGTTGGCCTAGCAGGTTGACTTCGGGGCTTCTTTGTTCGTCTCTCGCTTTGAGCATGTGCCGGAATGTAGCTTTGTTTGGAAAAGGGAGTGCATGCATGAGAGGTGGTTGCCCCCAAGACAGTAAGGATTTGGCCCTAGATACTGAAAAAGCATGTCGTTGTCGTCTTCTTGGACTGCCCCCCTTCTTTGAGTCATCAACGGTGGACTGCCCCCCTTCTTCGAGGACTGGCGGGGCGTTGGGCAACTCGTCGTCCGAAGTAGAAGTGTTACCGTTGTCGGGATCCGTAATGGAGATATGATTGACGGCAGCCATGGGTGGGTGGGTGGGTGTTGAGACGAAGTCCTCGATTGGCATCCCCAGACGATCGAACGCCGACTTCTTCTTTGATTGTTTGACTGGCCCGAGCCTCTCGAACACGGATGTGCGTTTTCGATTCGACCAGTCTTTACCACCTCTGGTTTGCTTCCGGAACAAGGCTTGGCATCGAGCCCGTCGTCGTCTTCTCCTGTTGTCTGGATGGCTGAGGTAGGTAGAGAGTGTATCGGAGATTGTCGATCCTTCGGCTGCTTCATCTGCCATCCTCGCCTCGATGTAGTTCGAGGTGAAGGTCTTCTTCGCTGCGGTTCTGATGACCAACGGAGCTTGACTGGAGCCGATGCCTCGGCGGTTCGGGGGAATTTGCTCTCCGTTTTGAAACAGCCGAGCTTGAGTTCTCGTCATCCCATGCGGAGTTGCTGCTGGTGGGAGTGTGCTCATGGCGCTTTCCTCGTTGTAGCCAGCTCTAAACAGCAACTTGGCAGCGTTTTGCCCCCAACTCCCTTTCGGCTTGAATCCGAGTTGCTCGAGGTCTGCTGATTCGACGGGTCTGCTTGGGTTCGGAGCTTCTGTCAGGCTAGGTAATGGCACCGTCATTTCTTGCAGAGTGATGACGTTGGCCTGAGATAACGACGGGGCCAGCTTCCTTGTCGGAGTAGAAGGTGATTGCTCGGATTTACGGAGCCACTGCGGCGCGAGACGCAGGATAGGTGCCGTTTGGACTGGCAAAGGGGTATGTTGCATTGCTCTTGGCTCGAAGCTGATGCGCATCCTTTGCCTAGGTTTCGGCGTTCCTTGGACCTTGAGTCTTGCCTCGTCAGAGGGTGGCACCGAATTCGCGGGAAGTGGGGTCTTGTCCTGCTTCACTTCTTCAATCTTTTGGGCTCGAGGAGCTTTAGCTGGCAGAACTTCCGCGACCAGGCCCTTTGCTTGGTAGAACTTAGCGTCGGCCAGGTGTGCCTCGGCCTCGTTGAATGGCTTGTCATCCGCAACTATGCACCTCTCCACGCCTTCTTCGTAGTACTTGAGGCACTGGTGCCAGGTGGATACCACGATGCCGTTCTCGTGCAGCCATGGTCTTCCCAACAGGAGGCGGTATGACGTTTGGCAATCGATGATGTGGAAGAGGACCGTTGTATCCAGCGGGCCGATGGAAAGCTTCAAACGAATGATTCCGACAGTGGACTGTCCGCCCTGGTTGAACCCTTGAATGACCAACTGACTTGGCGAGAGCTGGTCGTCGGTGATGCCGAGTTGCCGCATCGTCTGGATAGGCATGATGTTGACGGCGGAGCCACAGTCCAACAAGATTCGGTTCACCGACTTCTCCTTGATGTATCCCGAGACGTAAAGAGGCCGGTTGTGCAATCGCGTCCCGAGTTGCAGATCCTCGTCTGAAAAGGTTATCGTTGCATCACACGAGGCTACAGCTTTGCGCTTCTGGTCGTCCTTCCTCTTTCTCTTGTAGCTATCCAGATCGGCCAAGGCCGCAGCCATTGCCAGGCGAGCCTTCTTCGGGAGATGCAAAGCCTCTACGAGAGGCATGTGCAAGATTGCTTTGTCGTGAGAGGCGGTGCCCCTTTCGTCGGAATCGCCTCCCTCGTCTGTGGAGTCGCCTTCTCCAGAAGTTTCGCTTTCGTTCCTTCCTTCCAACGCCTCATGGACTTCGATCATGCAACAAGACACCTTGATGTGTTGGTCCGCTGGGAGGAAGTGATCTGGGAAGAACTCTTGCAAAGTTGTCGGCTCTGGAAGACTCTGCTGAAGGATATCGTCTTGGCTTGCTGGCGGCACTTTGAACGCCTTCCTTCCCGGAGTCTTGCTTTTCTTCTTGTAGGTCTTCCGCTTGGTGAATCCCCTCATCACACGGTCTTGCTTGAGCTTCTTTTCTTGCCATGGCTTTCGCCGCCGCGGTAGCATGACCCATGCTTCTTCGTCGGTGGATTCCCCTCCGCTAGGATGATGGTCGACAGTAGCAACTGGTTCCCTCGGCGGTACTTGTTCTTCTGGAGGCTCTACTGACTCGTCTTCCGATCCCCAGCCGGTGGGCTTGATTTCTTCAGCTGAAACCAATGGAGGCTTTGAATAGAGGACGTAATAGTCGAACTTCCCTGAAGGCTGGCCTAGCAGACCGACTTCCGGATCTCCTTGCTCGTATCTTTTCTGGAGAGCGTATTGGGACGTAGCATTGCTTGGAAGAGGTGCTGGCACTTCTTGAGGCTCTACCGGCACGTCTTCCGATTCCCAGCTGGTGGGCTTGATTTCGTTGATTGAAACGGACGGAGGCTTTGAGTAGAGGACGTAGTAGTCGAACTTGCCCGAAGGCTGGCCCAGCAAACCGACTTCTGGATCTCCTTGCTCGTATCTCTTTTGGAGCGTTTGTTGGGATGCAGTATTGCTTGGAAGAGGTGCTGGCATGAGCGATGATTGCCCCCTGGGCAGCGGTGTTTCCTCCTCGGTGAGCGCAAGAGTATGTTGACGTCGCTTTGAGACTTTCGGCTGGGAAGTTGACTTAGCGATTGGAGCTTGACGATTGATGCGCAATTTGGGCATGCTTCGCCGAGCAGCGACGAGTACTGGCGAGAAGGAGCCGAAGGTGATGGACGTCATGTTGGCCGTAGCAACCTCCCCGGAGTCGATCTCTATCTTTCCTTGCTTAGCGAGCGCCATGATTCTTTCCTTGAAGACGAAGCATCTTTCGATGGGATAACTCACCACCCGGTGGTATTTGCAGAAGAGAGGGTCGTCGACACGATGCATCTGCTCGGGCCTCTTTGAAGGAGGGAGCTCTATCATCTTCTCTTGCAGCAGCTGGTCGAACATGGAGGAGACTTCCGAGTCTGGGAAAGGGTACTCCTTGGCTTCGAGCTCCTCGAGAGTCATCCTTTGTCTTAGCGGCGGAGGCGGTGGTATGGCGACTCCCTTCTTCTGATCTGGCTTGCCACCGATCTTGAGCGGCTTGGAGGTTGAAGCGACGTCAGCAACATTGACTTGTTTCAGTTTCGTTGCCGGTGGCTTGTCCTTCTTCTCTATCTTCAAGAAGTCCTTGTTCTTCAAGTCCCCGCGGTTTGCTAGGCTGAGTTCCATGTCATGAGCCCGAGTTGCGAGTTCTTCGAAAGACCGAGGCTTGATACCTTTGAGGATGTAGAGCAGACCCCAGTGCATGCCTTGGGTGCACATCTCGATGACCGAGTCTTCAGACAAGCGGTCTCGTGAATTCAGCGCGAGGTTCCTCCACCTGTCGATGTAGTCGATCACTGGCTCATCTTTCCTTTGCTTGACGGCGGTGAGTTCGGTCATACTGACTGTACGTCTGGTGCTGTAGAAGCGATTGAGGAACTCCCTCTCCATCTGATCCCAGCTGTCGATGGTCCCTGCAGGAAGATCAACGTACCAGTCGAACGCGTTGCCTTTGAGGGTGCGAACGAATTGTTTCACCATCTCGTCGCCATATGTGCCGGCATTATTGCAGGTCTCGATGAAGTGGGCGACGTGCTGTCTCGGATTTCCCTTTCCATCGAAGTGCTGAAACTTTGGCGGCTGGAATCCGACTGGGAAGCGTAGCTGCTGGATCCTCGTAGTGTAGGGCTTCGAGTATGCCGCCGTGATCGGAGGAAGGCTACTGCCGTGGGATCGCATCATGTCGGCTATCAATGCTTGGACTTGCTGAGCACTCATCGCAGCCGCTGCCGGAGGTTGTGTGGCCACCGAGGCTGGCATTGGGGAGACGACTTCCACTGGGATGGGAGCCGAAGAGAGCGCTGGAGTAACTGCTTGAATCGTCGGAACAACCTCTGTAGGAGCGGGAGTTGAAAACGGAACTGGAGCGGCTACTAGAAAAGCGACGGGTTGGCCGACTGGTGCAGCGTCCTTTGCGCTTAGCTTTTGGAGCAGAGTGTTGATATGACGATCCTTCTCCTCCATTAGCCGAGTAATCTGCGCCATGTGCTCGTTCATCTGCATGACTTGGAGCTGAAGAGCGGACGGAGGATGGTGACGGAGAACGTCTCGGTGTTGCATGTTCGCATCCTCGCCATCATCATCGGAGACGTAGTTACGCCGACTTGCTTCTGGCTGATGATTGATGTTTGCCCCCTGCAGAGGAGGTGCAACGTCTGCTGGAGAACCCGAACGGGTTCGGGGTTGGGGCTGGTCCTCCCCAAACTTCTGGACATGGGCTCCAGGATCGAGGCTCGTTTCTTCATGCACCAGGGCCTCGTCGGCGCTTTGGCGAGCATCTTCGGTAGTAGCTTCTAGCACGAAGACGTCCGCAAGAGTCCGAGTACGCCGAGTGTAGACGCGCACCATTGGAGGAGCATCACCCTCCGGATTTACTGGATCACCGTGTCGGAGTAGAGGAGACTCGGCGATTGGTGAGAGGCTTGGAGCAAACGCATCGTTGTTTGTTCCGGCCATTGCAAACTTCAAGCAGCTTCTTCAACCGTACGGATGAAAGGAGAAGAGGTCCCATCGGGCGTGCCAGAAATCTGTGGACGCGGAAAAAAGCGCGGGTCGTCTTTATTGCGAATCACACGAGATTACAATTGTGGCCGGGACCCGGGTTGCTCGGGTGTAGCGAGTCCGGGTTGCGACGAGTTTTGATCAGGGGATTGTGAGAAAGATCTTCTGGGGGATCCCTTTGATCCGCGTCTCCACGTGGTGTTCGTGCGAGAGCTCTGAAGGGGCTGCCCAGGACAGGGGTTTTACAGGGAGAGGGTTTTGGAGAGGCTAAGGAATGTCCACCGTTGCTTTGTCCCTTCCGTGCTTCGCGCTTTCTCTGCTAGGGGGTTTGCGGCTTCGTTCCACGGTCTTCGCGTCTTCCTCGTTCCTTGCTTGACCTCGGTGTCCTTGATCGTCGGTTCGCGGCGTCGATCTAGCTTTTGGCTTTGGCTTTTTGGCTTTGGCTTTGCTCCGGCGTGGCTCTGGCTTTTGCTTTGCTTCGGCGCTTGCACTTGGACGTAGCTGGGAGAGACTTGCGATGCTTTCGTTCTTCCGGACTTCGCGTCGTATCGGCTAGAACGTGCGGTGCTTTTGCTCGTGGCCGGCGTAGTCGCTTGGCTTTGGCACTTGTGTTGCTTTGGCACGGGCTTTACTGGGGCTTTGCTTTGGCTTCTTGCGTTGGCTTTAGCTTTGGCGTCAACTCGATCTTCTTCTTCGAACGACGTGGGCTACTTCTCCGGTGCTTCGACGGTTTACGTATCGACTGGACTTCTCTTCTTCTCCGGGCTTCTTTGGCGTGATCGGAGTCGAAGAATGCTTTCGAAGATGGTGGGGGTAGCACCGATCTCCGTGCGACGGTTGTGGCGTCGGCTTTTGTTGATGAAGACGACGAGGGTAGCGACGGTCTCCGTGCGACGATTGTAGCGTCGGCTTTTGTTGATGAAGACGACGAGGGTAGCGACGGTCTCCGTGCGACGGTTGTAGCGTCGACTTTTGTTGATGAAGACGACGGGGTAGCGACGCTTCAGACGATCTGCTCCAGGCTTTCTTCTTCGTGGATGGGGCAGGCGTTAGTCGAAGACGACGGGGTGATGACGCTTCGCTTCTCTCCTCCGGGCTTTGGGGCTTGATCGGGATCGAGGATTTGTTGGAGCCGACGGGGTAGTGCCGCTCCTCTTCTTCTCCGGGCTTTTGGGCTTGATCGGAGTCGAAGCTTGTTAGAGACGACGGGGTAGTGCCGCTCCTCTTCTTCTCCGGGCTTTTGGGCTTGATCAGAGTCGAAGGCTTGTTGGAGACGACGGGGTAGTGCCGCTCTTCTTCTTCTCCGGGCTTTTGGGCTTGATCGGAGTCGAAGCTTGTTGGAGACGACGGGGTAGTGCCGCTCCTCTTCTTCTCCGGGCTTTTGGGCTTGATCGGAGTCGAAGCTTGTTGGAGACGACGGGGTAGTGCCGCTCCTCTTCTTCTCCGGGCTTTTGGGCTTGATCGGAGTCGAAGCTTGTTGGAGACGACGGGGTAGTGCCGCTCCTCTTCTTCTCCGGCCTTTGCTTCTGGCGTCTTCGGAGTCGAAGGGTTCTTCTTCTCCGAGCTTTCTTCTTCGTGCACGGAGTCGAAGGCTTGTTGGAGACGACGGGGTAGTGCCGCTCTTCTTCTTCTCCGGGCTTTTGGGCTTGATCGGAGTCGAAGCTTGTTGGAGACGACGGGGTAGTGCCGCTCCTCTTCTTCTCCGGGCTTTTGGGCTTGATCGGAGTCGAAGCTTGTTGGAGACGACGGGGTAGTGCCGCTCCTCTTCTTCTCCGGGCTTTTGGGCTTGATCGGAGTCGAAGCTTGTTGGAGACGACGGGGTAGAGCCGCTCCTCTTCTTCTCCGGCCTTTGCTTCTGGCGTCTTCGGAGTCGAAGGGTTCTTCTTCTCCGAGCTTTCTTCTTCGTGCACGGAGTCGAAGGGATGATCTTCGTGTGCAAAGGTCTTCACATTGATGAGGACTTTCAGTAAGCCGATCCCTCGGGACAGGCTTGACTGTATCTCGTGAAGCCTTGGGTCGATGAAGAAGCGTCTCCTCTTCTGCAGAGCTCTGGCGTTTCGTTTTCAATTTCCCGACCATTTTTTCCTTCCCCCACCCCCTCTATTTATAGGCAAAGAGGTGAGGAGAGAGATATGGGAACTTTTTAATTTTAAATCCCTTTTGTATCTCTCTCATAATTACCCGGATTTTATTCATCCATTGATGAGGGGAATAACATTTAGTTGTTTTCCTTTTCTGGCGGGTGCAATTATGGCTGGATTTTGCGCACGAAATCGATGGCGATCGGGCGCTTCGTCTTGTGCGTCGGATCGAGGGATCGGCGCAGATCCGCGTGTGTGCAGACGTCATACGCTACCTCCCCCCGCGCATGGCGGTATTTCTTTCCTTTTCTTTCTTTTCTTTTCTTTTCTTTTCTTTCATTTTCTTTTCTTTCCCTTCTTTTCTTTCCTTTTTCTTTTCTTTCTTTTCTTTTCTTTCCTTTTCTTGCCTTTCCTTGCAGGGCCGGCCGGCCCCTCCATGGGGTTCGGTCCCCACTAGGGCCGGCCCTATGGGGTTCGAACCCTAGTAGGGGCCGGCCCCTCTTGAAGTGGGGTCCGGGTCCGCATCGGCGCGCGCGAGTCGGGTCCGCGTGTCGGGTTTGCATCCGTGTCGGTGCGCGCGAGTTGGGTCCGCGTGTCGGGTTTGCATCCGCGTCGGCACACGTAAGTCGGGTTCGGGTCCGACGAAATTCGTGTGTCTACAGCAGGTTGATCCATTGCCGACCACATAAAATGAAAAAAAAAAAAAAGAGGTCAGCAGGTGAATACATCTTCGCAAAACGTATCCTAACAGACTCTCAAGGAAGTTTATCATGTGTTTGTGGCAGTCGAAGGTCTGTCTCGAGTCTTCTATCCATCTTATGCTCCAAGCTTAACGGAGGATCTGTTGGGCTATCGGATTTGGATTCTCTCCTAATGGGTTTGGTTTTTCATCCTGTGTAAATCATGACCCGAATCGAACCCGATGACGTAAGACGATCAATGGACAGGAATTCGTCCTCTCGGCTGTTCAAGGCCCCAGCACTAATAGAGCGTGCGGATAGGCTATGGGCAGCGGTTGTAGCGTACGCAGGATGTGCTGGAAATTTTCCCGCTGTACAGACACTGTTTTCTTTTGTACAGAGTGTGGACCACATCGTGCGACGTTAGCGCCGATACGCTCCTTTGGATTCTCCGCAGACACGGGATCTAGAAGATGTCGGGTTAGATGTATACTACAAAGTAGAAAACGGGATGCAGCACCAAATAAGATAATGACACGTAAGCAAACAGGGGACAGTTACGAGAATACGAAGGTCGGGTCCAATCCAACGAGATGTCGTGTTCTGTGCCTCCATCCACGGATACCCAGAAATCTTACTGCTTCTAGAAACATCCGTCATTTATTATTTATTTACAGCTCAGCTTTTCTTCTTTCTTTCTCAGCAAGGAAGCTTTAATGAATGTTTGAATGGGAGATGGTCACGTGCAATTTCCGAGGCGGAACCCTCGGCCGGTCTGTTGTCACGTACCGCCCGGCTTTCAAAGCATGCACGCGGCTCGCAGGTCGCCGCACAGCGGATCCTTCAGACGTGGCACGACCTGACGTTGCGTGTGTTACTGTTGTGGGCCCAACTATCTCCGTCCATTGTAGATAGCTGTTTGCTGTGTGAGCTACTCCTGGCATGGCAGGGGTGGCAATGGATCCGGATCTGGACCAGGCCCGATTAAACACAGCCCACTTAGAATGGATTTGAGCCTATATCCCAAACATTATATACTAGCAGTCTAGCATGGATCCTCTCTTTCTCTCTCTCTCTCTCTCTCTCAATCGCACACGCTCCTCTCTCTCTAGCTCAATTGGGCACGATCGTCTCTCTCTTTGTCTCTCGCTCAAGCGCGCACACTCCTATCTCTCTAGCTCAATCGGGCTCTCTCTCTCTCTCTGTCTCTCTCTCTCTCTCTCTCTCTTCATTGTAGCCAAACCAGGTCGTGCGTGGGTTTCTACAGGTCCAGCCCGAACGCAGACGACTTTAATAGTTGAGGCCGGGTCTACCCAACATAATGGACTTTATATATTCAATGAGAACACCGATGGATATGTAACAGAAAATCTTGGAGTTCTCCTTTGTCATTGTTAAATTTTTTTTTTTTGAGGGTTAATGCCAATGACTCTATGGAAGAAAGTTGGTCATTGAAGACTTTTGGATCAGTTACCGGTCCATGCCAGGATTGATTCAGACTTGGGCTTGGGCCTAGTGTTTAAAACCCAATACAAAAGAAAACCAATCTTGAACCGAAAGAAAAAAATATATGGGTCCAGCCCAGCCCGGCCGATTGTTAGCCATGTTAGCCATTATTCCTGGTGTGGTGAACGCCACAGAACCCAACAAATTAATCAAGGTCACTTGGGGCGGTTGTGTGAGGTTCAACAGTCTTAGCTGAGCGCAACGAACGACTGTGATCGTGCCCCATCAGACTGGTGAAAGGAAAGTTGACAGAAAGGTTGGCTGAGTAGAATTTTCCAAATAAAAACAAGGATTTTGGATATACACATGACTCGGCATGTCAAAAGCAGGGCTAAGCCAGGGTTGGGGTCAAATCGGATCCGACCCTTTGTTTTAGGAGGTAGGTCCTAGCCCTTCAAAACCAAAAAAATGATGGACTCTAACTC
Source organism: Chamaelirium japonicum (assembly GCA_947650365.1). Taxonomy (NCBI): domain Eukaryota; kingdom Viridiplantae; phylum Streptophyta; class Magnoliopsida; order Liliales; family Melanthiaceae; genus Chamaelirium; species Chamaelirium japonicum. The sequence goes on along the minus strand of OX393553.1, from coordinate 10,403,539 downwards.
GATCCTTCAAGAGCCAAGGCTTATCAAGAGCCAAGTTGATACCACTAAATAAGGATTATCGACATATCTATTTATTCTGTTAGGTCATTAATGAAGGGTTACATTTTTTTTTCTCCCTAAATTACTCTTATGCTAATGTCTTTACGCTTTTAGCATTCATTTAAAATCCCACTTATTTATTCGTGCTTGAGATTAATAATTCAAGTTAAAATGTATACAAGTCTTATGAGTGTTATATAATACTTCTAATACAAATATATCCAAACTTGATGACTCCAATTTCTATAGGGTTACAGTGAGTGACCGATTAATTACTGATTAGTCTCACTTAACCATTGATTTAGCCTCTTAATATATATATATATATATATATATATATATATATATATATATATATATATATATATATATATATATATATATATAAACAAGATGCTACCTTTGAAAACAGCATTCTTCGCTGCTTTGATAGGTTGCTGATGGCTATCAATGCCTTGAACGGCGACAAATGCCATTCGAACTCATAATCGGGAGGTGTTAGAAGTCACCGGAAGTGGTTGCTGGGTGCGGATGTCCTCGGAGGTCACCGAATGAGATGGGGTGATGAATGGACGGCTCACAATAGAAATAGTCACTAAAGTCCTCTATCGGTGGAAGCTGATAGGTGGTATCAACGGAGGTCACTGGTGGAGATGATCAAATGTTGTTTATGTTGATTTTGGCCGGAGATCACATGTGGCGCGGCCGTGATGGGTTGTCAAAGCAGCAAAAACGCCACTTTGAGAGGTAGCGTCCCGGCCCTCATATATATATATATATGAAGGACATGGACTAGTAAGGCCAGACCATAGGTTTCCCTGGCCCGGCCCGACCCTTGGGCCCTTGGCGAGCAGGGCTTTAGCGGGCTTTGAAGGGCCGGGCCGGACAAGGTACCCTCTCCAAAGGGCCAGATTGACAGATCTACACAAAACATAGTTAGGATTTATTAAAAAAAAGGATAATAAAGTGCATGTCCTTTAGAACAGTACCTACTTACAACATGTCCAGACAAAAGTTTTGGTTTTAAAAAAGGTAACAAAATGTATAAGCATTTTGAGAAATTCATGTACACCGTTTGTCCGTATAAGAGGCCATTTTAATCATTTTTTTATTTGTTCTTTATAAATACCAAACATATTCTTGAGATACTCATCCACACACCAAATCCTGTAGAATCCAAATATTTTGACACAAATTAATATAGCAATTAATTGCTACTCTTTGCTACTGTGATTTCACTGTATCAATTTTTTAAAAATAGTGAGATCTCTCAAGGAAATTACTATAGTGATTTCGGTATGCTACGATATTCTAGACTGCTACAGTGATTTTGGTTTGTTACAGTGGTTTTGGTCTACTGCAGTATTTCTGTCTCTTATAATGATTTTGGTTAGGTAACGAGTTCACTATTTAGGTTATAAAATTTGGATTAGGCTTATAGTTCACTATTTATGTCAAAAAATTAGGGTTAGAGTTTCACAACAGAAAAAAAAAAAACACTTCAGAATTCTGAAACGACGTCTCTGTTGTGTTATGAAAATGGATAAACTATATAGTTATTAGAAGGGCATATGACTCATTTTACTAGCCTTTGGACCTATTGCAATTAAACTTTGAACCGTGGATCTCTCTTAATAGGAAAGTTTTGTCGTGACCTATAATCAATGGAATGTTATTTAATGGACCTAATGCAAACTCTACCTAAAAAAAATTGTATGTTTACAAAATTCAATTATACAAACACCCTTCACATATTTTGAATTTTAAAAACAAACCCTAACGTCGACTTTATGAGCATTATGCCCTAATCTGTCATGTGTGCAAACACTGATAGTCTAACAGTAATGGTTAAAAAAAATAGCTGCATTTTTTTAGGGGGGACTCAGTGAGCCATCCCTGACAAAGCAACTTATTAAGCCAAAGTACTATTAAAACTTGTGGATGAAAATACCATCAATTGTGTTTTTAATTTTCTTTGCAATTCCACTAAACTAGTGAACAGCGGCTCTGCCCAGATCTGCCCACCTCCGCTACTTGCCGCCATCGGACCCCACTCCGCTGCTCGTCGCCGCCTGACCCCACCTCCTCCCTCCTCATTGACAGTGGCTGTCGTCGAGCTGGGGTGCGATGCACCGGTTGACAGTTGCTGCCGTCGAGATGGGGTGTGATGTACCAGTCATAGCCCCACCTCCTCCCTCCTCACCGACGGTGGCTGTTGTCATGGTGTGGTGCGATGCACAGTCGCCAATGGTTGCAAATTGCAATCAAGGTGGGGTGAGAAGCACTAGCAGGAGCCCCACCTCCTTCCTTGGCGGTGGTCGTGCCGAGAGAGAGATGAGAGAAGAAATATGCAGGTAAAGGTAATTTCAGGTTTTCAAAAAAAACCAGGGACCTAAGGCTAAAAGGCACTTTAATAGGGATAGCAACGGTGCAGTTTAAAACTGAAAACCGCAATAAACAGCACCGCATAGTGCGGTTTCGGTTTGCCAAAATATAAAACCGTCGTGGTGCGGTTTCGGTTTTCGCCCAAAACCGCATAAAACCGTACTGTTTAGGCCATTCTAGTGATAAACCGCACTGCACCGCATGGTGCACTTTTGGTTTTACAAAATGGTACACCTTCGCGGTTCATTGTTGCGTGCAGTTTTAGTTTTGCCGAAAACTGCACCGTTGCCATCCCTACACTTTAAGGAATCCTGTCCACAGGATGGATCTGTTGTCAGGGACCTCTCACATATCAACCCTTTTTTTTTTTTTTGGCAAAAGGCAAGATATGTTAGGTGAGAGAATTTTGTAGAACATATAGTTTTTTTCTATATATATTTTAAAACAAATAAACAAGAATATTTCTTAGATCCGAAATTTGATAGATATATAAACTATCAATAGCCCCAAATAATATTAAATAATTTTACGAAGGAATCGATCTTCGTTGATAATTTTCATGCAGTTGTTTCTTTGAGCCAAATTGGCCATTATTAATCCTTTGGATTCTATTGAAGTGGTACCAATTTGCTTGAGTGCATGGTATGAACGGATAGTCATGCATTTCCAGTTTTAAGTTGCAGACGGCACAAGAGAATGCTCCTTGGCATCCAATGTGTTGGAGTTTGGTCTCTGCAAAAAGCCTCACATTTGAAGATCCAAAGGAAAACTTTGGGGGGGGGGGGGGGGGCATGGGCTTTGGACGCCTAGTTTTTTATCAACACTGGTTCCACAGACCGGAATACATTCTCTCTACAATATTTTCTCCCTATAATACTCTCTTTACAACATTCTCTATATAATAATATTCTCTCTGTAATGTTCATTCTGTATAGTATTTTCTCTCTATATCATTTTCTTTCTCTACAACAATTTCTATATCCACGACATTCATCCTCTACAACATTATTTATGTATTACTCTATATAATATTTCCCTCTCGAAAGTAATCTCTACAATAATCTCTCGATAATATATAATATATAATATATATTCTATTTTGAAATGATATTCTCTCTTTACAACATTATCTCTCAATAGTTTTTCTCTCTCGACAACATTATCTCTCTATAGCCTTTTCTCTTTACGTCATTTCCACTTTCTACAACATTACTTAAATATTATTTCTCTACCTATATTATCCAGATAATATTTCTCTATATAATACTTTTTCTCTCAACAACATTCTCTCTATATAGTATTTTTTTTCTTTACAAACTTCTCTCTACGATATTTTCTCATTCTAATGTATTATTTATGTATTACTCTCTCTCTCTATAATGTCTCTCTATAATATTTTCTTTATACAACATTTACTGTATAATGTATATTATCTCTCTATAACATTCTCTTTGTAGCATTTTCTTTCTCAACAATATTTTCTTTCTATAATATTATTTTCATATTTTTCTCTTTACATGTCTTATCTTTCTATAATATTCCTCTACCTAAGTATTTTTTTCTCTACAACATTTCCTCTCTACATTATTCTCTCTACAACATATACCTTATTCACAATATTATCTCTTGAATACCATTTTGTTGCCTGGCCTCACGATCCCAGAAAACTTCTACTACTGTGTTTTGGTGATTTCAAGTTTTTGTTTTGAAAAATAACTTTCTAAATGTTTCATTCTTTTGAATTATTTATGTAGTAATCTCTCTATAATGTTTCTATCTACAATATTTTCTTTATAAAACTTTCTATGTATAATGTAAATTACCTCTTTATAGGATTTTCTCTATACAATATATTATCTTTCTATAATATTATTTTCATATTATTCTCTTTACATGTTTTCTCTTTCTATAATATTTCTCTAAGTATTTTCTCTCTACACCATTTCTTGTCTACATTATTTTCTCTCTACAGCATATACCTTATTCACAATATTATCTCTTGAATACCATTTTGCCGCCTGGCCTCAAGATCCCAGAAAACTTCTACTATTGGGTTTTGGTGATTTCAGGTTTTGGTTTTGAAAAACAACTTCTAATTGGATCCCCAACACACTCAATGTCTTATATCAAAACCAGTTTGGCAATTGGAGCCGGTTTTGACCCAAAACCAGGCATCCAAACCAATGCCAAATGCAGGTTCCGGGACTGGGAGTTCACCAAACTGTGGTTTTGCAACTTTGGCGACTTCGGCAGGATTACATGCAGCTAAAAGCTTCCTGAAAGATAAAGAGAGTCAATCCTGACAATTAGACTAACACCTTTCCTCTCTTATATATGCAATTGACAAACCTATAATTATGCAATCTGAGATGCAATTAAGGCTCACCGTAAATCAAAAAATACGAGGCCCAATCACCGGGATGTAAAGAGAAAAAGGACTGGAAACCAGTCCAGCTCAGGTGCTCGATTTCTCTCCCTCTCTACATTCTTGAGCTCCCGAGTCCTCGAAGTCTGAAGCCAGATACGCCCGATCAGATAGTTTGAGGGTGAAGCTAGCCCTAATCACAGTGTAACATCACTGGAGGATCTCGAGGAATGTTACATTACTGTGAAGATCTTTGATTTCTATGATTTCTGGGATCCACCTCTCTAAGAATATCTGTTGAGATTCTAGATGGATCCATTAATTACAGTCCCTGCCACGAATTTCATCGTCTTCTAACTAGGATTTGCAATTCTTTGCACTTTAAGTAACTTTGATGTTTTGGAATTCTAGGGTTTTATCATGTCCTCATCTGCTTTCTTTTTTTTTTCTTCTAATGATGATGCTCAAGAAGTTCATCTACTAAACACTGCAAATAAGTGAATCTCCATGACTAACAACTGCATCTCCAAACCCATGCAAATTGATTGACTGAGATGTATTTCTCTCATCGAATCCTATGATTATCGTGTCAATCCAAAGTAAAGTAATACAATTTTTTGAGTAAAACTAATAAAAAAAATAACCAAATTAGAGTAGGAAAATATTTAGTCATATTGCTATCGAAAAGTTTACTAGGTTTTAGGTGCAATGACGAAAATTTGTAATATAAACCATGTGTGGCATAGAGAAAGCTTCATGTAAAGATATAACCCATCTTGAGGAAAATGTTGAGATCTCCCATTCACATCAAACAGAAGCAAGTGATTTAAATATAAAAAAAATGAGATAATTGACAAAAGCTTCAAGTGAATGAAAATGAGGAATTTAGGTTATTTGTTGAAAGGAACAAGGTGGTAAAGTGTTGAGATCCTCTCTACATATTAAACAGAAGCAAGTGATTGGAGTTAGTATTAAGTGGACTGTTATGCTAGCTGCTCATCAAAAGGAGCACATGGAGTCGAGATCTCTCTCTCTTCAAATAGAAGCAAGTGAGTGAAGGAGAAATCAAGTGATTGAAGAGAGAGACTTGATGCTACTTATCAACAAAAGGGCAAGTGAGAAGGGTGTTGAGACATCCCACTTAGAGCTAATGGAAGCAAGTGAATGCATGTGACAAAATTTAGGCTATATGTCAAAATGAGCAAGTCACATAGAAGCAAGATTAAAATTTTGTATTTCGGCCCTATCTCATAATCCCGGAAAACGAGATATTTCGCACGATATGCCGTGAAAAATCCCCTTCCTTGAGGAACCCTGTTTACGGACAGAAAATCCCGGAATTTTGTAAATTTCGGTAAAGCGATCTTGTATCGGTGGGCTGGAAAACCAAGAGATTTCGCGAGACAACGCGATTTTTAGCTCCTTACATAGAAGCAAGTGAAGCAAGAAAAATTAGGGTATATTGATCTAAAGTAGTGAGTGAGGAAAGTGTTGAGAAGCTACCAGCCATCTCAATTAGAAACAAATTAATTAAATGATGCAAGTGAGGAGAATGTTGCCTCTTGGAATCAAACTATCAGCACAGTAGAACCCAATCCTGATACCCCCCATGTTTGTCAAATGCTAAATAGTCTAATCAGTTGGTTCATGCAATAATATTAGCATAGAAACCCTCTTCATCTTATGAATTATATCACCACTTCACACATCTTTGCTATTTTCAAAAATGGGTGAGGAGTATTCACATCATCAACAGCCTTTGTACTATTTCTGAGGGTATAGAGACCATCTCTTGTGATGGTGCCACATCAGCACCTCTCAGATCCATCCAAGCTGTGATGTGATGAATTGGGTCAAGAGAAGAAAAAATGTGAGAAGGGTTTGATAGCATTAACACCCCACTAATTGTACTCAATGTGGATGACTCCCCATAAGAAGTACAGACCCAGAAAGGAAAGCATCAACTTTAAGACACTGCACAATAACCAAGAATTAATAGCACAAGATGGCAAAATAGGTTAAACATGCATTAAGGGCTGCTTTGCTGCTAATAGAGTCTCTAATATTATTGGTGATCACTTGAAGGAAGAGCATAAACATCCTGAAAGACAACAATAAGATGATACAGATGATATTAATGGAGGGCCAAGATCAGTGGTGGGTCTGTTTCATTCCATGCCCAGCAACAGGAGGAAATGTTGGAAGAAAGGAACAAAGGGAAAGAAAAAAAAGGAGAGCAAACAAAACTTCTTGGGAGATGTAGCTGCTTGGCAAGCAGCAGATCCAGTACTGTTTCAAGCCCTTGGAAAAGGGCACCAAGTTCCACCTCATACCAACAGCTCTGGCAGAGAGAGAGAGAGAGAGAGAGAGGAGAGAGATTAATGGGTTCTCAAGCCAAGGACAAATGGGTGGGATAAGAGGAGCTAGGAAGAGGATAGCTCTAGTTTGGTTAGGCATCAAGCGAAAGAGGATGACAGCATAGAAGTATATAGGGGGGGGGGGGGGGGGGGGGGAGAGAGAGAGAGCGAGAGAGAGAGTAATGGATTCTCAAGCAAGGACAAATGGGTCTAGTTAGGTTAGGCAACAAATCTAGAGAGGAAGTAGCAGAAGGAGGAGGAGGAGGAGAAGAAGAGGAGAAGGTTGCACATCCTAGCAATATATTAAAGAAATTAAGAACTTTTTTTATCTTCTTGAAGATAGTGGAAAACAATGCAAAGAGAGATGGGAGGATCCAAACCAAGTGAAGCAAGTAGAGGAACAGAAGAAAGGATCTCATCTCATACCCTTGTCAATGCTGGATCCCTTGCATGTGATCATCATCTAGGGCTGCTGCTGGTGCTGGTGTTGATCCTGGTGGTGCTGCTCCAGCTGATGCTGAGGTCTTCTAATGGAGTGCTTGTTGTTGTGCATCCAGACCTTGAGAACCTGCCTGCTGATCCCAATCTCGGCGCAGAACCGCTCCATCTCCCCCTCATCCTGCTTCTGGATCCTCCACCCCACGCTCTGCGCGAACCCCAGCATCCTCTCCTTCTGCTCAGCCGTGAACTTTGTCC